>SJYV01011570.1:11068-46336 GCA_006410875.1 Neotragus pygmaeus | reverse complement strand
CCGATGGCTAACAAACACATGAAAAGATGCTCAACATCATTCATTATTCAGTTCCGTCATTCAGTCATGTCTGACTCTTTGTGACCCCATGAATCACAGCACCCCAGGCCTCTCTGTCCATCACCAACTCCCAGAGTTCAACCAAACTCATGTGCATCAAGTCAGTGATGCCATCCAGCCATCTCATCCTCTGTTGTCCCCTTCTCCTCCTGCCCCCAATCCCTCCCAGCATTAGGGTCTTTTCCAATGAATCAACTCTTCGCATGAGGTGGCCAAAGTATTGGAGTTTCAGGCTCAGCATGAGTCCCTCCAATGAACACCCAGGACTGGTCTCCTTAGGATGGACTGGTTGGATCTCCTTGCAGTCCGAGGGACTCGCAAGAGTCTTCTCCAACATTCATTATTAGAGAAATACAAATCAAAGCTACAATAAGATATCACCTCACACCAGTCAGAATGGCCCTCATCAAAAAGCCTACAAGCAATAAATGCTGGAGAGCATGTGGAGAAAAGGAAATGCTCTGCCACTGTTGGTGGGAATGTAAATTAATACAGCCACCATGGAAGATGGCATGGAGGTTCCTTAAATAACTAGGAATAAAACCACCATATGACCCAGCAATCCCACTCCTAGGCATATACCCTGAGGAAACCCAAATTGAAAGAGACACATGTATCCCATTGTTCATTGCAGTACTATTTACAATAGCTAGAACATGAAAGCAACCTAGATGTCCATCGACAGATGAATGGATAAAGAAGTTGTGGTACATATACACAATGGAATTTACTCAGCCATAAAAAGGAACACATTTGAGTCAGTTCTAATGAGGTGGATGAACCTAGAACTCATATGCAGAGTGAAGTGAATCAGAAAGAGAAAGATAAATACCATCTTCTAACATACATATACAGAAACTAGAAAAATGGTACTGAAGAATTTATTCACAGGGCAACAATGTAGAAACAGATATAGAGAACAGACTTATGGACATGTGGAGAGGGGAGGAAAGGGTGAAATGTATGGAAAGAGTAACATGGAAACTTGCATTATTATATGTAAAATAGATAGCTGGGAATTTGCTGTATGGCTCAGGAAACTCAAACAGGGGCTCTGGTGGGATGGGGAGGGAGATGGGAGGGAGTTTCAAAAGGGAGAGTATATATATGTATACCTATGGCTGATTCACGTTGAGATTTGACTGAAAACAGCAAAATTCTATAAAGCAATTATCCTTCAATAAAAAATAACTTAATTTTAAAAAAAGATTGTGATTTTAGTAAACTGGAAGAGGATTTTCTGGGTAATCAGTTTTGTATCTAAAATTGCTGCTGCTGAGAACAAGCTAAGAAGAGGAGGAACAGGAAGAGGAAAAAGATGAATCTTTTCTATTCTGAGCACCTCTTAAAATCTAAGGACATAATCTCTGTCATCACTCTTGTTTTACAGGTGAGGAAAATGCACTAGAGAGTTGAGGTAACTTGCTGCAGAAGACCTGAGAATGTGCCCCACAGACCTCCAAGTACAGGCAATGTAAGCAAATAAGGGTCCAAGCTCTCAACTCTGAATACCTCCACTGTGTGTGCTCTGAGGCCATCCTTCCCACAGACTGCTCCCAGTCAAGTTTTGAGGGTGGCAGAGATAAGGCCATCCCTTCCTAGGAGACTCTAGACTTTTCTGATGCTTGACTTCGGCTCAAGGACTCCCTGCTGACCTTGCCAAATCATCCTTAGATTGCAGGGTGGCCTCATCCACCCAACCTTCCCTCTTCTTCACTTAGGGTGGGTCTAGCATTGAGTCCAAAGGCTCCCTCCCCATTTTCTCTCACATAAGGGTTTCCCTGATAAAAATCTTTACATTAATAATCTCATCTTGTCATCTATCTCTAAAAAGATACAGACTCACACACTTGCCATAGTCACAGAGCAGAATGAGTTTAAATGGCAGAGCAGAATTTAAACTCAGTACTGTCTGAATGAGAATTTAACTATTTTGTGTTGTTTCTGTTTTCCCTCAGAAACAGAATTCTGCTTATCTCCAGAAATCCCTTTATTTAGGTTTAAAACAAAATAACAGAACAATACAAAAAAAGAAAAAAAACACACCTACCTTAGCTTGAGCTGCCATAATAAAAATATCATAGATTGGAAGGCTTATAAACAGAGAAATTCATTGCTCACAGTTCTGGAGGCTATTAAGTCCAAGATGTGGGTGCCATCCACATCAGTGTCTGCTGAGAACCTGTCACCTGGTTCACAACTGCCCATTTTCGTTTGTATCTACATGACAGAAGAGGAAGGCAGCTCTCCTGGATCTTGTTTATCAGGGCACTAATCCCACTGATGAGGGCTCCATCCTTAAGACCTACTCACTGACCAAAGACGTCCAGCCTCCTAAAACCATCACTCTGGAGGTTGGGATTCCAAAAACTGAGGTTAGAGGAGCACAAACATTCAGTCTATAGCAACAACAATAACAACAAAAAGAAACCCTTATCATTAAGTAGCATCTAGAGAAATTTGGCTAACTAGAATCTTGAGATTGTCATTGCCAAAACAAACCATAGATTATGCACTACCCATCTGTGTAGTACATATTGTACTATATATGATAGATACAGATAACTGAAGCCCAGAAATTGAGCTATTGTTCCAGCAGAACTCCAAATAGAACCCAACTTTATGACTTCTAGTTATCTCCCCTTAAAAGCAAAAACTTGATTTGCTTTAGAAATCTAAGACTTCCAGTAAGAGTTTTATAGCACTTTAAAAGGCAACAAAGCAAATAAACCTAAAGTTACTCTCACCTGGCAATGATATCATAGAAATGCATTTTGCTTTCCCTCTCTTTGCCCAAAGCTTCCAGGAGATTGGTGAAAGTGCCTTCTTCTTGCAACTCCTCCATAGTTTCTGTAATTACATCACTTAAAAACTGCCTGTAAGGAGAAACAAAAAAGATGAATCAGTAAGATATATTTCCCCACATTCACAAAGAGCTACAGAAATCACACAAGTTAAGGACCATCATAACTAAATTTGAATTATTCTTGGAAGGCAGAAACAGTTTAGTATTAGAAAATTGACTAATGGAAACCATCACATTAATAAGGACAAAAGGAGAAAGAAGCCAAATGATCATCACATCATTTAAAAACAAAAAATAACTCTTAGCAAAAAAGAGAAACTCCTTAACCGGAAAAAGTTTACATACTGAGGACTAATGGACCTGGAATGTACAGCATGATATTGTGTATACAACATTTAAGAACATGTAAAACTACGAACGTGAAAGTGAAAGTTAGTCACTCAGTCATGTCCAACTCTCTGTGACCCCATGGACTGTAGCCCAGCAGGCTCTTCTGTCCATGGAATTCTCCAGGCAAGAATACTGGAGTGGGTTGCCATTTTCCTTCTCCAGGGGATCTTCCTGACCTAGGGATCGGACCCAGGTCTCCGCCATTGCAGGCAGACTCTTGACCATCTGAGCCACCTATATGTATCATTTAAATAAAATACTTATATACCTAATAAAAGTATCACAACATATACAAGAGAACAATAAACAACAAATTCAGAAGAACTATTTGAGGGAAGGGTGAGGGGACTAGAATCAGAGTCTTCAATTGTACCTGACATATTTTATTTGAAAAAAAAAACTCTTAAAGCTATCATGTAAAATGTTAAGATTTGGTGGTTATATACCTAAGGATTAATAATTTCATTCTTCATATTTTTCTGCATTGTTGAAATATTTCATAATTTGAAAAAGTTAAATCATTAAAAAATTTTTTGTATAAAGAGCTAATACAACACATTTTAGAGATGAATGAATCCAGACTCAGGAAGATTAAATGCCTTCCTTGCCCAAGTTCACGGAACTAGCTTGAAAAAGAGCTAGAACTATTTAATTCAGGTTATTGACTCCTAGTCCATTGAGTATTCTCTCCTAGGTAGAGAATTTTAAATACTGATATTTCATGTTTTGATATAGAATCAGCAAGAAGTATACTTACTGTTTTACATAATTATTACCAATAGTTCACACAAAAAAATTAAATAACTATATTGAGAAAATAAATACGATGAAGTCATATCAATTTAAAAACTTGATCCCACACACAGAATGAAAGGACATTAACTAGCAGCTTATAAACAGGACACCATCTTTAAGGGATGCAAATGTGAAACCAGATTATTTATAACAAGAGATGATACCCTCTGGTGAGGGTCTAAAGCAGGGATCAGCGAGTTTTTCTGTAATTGGACAAATAGTAAATGTTTTTGGTTTTGCAGGACATAAACTCCCCATTGAAACTACTCGACTCTGCTGTTATCCCATCAAAGCAGTCATAGACAATATATAAAATGGGCGATGCTGTGTTCCAGTAAAACTTATTTTCAAAAACAGACTACAGGCTGGATTTGGCTAATGGCCCTGGGTAATTGCTATAAACCCTTATTTACCAAAAATTACTATCATAAGGTTATACTTTCTTTTAAACTTAACAGGATTCTTCGTCAGCAAGCCAGTTGACAATGAAAAACTGAGCATTAAGAATGGAAACTGAGACTGCTTAAGAAATCCTCAGGATTAAAATAGTTTAAAATTTGACTACTTTGATAATATCTATCTCTTACTAAAGAATAAAGCATCACAATAGCCACCAATCTCTGCCAAGCACTAGCTGATACCTCCCTCCAAAGTTATCATTATTCTCATTTTTAAAAACTGTAAACAAAGGCTCAATAACTTGCCCAACCATATAGCCACCGTATTAATACTTTTAATTGTACCACACTTCCCCCTAGATAGCCCTTGGCTAATTCTATTATCTGCAGTCACTTGGATATAATGACCAATCCATTAAGGGAAGAGAGCAGTCAGCCACCCCTGTACTCACTCTTTATCCATCTAGAAATACATTCTCACATTTCCAAATGTGCTCTCCCTCCTTACCTATCAATCTGAATTTTCTTCAGTGTCTCTGTATTCATTATGGTCTGCCTTGTGGGTTTTTTGAAGATAAGATCTTGTACTTTGTTAAACTGGCCTTCTTGTCTGATTTCCGGCAACTTGGGTTCTTCTTTACGTACCAATGGACTGGATACTTTTGAGGGTTTTGATGCCAGTAGAACTTTTTCTGAGCTTCTTCCTTCTGAATGCATTTCTTTGTTATCTTTCTAAAAACAATAAATGATGTTTCATGTTAAGACAGATTTTTAAAACAAAAAGAAACAATGCTATATGAGGGCCTCTTCCTACATTTTAAACCTCTTGTAATATCAGTACCAGAAAATTATCCTCTTCTTCAGCCACATCAAACTGCATGCTCGCTGTTTTGTGTCTTCCTGCCTTTAGACAACATTCCCACTTTCTATCATTCCCCAAATTGGTAAACTTTAAGAGTATGACCAAAGACACACTTCTCTGTGAAACATCTCTATTAGCAGACATTTACCACTTGTAATTATTTGTATAAATATATCCATTAAATTATAAATTCCATGAGGAGAGGGACAGTATCTTACAGATCTTGGTGCACCTCAAATTCTTTTTGGAACAAGATAATATTAAATAAATGTGGCCATCTTTATAATCCCATTGTTTAGAACAACGTCCAGGGTACAGCAAAGACTCAAATGTTCGCTGAACACATGAATCTGAAATACAGTCATCCCTTGGTGACTGCGGAGGATTGGTCTGATCCACCACCACACCCCCGACCCAGCCCTCAAGCAGACCAAAGTCCACAGATCCTGAAGTCCGTTATGTAAAATGGCATACTATTTGTATATAACCTGTTTACATCCTCTCATATACTTTAAATCATCTCTAGATGACCTATAATACTAATACAATGTAAACATTATGTATATAGCTGCCAGCACACAGCAAATTCAAGTTATGCTTTTGGGAACTTACTGGAATTTTTTTCTGAATATTTTTGATCCATGATTGCTTGAATCTGCAGATGTGGAACCCATAGATATGGAGGGCCCACTATATAAAGAATTAAAAGAGAATCATACCAAAGAGTAGGAGCCAATAGTGTATTTAGTGGTGTGGTATAGATTTCGAAGTTCATATGGGGAAAAGCCAAAAAAATTATTTTTCAGACCCAAACTTGAACAGTAAGAGGTAAGCATTACCATCTTTCAACTGGGACAGGATACATCTTTCAATTGATGATTCCTATTTAATCTGTGGCTAAAACCTTGAGCCAATGGGAAACCATATAACAGAGTGGTTATGCCGTTCATATGGGACTCTGAAACCAGACTTCCTTGTTTAAATCCTGGACCTGTTACTAAACCACATTGACTTTAGACAACTATTTAATATCTCTACACCTCCATTTCCTATTGATAAAATAGGGATAATAATAGTACTTGCCATCTTGCAGTTATTGATGAAAAAAAAAAAGGAAGGAAGGAGAAAAAGAAAGAAAAAGGACATTTAGAACACTACACAGAAGCATGTAAGTTCAACATTCGATATGATTACTTAAATTCTTGAGCTGATCCTTTGCACAGAAGAGTTTTATTTGCATAAAAGCCTAGGTTTTCCCTAGCTAAACTTCAATTAGATTAGTTTAAAAAAAAAAACTATCAATAAAGATTAAAAAACACAGACTCAACAGCATTTTTCCTTTATCAACAGCAAGGAAAGATTCAGATCTGAGGAAAACATACATATGCAAGTACAAAACAAAATGCTACATTAAATAAGAATTAAATTTTAAAATACTTTCAATTAAAATTGAAATTTTAATTTCAATGACTACTATATAGAGACAGACTATGTAGTCAGTCTGATTACACAGAGAACAGAAACCATAGAATTCCAACAATTAAATTGAAACTTCAGTTCAGTCAGTTCAGTCGCTCAGTTGTGTCTGACTCTTTGCGACCCTGTGAACTGCAGCACGCCAGGCCTCCCTGTCCATCACCAATTCCCGGAGTTCACCCAAACCCACGTCCATTGAGTCAGTGATGCCATCCAGCCATCTCATCCTCTGTCGTTCCCTTCTCCTCCTGCCCCCAATCCCTCCCAGTCTACCAATGAGTCAACTCTTCACATAAGGTGGCCAAAGTACTGGAGTTTCAGCTTTAGCATCATTCCTTCCAATGAACACCCAGGACTGATCTCCTTTAGGATGGACTGGTTGGATCTCCTTGGGGTCCAATAGACTCTCAAGAGCCTTCTCCAACACCACAGTTCAAAAGCATCAATTCTTTGGCACTCAGCTTTCTTCACCGTCCAACTCTCACATCCATACATGACCACTGGAAAACCCATAGCTTTGACTAGATGGACCTTAGTCAGCAAAGTAATGTCTCTGCTTTTGAATATACTGTCCAGGTTGGTCATAACTTTCCTTCCAAGGAGTAAGCGTCTTTTAATTTCATGGCTGCAGTCACCATCTGCAATGATTTTGGAGCCCAAAAAATAAAGTCTGCCACTGTTTTGACTGTTTCCCCATCTATTTCCCATGAAGTGATGGGACCGGATGCCCTTTGCATAAAGAAAGCTTTAAGTATGTGGATGGTTGTTACTCTAGATTTTCTAATCTGGGGAGGGAATGGGAAACGTAAGGCCGGAAAGTTTGTTTTCTTCTGATCGCCCTAACCATCGTTCCTCTACCTTTGTGCTCAGGCATCTGGAAAAGGAAGCAAATGTGTCAAATGACCTGATGAACAGATTACTAGAAATATATATGAGTTTTTAGAAGATAACTTAAAGGAACTAGCTAAATATTCTGGTCCATTCACCTCCTTGTACGGGAGGGTGTTAGAGTCTAAGGGAAAAAAATAAGAACAGTATTCCCTGCAAGGGAGTTCTTTCCGAAGTTCAGATCAATTACTCCCCCTTCTGGTAGAACTTATTACATTAGTATGTTTTTCATAATTCCATTCCGTGATTCTTTAGCTATAAAAATGGTTGTGGAACAGGGATAACGCTAACTAAACTTTCATCCCAGTGTTGTTACTGTAAAGCTCAACAACGTGAAGCTTTTAAAGAAAGAAAACATCCACATTAGTACTAATGTTTTTAAATATTTATCTTATGCAGGGCAATGGTACTGTAAAAATTTATGAATTAGAACAACTATAATACTATAAAATGAAAAATTATTTTAAAGAGCCACATTTGTAAAAGTTATATAACTATTCTGAAATGGGCTTTTAAGCTCTATTAATCAGAATAATAGTACAAACTTTTACTATTTATATTTCTATAAAACCATAAGCAAGACCTCTCTCTGTCACGTCAGAAAATTTTGTAGGTGAAGATCATAAACTAGAATAGAACTGGAGAAGTTTTGTTCTTTTAGGTACTGGAGTGGTGACCACTACTGAACGTTGTTTATAAATTTGTGTTTTTCTTTCTCTCTTGAGTTTCTATGATGGAAAATTACCCTTTTTAAAGCCTGACAGTAAATATCATTGAGAAAACTTTATCTTGTTAACTGGAGATATTTCGTGAGGTTAGTGTCTCTTCTGTACTATCTGTTAACAAACAATTTAAGAATTAGACTAATTTTAAATGCACTGAAAGGTTTAGTTCTTGGGTTTCCAGATGTCTTTGCTTTTCATAAATTAATAAGGAAACTAATTTGTTGCAAAATTCCTATAATACCCATTAATGTTTTAAAATCACCCTAAAACTCATAGAATGTTAGTATTAGAAGGGCTCATTTAGTTAAAACTCCACAATTCATAAATGAGAAAACTAAGACTGAGAAAGTGAAACGAATTGCTTATTGCACAATTCAACCATAACGATCCTGTAACTTCAAATCCACTTTTAAAACCCTAATAAAAGTTTTATGAATCCAGTTTATACATATAGCAGTAGTAATAATAATAATAATAATAAAATTGTAAGGGGCAATTAAAGGGAAATTTAATTTTCTAGTCACAGTAAATATGGACTTCTTTTCTATTAGACATGAAAATTAATTTACCCTCTCATTTTCATAGCAAGTTGCATTTATCACAGAATCAGATATAATCTGTACAAATTATATAATTGTGTTAAACTTAATAAATATGTACTGAAAATAAAATGTAATAAAATTTGTACTTAAAAATTGTTTCTGGTTTAAGGGNCCCTAATAAAAGTTTTATGAATCCAGTTTATACATATAGCAGTAGTAATAATAATAATAATAATAAAATTGTAAGGGGCAATTAAAGGGAAATTTAATTTTCTAGTCACAGTAAATATGGACTTCTTTTCTATTAGACATGAAAATTAATTTACCCTCTCATTTTCATAGCAAGTTGCATTTATCACAGAATCAGATATAATCTGTACAAATTATATAATTGTGTTAAACTTAATAAATATGTACTGAAAATAAAATGTAATAAAATTTGTACTTAAAAATTGTTTCTGGTTTAAGGGCTTAAGAATTTATGAAAGATTTTGCTCACTACCAAGTTGAGTTTTTTGATAACTCAGTGGTGCTTTGAGGGAGGAATCCATAACATTATGGAAAATGTAATGGCTAATGCAATAACGCAGCTGGATATTCAGAAAAGCAGATTGCAACATATTTAGCAATGACAAAGTCATTTTAGATAAAAGCAGTGTTGACAGAGTCCAGTTGAATTTCCTCCCCCCGGTGTTCAGTTAGCTTTTGTGCTGTTGTGCTTAATCGCTCAGTTCAACTCTTTGTAACCCCATGAACTGTAGCCCGCCAGGCTCCTCTGTGCATGGGGATTCTCTAGGTAAGAATACTGGAGTGGGTTGCCAGCTGACAAATACCAATACAAGACAAATAAGACAACACAATTATTTATCTCCTCAGTATATATATTGTATTTATACTGACTTATCTATGGACTTTTTAGAATAACGCCAATATATCAGGAGAAAAGGATATTTTGTGAGATGTATTTTATGGATATTTTAAGGATATTTTATGAGATGAACTATGTCTATTTCACTCCATTAACTGAGAGTACATATCTCAGATAATTACTGTAGCCCTTTACCTGACTAGAAGGTGTTATTGCCCAAGCTGAATTGAATGACATAGGTACTGCAAATGATGGAGAAATAAAGAGAAAGCAAAAATTAAGTATTGGTGACTATATATACCATGCTGATGCTTTGTCTTTTTTCATATTGAACTGGCATGATGTAGTTTAGAATGGAGAGCTGGTCTGCGGTGTCCTCCAGAACTGCAGAGATCCTCAGCACGTCTAGAATGGAGAGCGGCTTCATGATTTCTGGGCTGATTTCTATGACTGCTTCTTCAGCTGTTTCTTCCTTTTCTTCTACAGAAGTATTAGGTGGTTCTCCTGTCACTGACACCGTCACTTCAGAAGGCCAAGCTTCTGGAGGAAGATTTGAGGCTTCCAGTTCATCTCTCAAGAAAGAAGGAAGGAAAAAATAAGTCAGCCATCAAGTGTTTAAAATGACTTAAATCCAAAAACACAGGCAGCATGTAGATGGGTTCCTGTAAAGTCCATTTTGCCATATACTCAAGAGAATGAATGGAAGTACTTTGCAGATGATTCTGTTTAATAACCCCCAGTAACATTCTGACTTCCCAGAGAAAAGCAACCTACAGTTTATTAAAGATGTAGAGCCTCTGCTATTTGACTATGCTCAACCAATTTGAACTTGAGCCAAATAAACTTTTTTTCTAGCAACATTTTCAGATGCTAACCAAAATTGNGCTCTTTCTTGAATTTCAGGTTTAAGGTCAATGTGAGTTATGCGGCCACTTTTGTTTTTAAACTACTTTGCTTTATGATTATTATTTTTCATCACACCTGTCACCTTGGTAATTTTCGCTTTTATTTATTAGTTTTGTAAGTTTCTTGTTTCCTCCTGCCAGAATGTGACTTCCAATAGAAAAGAGCTTTGTATTATCCGTGGCCAAATCTCCAGTGCCTGGAATGGTATATGTAGTTAGTCGGCCCTTGCTCAATATTCACGACCTGAATGGAAGGAAAAACCTCCTCACTTCTCTCCTTGCCCCCAGGTCCCCTCTTCCGTTCTCCATACCATTCAGCAGAGTCTTTTTAAAACACAAATCTTACCGTGGACAACCTTCCATGGCTCCCTGGTTCTTCGGAATGATATCCAAGTTCCGTTACCTGCCCCATTCCAACCTGGTCTCTCTACCTCTCCAGCCCCTTCTTTACCCTCCGATACACTCACTGGCCTTTACACAAAGCATCGTTCTTCCATGTGAGCCTTGGCACAAATGTTTCCAGCTGCCAAATTCTCTTCCGTACCTCTGTTAGTTTGGCCAGCTCCACCTTGTCTTCTGCATCTCAGATCAGGCATCACCTCCTCCAGGACGGCTTTCTGCTTAATCTGCTGTCCTCCCTGCCAAGGCACCTTTCATCCTACTCTGGCTTTTCTGCTTCTCCCTCTCCAGATGGAGGTCTGTAGGAGGGTGGGGATGCTGTCTCCTCTCTCATCTTTCAGGCAACGGTCATGAAGCTGGGCGGGGTATTATTCAGGTTCTCATTTGAGAACATGGATTCTGGTCCAGCCTCCCTGGATTCATACTCCAGAGCCTTGATTTACTGGCTGTGCTGGATACCCACCAAGATGGTGCCCAGTAGGTGGTGGCATCTGGTATTTATACCTGTGTGGAGCCCCTTTCTCTTGAGAGTGGGCTGGGACCTAGTGACTTAGTTCTAATAGATATGATACAGTAGAAGTGATGGAATGTCACCTCTGAGAGTAGCTTATAAAAGGGTGAAAGCTCCCCTCTTGGACACTCTGTCTTGCTCCTTCTCTATGAGGGACGGTAGACAGCTGCCCTGTTCTGGACGGCCCTGTGGTCTGTGGAAGGTCACACATGGCGAGAAACTAACATCTCTAGTCAATAGCAGGGAGGGCCTGGGATGCCAGGTAAACTGCTGGAGTCCTGACCTACAGACCTGTGAGGTAATCAGTGTTTCTTGTTTATAGCTGTTAAGTTTTGGGCTAATTTGCTACACACAGTGATAGGGAACTGAATATTGACTAGGTGGTTGTGGGCAAGACCTTTCTGTGTCTCAGTTTCCATATCTGTAGAGTGGGGACAATAATTTCCCCCATCTTGTGGGTTGTTGTGGGGATTAAATGAGTTCCTTAGAACAGTGACTGGCATATAGTGAGTGCTGTGTGAGTTTAGGTAGTCTCCCATTGTTAGCACTTTGGAGGTGCTTAATAAGCCCTGAGCAGGAACAAACATGGTAAGAATAATAGTTCTTGCCTATTGCTCTCTGGGCATGAAGTTCTAGCTTCTTGAGATGGCACTCAAGGCCTTTTATGGTCCCTCAGACTCCTACCAGCTTCATCTCTGTGGGGCTGGCCAATGTGTTCAACTCACCAAGTCTCATCTCATCCTTACAACATCCCTGTAAAGTAGGGACTGTCTTACAAATGTGGAGCTTGGGTTCAGAGAGGTTAAGTAACTTGCCCAAGGTCACACAGCCAGAACAAGATTAAACTAAGTTTTGAATTCAGGAATGTCTGCCTTCGGGTTTGGTTTATTTGCGTGGCCTCGGTGCCTCCCATGGGCCTGGCATAAAGTAAGAAACAGGTCCATAGTCACTGAACTGCCTGCCCGCCTGCCTGGATGAAGATTGCCCCTTCCTCCACCTCCCATTTGTCAGGTGAAAAAGCAACAAAAAGCTCACGCGGCCAAGAGACTTTGGAGAGCAATGCTTAACCCAGAGGACCGACTCACCAATGGGCCCCTGGGGCATCAGCCCAGTGACCCTGCTCAGTGGCTGGCGTTAATAGGGGAGGCAGTGGGAGCCAGCAGGGAGAGCTGCCCATTAGCCCTAATTAGCAGCCCGTCTGGAAAAGAGCTTGGGCTGAAATTAAGATGCTGTCAGTGGGTCCCAGCTGGGTCGTAGCAGAGTAGCAGCTGCAACATTTCCAGAGCCTGAGCTTGAAACACTCAGCTGGGAAGGCCTCTCTGCCTGACTCCACCTGGACCCAGGGGCTCCTGGGAGGCAGCCAGACCTCTCCCCCAGCGAGACTGTGATTCACTGAGAACCCCTCGAGTGTCAGAGCTTGAGCCAAGCCCCCACCGCCCTGGTTATCTCCATGGGTCCTCCCACAGCACCTCTACACCCATTTTGCAGGAAGAAACAGAGGCTTAGAGAGCTTTCATGGTGTGCCCAAGGCCACACAGCTAGAAGTGGCAAAGTTCCAGGGGTGGGTGCTCCCGAGTCAGTGCCCTGAATCCAAGGCTGCGTGGGTGTGTGGGAGGGGGAGATCCTGAGCAGGGCTCGAGTGGCGGGAATCACCCGGAGGACAGGGGGCAATCTCTGGGCTTCAGGTCACCTTCTTTCACTCCATCCCTTCCTCCCGTTCCCAGGGCAGGACAGAGGTCCCTGTGCTGACCCCTTTGTGGGGAGAGACAAGTTATGTAGAAGAGGCGGGCTGGGTTTGGGGTGAAGTAGGGTGAAAGAGCAGGAAAACCAAGTGGCAGGAAGGATGCAGCCTGCCTCCAACTCTCCACTTCCTCTTTTAAGGTGCCAAGAATAAACCAGGATTTAAAATCAAACTTAAAAAAAAAAAATCACAAAATCCCTAAAGCTGCTTCCCAAGAAAGCAGTGGCAGTGATTTGTGCAGCAGATGAGCTCTGGACAAGCCCTGCTGGACAGGGGGCAGGGCGCAAGGCAGGAGGTGGGCCGGGAGACGCCCAGGACCTAGGCTGCCCCCACCTTGGTTGTCGATGTTGTTATTCGTAATAATAATGAGCAGCCCGTTGAGGGCTTGGGATGAATGCACGTGGAATAAATGGCAGGCAGACTCAGCATTTCCTATCCTGGCATGGCCCTCTGGGAGGTTCGGGGCGGCCTGCTTTACCAGAGGTCATGGCTGAGTCTACACAAAGCTGGTGTCCTCAGAGAGGCTGAGCTAAGCCCACCACAGCCTGCACACTCCCACCTCAGCCTTCCTGCCCACCCTGCTGCCAGGCTGAGTAGATGGTCATTTGCTCCCTAGCCAGCGGGCAGCTACTGATGTCTTTATGGGGAGATTGCAGGTAACGAGCTTTCCCTCCAGGACCTGGGGACAGTCTAGAAAATTGTATTCAGGTTAGAGAGAGAAAAAGGGGAGAGGAGGGGCAGGAGGTGAGAGATTCTTCCTGCCTCTGCCATCTGCATCCCCACAGATGAAGCCATCAGGGAGGGCCCAGACCCACCAGGGGTGGGGCAGCAGACAGTAATCCTTTCTCTCTTGGGATGTCTTTATGCCGAACTCTGGTCTTGGTGGATGTATGTCTGGAATTACAAATGGCACTGACTGTGCTCCCAGGGTCACCCTTTCTTTATTCCATCTGTGCACCCATTATCAATCTACCCATCTACTACCCACCCACCCATCCATCCATCTAGCCATTCATCAACCGCCTGAGTCATCCATCCAACAGGTAGTTTCGGAGCTCTCTCCTTGGCTAGGCAGTGGGTAAGTTCCTAAGGATAGGGGAGTAAGGAGATGAAGAGGAAAAAGATGTCCCTCTCCTTCCTAAGAACAGTCATTCACTTATTCATCTATTCAAATGATGATATTGAGTTCCTATGACGTGCCAGGTTCTGTGGTTAGTGGAGATACTTACGTGCATGTCTGCTAAGGCGCTTCAGCCCTGTCCGACTCTTTGCGACCCTGTGGACAGCAGCCCACCAGGCTCCTCTGTCCATGGGATTCTCCAGGCAAGAATACTGGAGTGGGCTGCCATGCCCTCCCCCAGGGGATCTTCTCCACCCAGGGATCAAACCCGTATCTCTTATGCCTCCTGAATTGGCAGGTGGATTCTTTACCATGAACGAGCGCCACCTGGGAAGCCCAGTGGAGATACAGTGATGAACAAAAATGACATAGTCCTGATGCTTGAGGGCATCAATGAGGATACCAAGCAAGGGCTTCGGGATGGATACTGATGGGTACTCCTGAGAATACGGGTGATGGACCTGTAAGAGTACTGCTGGTGAACACTGATAATGCCACGAAGTCATCACTGGCGATCCCTGCTGGCATCCGCGGGGTGTTGGTGCTAGCACTGATGACGTGCTCCCGAGGATATTGGTAACAGACGCTGATGGTGCTCCTTTGGCCAGGGTGGGCACTGACGCTGAGCAGTAGTCATGCTCTCAAAATCATCAGTGGCGGGCTCTGGGAGGAGCTGATCTTTCCTCCTCCTGTAGATCTCACTCACCCTCTGCGTTCAGTCTCCTTTTCCCCAATCAATTAAAGCTCCTGCAGGCAGACAGACCTCGGGATGACCCTGCGGCTCCCAGTGTGATGTGATGGTGGCCCTCTCCTGGCCTTTACTGAGCTGCAGAACCCGCCTCCCAACTGGTGGCCTATTGATCCCCTTGCTGGGAATTCTCTCTGTGGTTAGAATGTCATTTTCCACCCCAAACACCTCTTTCTTGTAATTACTGAGAATTACTTATGAGGAGAGAAAGAGAGAGAGGAGTGAACATGTGTGTATTGATTACCACCCCTGAGAAGCTCACAGATCATTTAGAGTAGATTAACCTAACTTTCTTTTGCCTTTTGGGAAGTTGGACTGCAAGTTATTTAAGGAGATTAATCAGCTCATCAGAGAACCAGACAGTCTTCCTACTTCTTCTATCTCTTTTTAGGCTAGTTGGGTCCGTGTCATTTGTAACCCTCCTTCAAAATATCTTTTGCCCACCACTCTGCCTGTACGTTCACCATGACTACCAGGTCACTTCAGCAGGGGCTCCTGCTGGTCCTCTTTGAGGGAGAAGTAGGC
The DNA here is from genome assembly GCA_006410875.1 of Neotragus pygmaeus. Taxonomy (NCBI): domain Eukaryota; kingdom Metazoa; phylum Chordata; class Mammalia; order Artiodactyla; family Bovidae; genus Neotragus; species Neotragus pygmaeus. Next base: position 30,577 of record SJYV01011570.1, on the reverse strand, counting down.
ACATCTCTGGCTGCTGTTTGTTTACTCCGTCCTTGCTGCTTGGATCCCAGTCTGGGCACAACCTCAGAAAGGGCTGGACCACTCCAGGCCAGTCTCCTCCATCCAAGCCCTGGCTCAACGCAGCTGTCTCATAGGAAAGACACAAATATTCCAGCCACCAAAAGGCAGTGACTTCCAGAGACTTTTCCGTGAGCGGGGCTTGCTCATTGGTTCCGCAGATGTCAGTCCCACCCATCCACTCCTCTGCGTCTCCAGGTGCAGCTCCGACCTCCTCCGCCCTGCCAGGAAGCCATCCCAGACTGTGCCATCCTTCTGGGGACACTCTTTCTGCTTAGAGAGAGGGGATGCAAGAGAAGAGGAAGGAAACAGAGAGAGAGAGAGAGGACAGGGAGGAGAAAGGAAAGAAGAGACAAGGAGAGGCAGCGAGAGGGCCTGGGGAGGATCCGCCGGCTTCCCGACTCAAGGGCACATCCTGCAAGTTCACCACGTGCAGGTGGGGAAAGCAAAGACAGACTGGGGCTCGAGTCTCTGCAGCAGCCTCCCCTGGAAGGCTACGTGACCTTGGGCAAATCACGCCACTCCCTGAGCTTCGGGTCCTCATCATTCAAATGGGAAGATGACAGTTCGTACCTCGCGAGGTTGTTACGGTTGCAGATGAGGTCATGTATGTAATGTGCTTAGAACATGGCCTGGGGCTTTACTAGGTGCTCCACTGATGGCAGGTAGGTATTGCCAGGTCACTCTTGATGGCAGGACTCCTGGCAGAGCCTCTGCGAAGATGTGCTGGGTGATCCGGAACCTTGTCTCTGCCGTGGGGACCCCCGTTCCTCCTCTCCGTGCCCCCGTCCACAGGTGGATGCAGAAGGGCAGCCAGTGGCCCGGGTCTCTGGGAGGAGGGGGCTGGGAGTCAGCCCCTGGCGTCTGGGCTAGGAAGTAGCCCCTTTCTGAGCATGACAGGCCCTCGCTGCCCCCTTCTCTGCCATTTCTCTCCCCTTCCAGGAAAAAAGTTTGAAGTTGAATGGGTCCCGAGGTGGAATATTTTCCAAATGTCAGTGCAATCTGTGGTACATTACAGCTAAATGCGATCATCGCAGTGCTGGGCTCTGAATGTCAGCGCACCGGCTGCGATGGAGTGACGAACAGCAGGCTGACAGGTGGGGTCTCAGCCCCCCCACCTCCTGGGAAGTCAGCCTGGCAGGGGAGGGAAGCAGGCCATCTCTGGGTTCAGCAGACGTGGACAGTGGGCCTCAGAGGGCCACACCGTGGGCTCGTGAGGGCCTGTGTTGTGTGTGTGTATGCGTGAATGGGTACACCTGTGCCTGCGTTTCTGTGCTACGTACCTCTCTCTTTTTTTGGCTGCACTGTGTAGCGTGTGGGATCTTAGTTCCCCAGCTGGGGATTGAACTGTGCCTCCTGCCGTGGAAGCGCAGCGTCTTAACCACTGGATCAGCAGGGAGGTTTCTGTGCTGCGCTCCTTCCTGTTGTCACTGTGTCACTGCGCTGTGTGCCAGGCCCCAGGAAGGCGTTCCCCGAGCCCCATGGAGGTCTATGCACAGTGTTGTGTACGAGTCCTCCATCTCAAGGTATCCCCGCCTGCCAGTGTATGCACATGCGTTAGTTTAGAGCTCCTGAAACGACGCACACATGTTCACACTGCTCTCCAGGAGAGTGTGCGTCTGTCGATACAGACATCATCCTTCTCGCTGCCTTAACACCCGCTGCGTCGTCTATCTTCCTACGGCTGTTTCTATCTCCTGCACCCGTGTGTAGTGTGTGCCTGCAATTGTGTTTCTGTGTATCCACGACTGTGTGTGTGGTGTATACAGTCTCAAGACTGCACCAGGTGTGTGTGCGCATGCGCACGCGCGTGTCTAGGTCGGTAAATCTCATCTCAGCCACAGGAGGATGGGGAAATGGGAGTCAGGAGCTGCTCCCTGCCTCGCTGCCCCGGTGGCGGGGCATTCTGATGGCCGTGTGCTCTGTGGAGCCTGTGATTGGCTGAGCCGGAGGGGGCTTCAATCGTCTCCAATTACTGGGGAGTGGATGGTGAGCCGCGAGGCCAGAGGGATGGCGTGTGCATGCCAGGATTATAGCGTCCTGTATATGCAGACGGGCCCTGTGTGTGTGCATGCTGTCCTCGTGTTTTGTGATCTTTATGTGTGGCCACAAGGCCCCATGAGAATGCACAGGCAGACCCGCGTCGGTGGGACTGGAGGCCATCAGAGCGTCTCTGGGCGTCCATCGGTGTTGCTCTCACTGTCCCTGTGCGGGTCTGCTAGCACCCACCTGGAGGGTGTGTATGAGCTGTGGTCTCTGCGCGTCTGAGCACGTGTGTATTCTTGTGTGACTCTGTGTGTGTGGGTTCTGCCCGACTGTCTTTGTATGTGCCTTTGGGTATACTGGAGGGTCTCTGGGTTTTCTCTGGGTAGAGTTTGTGAGCGTGTGTTTTTGTTTTAGTCGCTAAGTCGTGTCTGACTCTGTGTGACCCCCTGGACCGTAGCTCGCCAAGCTCCTCTGTCTACGGCTGTCTACGAGCCAAAGAGAATGGCCTGGCTCTCAAAAAATACTGGAGAGGGTTGCCGTCTCCTCCTCCAGGGGATCTTCCAGACCCAGGGGTCGAACTTGTGTCTTCTGCATTGGTGGGCAGATTCTTTACCACTGAGACACCTGGGAAGCCCGAGTGTGTACATTTGTGTGTGTGTCTCAGTGTGTTTATGGTTAAATGTGATGTTCTGAGCAAACTGATGGGTAAGAAGGAAGAGGGAGAGAGAAAACCGTGCCCCATCCTCACCCCATCCCAGCTGCTGGTCAGGATCCCAAGGTCTCCCTCAGACTGTACGAGCATCCACCCAAGGGTGGAGGCCCGCACACCCCCAGGTAAAGAGCTCGGGGAGCCCAGTGTCTCTGGTGGCAGCTGGTGCTGAGCCTGGCCTGGGGGATGAATCGTGTCTTCCTGGAATCCACATGTTGAAGTCCTAACCCGCAGAACTTCAGCACGTCACCTTATTTGGTAAAAGGGTCATTGCAGATGTGATTCGCTAAGAGAGGGTCACCTTGGAGTCGGGTGGCCCCTAAGAGAGGGTCACCTTGGAGTCGGGTGGCCCCTACTCCAACATGACTGGTGTGCTTAGAGAAAGGAGGAGTTTGGACAGGGACAGACACGCACTGAGGGTAGAAGACATCTGTCTACGAGCCAAGGAGAGCGGCCTGGCTGGCACAGACCCTTCTCTCCCAGAGCCGCACATATAGAAAGAAGCCTCACCGAGGCCCACACACCACACACTAGGAACCAGCTCCATGGACACCTGGATGTCTGACACCCGGCCTCTGGCACTGTGAGATAATACATTTCTGTTGCTTAAACTGCTCAGCTTCTGGCGCTTTGTTACGGCAGCCATAGCAAACTGATCTGGGGATGTGAAGGCTTAAAGGTGCTTCTCCGAGCTCCTCTGCTTCCTGCAGACCCATCTTGCAGCCTCCTGTGCTGTGATCAGCAGGCTGCCCATATCTTCGCTCCGCCCTAGGCTCCCCCAGCGCTAAGCACAGTGCCCTCAAGGTCTCAGGCCAACAGCCCCTCCCCTGGGCTAGACAACCCCATCTCTGCCCTTTCCCCACCCCTCCCATGTCCCAGATCTCAGCTTCCTCCAGACTGTCCAGATAAGCCTGGGCTTTATCACCTTTCTGAGCCCAAGTATATCTTTCTCTACCCACTTCCTGCTCCTCCCATCTGGCTCTGTGTCCTGCATACAGCAGGTGCCCACTGAAGGACTCAGCGAGGGGCCCCAGGCTTCCAGCCTCTTTCTGGGCTTGGACTGGGAAAGAGACCTCATCTGTGCTGCTCCTTCCCCCAGACCAAGTGCCCACATCCGGGTCCTGCTCTTGAAAGTGAAGTCGCTCAGTCATGTCCGACTCTTTGCGACCCCGTGGACTGTAGCCTATCAGGCTCCCCTGTCCATGGAATTTTCCAAGCAAGAGTACTGGAGTGGGTTGCCATTTCCTTCTCCAGGGGATCCCGACCCAGGGATCGAACACCGTTCTCCCGCATTGCAGGCAGATGCTTTACCTTCTGAGCCACCAGGGAAGCTCCTGCTCTTACTGGGGCTGAGCTAGGTACAGGTCTGAGTTACCAGACCCTCCAAACAACCCCACGAGAAAGGGACTATTTTAGCCCCATTTTCCAGAGGGAAAACCAAACCCAGGGAGGAGAAATAAGTGGTCTAAGACGATGCCTTAATTCTTGAACATCACATCAGGAAAGAACTTTGGTACCAGCTAGATCATCCCTCTCCCCTGTTCCCATTTTACAGCTGGAGAAACTGAGGTTCAAGTGGCTCTTCTCTCTCCACCTATCTCTAATGCTTCCTCACTGTTCACCCTTGACCCTCTGAGCACTCCTCTCTCTCTCGCTCCTGCGACTTGAGCGATTCTGCAGACAAGGGTGACAGCAGAGCTCTTGTCAGCCCCTCCTCTTTCCTGAGCTCCGGTCCGGAATTTCCGTGTCTTGCGCACATGGCCCGCAGGGCTTTCAAACTCAACATGCCCAGAGCCAAACTGACTTTCTGTGATCCTTGATCCGGGGCATCTCTTGGGTTCCCTGGCTCATTACCAGCTTCTCTGTCCTTGCCGCTCAAGCCTGAAGCCTTTGACCTGCTCTCCCCACCGTGCCCACATCCAGTCAACTGCTGACTCCCACTGGGTCTTCCTCTTAAATATTTCTCAAATCCACTGTTGCTGACCTAGTTTCAGCTTCAGCTTCTCTCTCTCTGAGAATCCTGTATTAACTTTTATTAAAGAAATGCATTTATTTATTTGGCTGTGTGAGTCTTAGTTGCAGCATGCAGGATCTTTGAACTCTAGCTGGGGTGCACAGACCCCATAGTTGCAGTGTGTGGGCTTACTTGCTCCTTGGCATATGGCACGTGGGCTCTTGGTTCCCTGACAAGGGATTGAACCCACGTCCTCTGCATTGCAAGGCGGATTCTTAACCACTGGATCACCAGAGAAGTCTCTGTATTAACTTCTTGTATCGGCTTAGGATTAAGCTTGGCTGCTTGGAACAGAAAACCAAAATAATAGTAACTTCAGCAAGTAGGAAGTTTATTTCTCTCTCATGTAATCAAAGTGTGGATTGGGCAATTCAGGGCTGGTAGGGTGGCTCCATGAAGCTAAAAGGAATCAAGTTTCTGTCCAGTCTACTGTCTGGTATCCATAGAGTCAGCATTTGTCTTCCTGGTCCAAGATGACTGCTCAAGTGCCAGCCATCTCAGCTGTGTTCTTCCAGAAGAAAGGGAAAAGGAGCAGGGAAAAGAGGCTAAAGGTACGGGTCAACATTCTTTTAAGGATGTGTTCCCAGAAGCTTCCACTTAACAATTCTGTTTAGATTGTTGTCTAGGACTCAGTCCATATAATTCATAGTTGTAATGGAGATTGGGAAATGTGGTCCCTGTATTAGGGGGCCAAGTAGCTAGCCAAAAATTGGGGGTTTCTGGCTAAAGAAGAAGGTGAGAATGGGAGTTCTTCACCTCTTCACTGGTTTCCCTCTCTTTTCTCACCCTCTAATCTACCATGGACACAGCAAGGAAGGGTAATCCTTCTAAAAATACAAACCCAGACATAGAGTTGCCAGATTTGACAAAGAAAAAAATATAAGATTCCTAGTTAAAGATGTGAATTTCAGATAAATAATGATACCCATTTTAATATAAGTGTGGCCCATGTAATATTTAGGAGATACTAATGCTAAAATAACAATTTATTTTTTGTCTTAAATTCAAATACAACTGGACACCCTGCAGTTTATCTGTCAGCTCTTTTCCATACACCTTTCATGACTCTCCATTGTTTTTGAGAAAAGGCTCAAGCTCTTTGGAGGGATTTACTGATACCTTTATAATCTGTCCTCCAACTGACCTGTCCAAGCTCAGTGTTTCCTGGACAAGCCAGACACTGCCACTGTGTCTCCCAGGCTTCAAGCCTTTGTTTGAGTTGTTTTGTCAGCCTGGAATGCCCTTGTTTATCTGAGAAGCCCCGTGCATCCGGGAGGAACCATGGCCTCTGTCCATCTCTATATTCCTGGGACCTGGTTGGGGTGTGAGATTATTTGATGAATAAAATGACAAGTTCAAGGCTACCCAGCAAGTGGAGGACAAGGTTACAGCGGCCGCCTAGACTCATGACTCCCTCCCCAGTGCTCTCTGCACCCAACTGGCTCATGTGGACCCAGCACTGGGTTCTCTGTCTCCCGGGCCTTCATTCTTTAGGAGCCCATATAGGAGTGCAATGCCCCCAGCACGCAGGGGGTTAAGCCAGCCTTGGAGACGGGAGCTGGAGCCAACAGAGTCCTTTCTGACAATAAAGCTAATGAATCCCTCCTTGCCGTTTTCTCTTGCACAATAACATTTAATCATCATTTGCACAGCAGATGAGAAGTTTGAGGCAGATGCAATTCTGCGTGAGTGGCGATTTCTGTGTGTGGGCACCGTTCCTGCTGTCCCTGGCACACCTGACAATCTGGGGCCAGGACAGGCTGTTTCCCAGAGGGGCTGTGTGTGCATCCACGTGCCAGAGCTCTGACCCCGCACCCATGCGGGAGGTGCACTTTGGAGGCACGTGTCTATCTGCGTGCATGCTTGGGTGTGGAGTCAGACACATGTGGTGTGGCTGTGGGTCAGCCTGACGGTGCATGTGGACAGAGGTGGTTAGGTGCCTGAGGACACGTGGTGTGGAAGTGGAGGTGCACATGTGTGGGCAGGCAGGCATATGGGGGCAAATATCATTGCGTGTGTATGTGTCCTTGGTGTTGATCGGAGCGCTTACTAGAGGATGCCTCTAAATGTTTAGATGCTCATAAGTGATCATGTATATTATGTACACGCAGGCCTATGTGCTCATATGTGCATACATATCTCTGGGCATCATGGAGTTGAATTTAGCTCCATACATACACCCATGTGCCAGGGCTGACAGTTCCTGAGGCTATACATGCTTTCCTGTGCATGCACACGCATTATATGAATGCGTGCATGGACCTATGAGTTCATATGCTCGGGTGCATCTGAGGGGACACACATTCGTGTACCACATACCTGCCTGGGAGTGTCTGGGTACACACAGATGTTCATGAACATGTATGCATGCACGCCTGAATGGGGAAATGTGCTGGTTCCTGAAAGGGTATCAGTGAACACACACATACATGCAAGCAAGAGAACACAGCTATGGAAGGCACACATGTCTTGTGTGCAAATGTGAGCGCACACATGAGAGTGTGCTCCTAGTACAGGCATGGTGTATGGCCACATGGCAACATTTGCAGACCTGCAGGAGTTGTGCTCTGTGTGCATGGCCGGGAGCATCTGTGTGTCTGCACCGTGCACCCAGCCAGGAACATGTCTGAAGGTACACACGTGTCTGCGCTGTGTGCTGACGTGGGTATGTGGGCATGCTCGTAGCCCCCCTGTGCACGCACTGAAGCGTGAACCCTCTCTTGCTTCCAAGTGAGGGCTGACAGGGTTACATTTTCCAAAGGCTCAGCGGCCAGTGACAGAACTGGTCAGAGCACACTGGCTGGCAGGAGGTAAGTGGAGCTGCTGATTCGTGACCCAGGGGTGGGCGGTCATGACGGCCAGCTGACGGATGCAGCTCTCAGCCGCCCCCTATGACAGCAGCCGGCTCTCTGAGCTGCCTGAAGCGGGAGGTGGGAGGTTAGTTCCTGACCTGTGCACTCGGTGTTGGCTTCACATTTCTCTGGTGCGTGCCTACATCCACGTGCAGACGCACACGCATTGGGACATCCAGAGACACAGACCCGGGCTTGGACCGTGCCTGTGGCCCCACCTCCACCTTGCTGCCCAGCTCTGCCATCTGTCTGAAATGCCTCCGCTTCCCACCAACTGGTTCCCTCTCCTCCCCACTCCCCCAGAAACTCCACTCAGAATCCGAGCTGTCCTTGTTCTGTGCAGAATCAATGGTGGGGTGTGTGTGAAATGGTCCAGGCCCTTGTAAGCTCTGCATCCCTGATCTAGCACCCGCCCACCCCCACAAATGTGAGCACTGGGTTCCTCATCCGTAAAATGGAGCTAATGAGGTACCTGCTTAAAATAAACACGGCCACTTAAATAAAGCACTAAACACAGTAAGCATTGAGTCCACCCTCCGTGGCTTTCACCTGTACCAGTGATTAAGTACAGAGCTTAGAACAGTGTCTGGCATGCGGCAAGAGCCATGTAGGGCACTGTCACCATCTTTTACCATCATTGTCATTGTCATTAATATCCCTGGTTCTAAAATTCTTAGCCAATTATACATCAACGCTTGCTCATGACCCTGAATGCTCTTTTATCCCATGCTGCTGATGGTGACAGAGATGATGACAACAAAAGGGATTTTTTTTTTCTTTTTGTTTTTCCCTGTGCCTTGAAAGGGGGGCAGACATGGGAGAGGGAAGGCTCTTTGTTTTCGGAGCTCCTTGATAGAGTTGGGTGTGCCCGGTTAGAGCCTGGAGCTGGGGTGGCTGTGCTGTCTGCGTAATGTAGGGAGGGGAAATGGAGCTTGTAGGGGAAGTTGGTGAAAATCAGTGAGGCCGAAGGGCAAACACTGTGTCGGCCACAAGACACTCGTGTGTGACCCTAGACCATCAGAGAAGGGTACAAAGCTCACAAAATACACGACGTGATGGACACCTTGTGGAACCCAGAGGAGGGTCTGGGCTCACGTATTTCACTCCTGGGTTGGCTCAGAGCTCAGTGGAGTAGGCTGGTGAGGGTGCAGGAGCTGGAAGCAGAGGGGATCGAAGGGGGATTCCCTAGCCCTCCAGCCCCACTCCTAGGATTAGCAGAAATCACAGGGAGGCTTGAGGACTCCCACGGCTGTAGAATGTGGCAGTGAGCCGAGGAAAAGCTCTCCCATGGCAAGGCGGTGACATCAGATGCATCCAGACCACGTGTCCAGGGCTTCCTGTGGGTCAGGCACTGTACGTGCTGAAGACGGTGTAGGTTCGGGGGGCCAGAGGGCCCTGTTAAATCTTGGCATCTCCACTTCTTAGCTGTTTGATCTTGGGCAAGTTACTTAGCCTCTCTGTGCCCCATTCTCTGACCAATCAGATGAGGGCTACTTCGCTGGGCTGATGAAGGATTGGAAGAGGCCAGTCACATGAAGGGCTTTGAGTAGTGCCTGGTGGGTGGGAAATGCTCAGTGCCAGGGGTTATTTCTGTATTTTATCCTCACTGCAACCCTATGGAGTAGGTGTTCTAGTGTGTGCACTTTATGGAGAAGAAAATAGGGGCACAGAGAGGGTAATACACTTGTCCAAAGTCACACAGCTGGAAAACAGAAGAGCCAGAGGCTCAGAAGGTGAATCTGGATGAATAGCGTTTTTTATTTCTGGCAAGCTCTTTATCTCTGTGTGACCTCAAGAAATCATTCTCCACATATGGGATTTGAGCAAAGTATTCAAGGGTCTTTGTGACTCTGTCCCTCTGGACGTGCAGCCCGTCTATAATCTTCTCAGCAGAGACAGAGTCTGTCAATCGAAGGTGCACAAGTGGAAGGAAAAGAGTCTTGGAATCAGAGGTCTTGAGTTGTTTCAGCTCTGTCCCCGCCAGCTGGGTGAACTTGAGCCGGTCACTTTACTTCTCTGAATTTGGATCTCAGTTACCCTCTCCACAATGGTGATGGCAAAACCAACCTGAGAACTGTTGGGATTCTGTATGTGAGAACTGAGCACACAATTCGGTGAGAGAGAGGATCACATCTTCTCGGTGGTATGCAAGTTACCAGGGCTCCTACATGGATGAGAGTCCCAGTGCCCCACATCCCTCAGTGGACTTCAGGAGACATGGTCAGGTTGACCAAAGCATAGTTTCTTAGCTTGGCCTTCAAGGTATTTTCCCAGCTGGCCTCTAACCAGCCTTCCCCGCTCACATCTCACTGTTCCTCCACTCGGTAGTCCAGCCCTGGGGACCACACACCACTCCTGAAGCTGCCTCATGCTTCCTGCCACTCCCCCACCCCCAGTCTTTGAGGATGCTCTTCTCTCTGCCTGGAATGCTCTTGCTTGCTCGGCTCTCTCATATATCTCAGACTCATTCTTCAAGGTCCAGTTGGAGTCACCTCCCCTGGGAACTATTCAATCTTTCTTCAGTGTTTCCAGCAACTTTTTTCTGTTAATTCTGCTACAACGCTTATCCAATGCACTGTTACTGGCTGCTTCTGGCCCCCTGCACCCTGACCTCCACCCCTGGTTGGAAGTTACTGGAAGGAAGGAACCACTTATGCTCTGTGTATTAATGGCATGGGTTACTACTCTCTGAGCCTCAGTTTTATCATCTGTGAACTAGGCTGACAGGATCTAACTTAGATGAGATAATGCAGGTAGGGCACTCAGGACAGAATGACTATCTCTGGATCTGTCACAGTGGACCTTGGCAAATGTGGAGAGAATGAATGAATGCTCCCTGGGAGGGTAAAAGAAAAAGGCAAGTGAGCATTTATCAGGCGCTTTCAGTGTGGCAGGAAGGCACGGAGATCAACTTCACATTCATCGTTTCCTTTAAGTCTCTTAACAATCCTTTAAGGAAGGGACTGTCAATAGCCTCATTTTATAGATGAGGAAACTGAGGCTTCAGCAGTTGAGGACCTTGATGAAGGATGCCCACCAGGCAGGGGGTGGAATTCATAGCCAATCAATGTGGAATGAATGGATCACGTGGGGACAAGGGTGTGAGGCCACATTGCCTGTATCTTATAATCAAATGGTTTTAGAACTGGAGGCTCTTAGAGATGACTTAGCCCTGGGGTCCTTACCTTGGGGTCCATGGCCGGGGAAACTGCAGGGTCCCAGACCAAATAAATAAGGTCCTCAGGGACCTCCCTGGCAGTTTAGTGGGTTAAGACTCCATGCTGCTGATTGAAAGGAAGTGGGTTTGATCCCTTGTCAGGGAACTAAGATCCCACGTGCTGTGCAGTGGGTGGTCAAAAGGTAAAACTAAAATAAAATAGGGGCCTCATCACACGCAGTGGCTTTCAACTCCTCCATCTGCCAGCAGCCCTCCCTCTGGTCTAAGTCCTGGAGCTGCCTGCTGTGCCCACTGCCTGCTATGCCCCAGTGTCCTAGCCCAGTGTTGCCTGAAGTGCCAGTCTCTGGGAATGTCCCCATGTCCCCCCATCCTCCATTCAGAGCAGGAGCACCTTTTCTCTTTCCTTAGAAATATAGAGAAAGTGGGGAGAGAGCTCAGCCTGGGAGACAGACACGCCTGGCTTCTAAGAACGACAAAAAGAATAACAGTATCAAAGGCTAACATTTATTGAACACCTACTATGTGCTAGGCACTGTCCTAACCACTTGACACATATGAAACCTTTTTATCCTCAGGACCCTCGAGGTAGGTTCTGCTAATTTGCCTCCTTTGACAAAGGAGGAAACTGAGACCCAGAGAAGGGAGGTAACCTGCCCAAGGCCAGGTAGCCAGCAAGGGCCGTGGCTCCGCGGCACACTGGCCAGGTGTCCTCGGACAGGTCCTAGCCACTGCTCTGGGGGGTCTTTCCCCATCTGTTACCGTCAGGGCTCCACCTCGCAGTTTCCATGACGACTAAGACATTCTCTGCGTCCCAGTACACAGTAGGCGCTTAGTAAATGAACAGCCCTTCTTTCCTCTTAACTCTGATGAGGGGATGCCTGGGGAAGGGAGGACACTTAGGCAGCATTCTCCCTCCGGCTTCTCCCCTACGCCAGGAGGGAGCCGCGTCCCACCCAACCCCTCTCTCTGTGTAACCCCCAGAACCAAGCGGCGCCCGTTCTCGGAGCACTTTTCGTGATGTTGGTCCTAATTCCCGCACCTCTGGGCGAAAGCTGCCCGCCCCCTCGGGGAGGGATGCCATCGGAGGGTCCGCTCGCGTGGCCCCACTCCTGGCCGCCCTGGGAGGGTGGGAGGTTTGGGAAAGGGGGTGAAGCAGGGGACGGGCGTGCTTTGTCCTGGGGCTGCAGTCGGGTCCCGGGCGGCAGGGAGGGCGGGCTAGGAGGCCGGGGCCTCGTCGTCCGGGCGGTGGCCGGCGTAGAGGGCGGCCAGGGGCCGGAAGCGGGGGCCCCAGCCGCTGAGATAGGCGAAGTCCTGCTCGGAGCCCGACGAGCCGCCGCTGTGCAGCGAGCTGAGCGAGCCGGCCGGCGAGTCCGCGCCCTCGAAGGCGTAGGTCTGGAAGGCGTCGTAGGGCGGCACCGACGGGTCCCCGTCCGCCAGCGCCACTTTGCGGCTGATGAAGTCCCTGAACACCGAGAAGTCCGGCTCGGGGCTCGGCGGCCCCTGCGGCAGCGAGTGGCGCTCCGAGGGCAGGCGCGCCTGCGGGGGGCTCCCCGCGCTCGCTGCGGAACCCTCGTCCCCGCCGCCGCCGCCGCCGCCGCCCTTGAGCTCGCCGAAGTCGTAGAGGCTCCGCAGCGCCGACATGTCGTAGGCCTCCGTGTCCTGCTCGCCGCCGCCCTCGTCGTTGTACTTGATGACGTTGTCCCGCATGTCCTCGTCCTCGTCCGAGCTCAGCTGGCTCTTGTGGTGGCGCCTGAGGGTGAGGATCAGCAGCACCAGCACTGCCAGGGGAGAGAAGCGGTGCCGGTGAGAGCCCGGCCCCGCCCCGGGCGGTCCCGGGACCACCCTTCTCCTGATGCCCAGCAGAGCTTTCTCACAGTCTGGGCAGAGCTGGCTATCTGGAGAGGTAGTGAACTGCCCATCTTGGGAGCTGTGCCAATCAAGGCTTCCCCACCACTGGGGGTGGGGACACAGAGCTGGTGTTAAGAGATTTCATGTGTGTTGTAGGGCTGGACCCAACCTCTGAGGTCTTCATCCTCAACTCTGTGAAGATACATCCCCATGAGGTCTCTGGGGGCTGGTGGGTGGAAAGAGAGTAGCTAAGGTTTGGGGGAATGAAATGTCCTTGGCCCTGACCTCTCTCTCACCCTTGTCCTTCTCTGTCCACTCCAGAGGCCCTGATCACGCTGTTAGCCCTTTGGGTCTCAGATCCAGGTATGTCCTGCAGGAGCCCTTGTCTGAGAGCTCCAGGCCGGGTTCAGCACCATTACCTCCAAGCTTCCCTGGTGAGGGTCCCTCTCTATTGACCTGCTTGGGTCCCTGGATCAGCAGCATTGGCACCTCCTGGGAGCTTGTTAGAAATGCACGTTCTTAGGTTGTGCCCTAGATCTACTGGGTCTGTTTCAATAAGGCTTCGAAGTCATGCCCAGGCAGCTCAGGTCTGAAAGCCACGGCTCCTGCCGTATCTTGGTCTCATCTCACCTCAAAATCCACACTTTGAACTGCCCTGGAGGACCCAGGGCATGTTCCCCTGGTGGGGTGCCTGGCACGCAGTAAGCATGAGAACGATGCTTGTTGAATGAATGACTGAATGAAGAACTAGATGGAGACCTAGGTGTTGCAAGGTTGAGAGAATGAATGAATCGTCCCTCCTTGGCTTTCTTCAACTGTCAGAAAGGACTCCGTGTGCCCCTCCTCCTCCCACCTCACTGATAACTTGTCTTCAACTTTCTAAACAAGCTTCTCTTCTCCTCTACTCTCTGACTTCCGTTATTAAAAAAAAAAATTTTTGTGTGTGTGGCTATGCCGTATGTGGGATCCTAGTTCCCTGACCAGTGATTGAACTTGCACCCCCTTCCTTGGAAGCAGAGTCCCTACCACTGGACCACCAGGGGCAGGAAGTCCCCTCTCTGATTTCTTAACATCAGATGTCCCAGGACTCAGTCTTTGGTCCTTGATCCACATCCTTTTTCTTGGCACTTTCCTTGGCTCGTGGCTTTAAATTCCGATTAGAGCCTGACAGCTCCCATACTGCAGCCTCCAGCCTGGACTTCTCCCTTCAAACCTAGATTGTCCATCCAGATTCCGCCCCAACAAGTCCCAGGGGGTGACCAGAAGAATCACAAACTTAACCTGTTGAAATTTAAAATAATAATATCTCCCCCTTCCCACCTTCTGTCTCCCCCCCNAGCTCTCATACTGCAGCCTCCAGCCTGGACTTCTCCCTTCAAACCTAGATTGTCCATCCAGATTCCGCCCCAACAAGTCCCAGGGGGTGACCAGAAGAATCACAAACTTAACCTGTTGAAATTTAAAATAATAATATCTCCCCCTTCCCACCTTCTGTCTCCCCCCCTCAGCAACTGCAACCCCAACTTCCCAGTGACTCGAGGCTTTTTGCCTCTTTCATTTACTGATGAGTCCCAGTGCCTAGAATAATTGAGCACATGCGGGTGGAGCTCATGGATGGATAAATTGGGAACTGATGAGCAAACAGAGAATTAGATGGACGGCTGGTTAAATGAATGGACAGAGATGCACTGGGTATCATGTCAGGCACTGGATTTTTCTTGCTGCTCCAAACAGCTCGGGCTAGGCCAGGGGTCAGAACCAGCTGCGAGGGCCATGGGGCAGGCTGCTGGCTCACGACCTAACAAGGTGGCCCATGACAGGGAAGGAGGGGGGACCCCGGGGACAGGTCGGGAGGGAGGAAAGGTGTCAGGAGAGAAGTGGGAAAGATGGATGGACGGCTTCCGGAGCTGGAAGCTGGAGCTACGAAGGGTGATGCCCGTGAGAGCAGATGGTGGGGAGTGCGGGANCTGCAAGGAGATTCAGCCTGTCCATCCTAAAGGAGAACAGTCCTGGGTGTTCATTGGAAGGACTGATGTTGAAGCTGAAACTCCAATACTTTGGCCACTTGATGTGAAGACCCGACTCATTTGAAAAGACCTTGATGCTGGAAAAGATTCATGACAGAAAAGATTGAGGTCAGAAGGAGAAGGGGATGACAGAGGATGAGATGGTTGGATGGCATTACCGACTCAATGGACACGGGTTTGGGTAGACTCTGGCATTTGGTGATGGACAGGGAGGCCTGGTGTGCTGCGGTTCATGGAGTCACAGAGTCGGACAATACTGAGCAACTAAACTGAACTGAACTAATCTGATAGTCATTTAATTTTTATTTTTTAAAGAAAAATGAAAAATATTCCAAATTTTTTCAGTCGACGACAGTTAAAAAGTATTGCATCAATTAAATTAAGGGCTATTTAAAAATATTGACTGAGTATATCTCTTTGATCATAATATCAATTGAGCATAACTAATTGTCTTGGCAATTATCTTGCAGTGATAACTACTAGCCAGCATTTTAGGTGTGTACATATAATGTATAGTTTGAAGTTAAAGTTATCTGTTACTCCCAGACTTAGAGGTGACAAAATAAATTTATGATAATTCATAGCTCAAGAGTAACATTTTATGTTACTCTACCTGATCATTAAGTATTATTGCAACATATAGTTGCTGTCCAGAGTGTTGTGACAGAGAGGTTTCACCCTAAAATCTATTATCAATGCAGAAAAACAGATACATTAAATGTTAATATTTTAATAAAACATTTCTCTTGGGTAAACTATTTGCACTTTTTTCTATATTCAATTTAAACCTTTATTCAGTGTTTACTATAATTAAGTATAGTGAGTATAAATAAGGTCATTTTTATATTTAATATAAACTGTAGTGATTTTTCAAGCTTTCTTAAAATGTCATGCAACTTTAGTTTTTCCGTAAAAAATGTTTTATATGTGTCTCTGAAAATAATTTTTTTCTATAATTATCACATAGTATCCATTATGTGAGTTGTTAAAGGGAGAGATATGTATGTGTAAGTGGTGTATGTGTATATGTGTGTGTGTGTGTNCAAGCTTTCTTAAAATGTCATGCAACTTTAGTTTTTCCGTAAAAAATGTTTTATATGTGTCTCTGAAAATAATTTTTTTCTATAATTATCACATAGTATCCATTATGTGAGTTGTTAAAGGGAGAGATATGTATGTGTAAGTGGTGTATGTGTATATGTGTGTGTGTGTGTGTATATGTGTAACTAATATTCATAAATAAAGCAAGAATTTGACTTAATGTCCTTCCACTGGAGCATTATTTAACAGAGTTCCTTTGTTATATGGGAAATTGCATTTGTATTTATATTTGCTATTTCTTATGTGATTAGCACCCAGACATTATGGAGTTAAACATTAACTAGATTTCTGTCTAGAAGAAGAGATAACTTCAAAGCAGTGTATTTAATGTGTCAGAACTTAATCTGTTTTATGTCTACTAACATTTAATTGAGCATTCCTTTGGATGATTATAAATATTTCCGTTTCTCAAAAAATTTTTTAAACCAGCTTTACCATCTTACTAGTTCCTTAATTAATTAATGTTTTTAATAAGTATCTTTGACATGTATTTGTTCTGTATTTGTATAAGTATCATGGTTTTAAATTTAGAAAATTGTATTTTATAGATACTACCTATAGTAATTCCAAAAATTTGGTAAGTAGGAAGTCTATGTTTTTAAACTTTTTATTTGGATAATAATTTACACTAGATCATGATTAAAGGCCAAGTCTGATGGCACACCTTTAGATTTCTTCTGGGGGCTGACTTAGTCATTATCGTTGTTTAGTTAACAACTGAATTGTGTTTGACTCTTTTGTAACCCGATGGACTATAGCCCATCGAGCTCAACTGTCCATCGAATTCTCCAGGCAAGAATACTGGACTTGGTAGCCATTTCCTTCTCTAGGGGATCTTCTTGACCAAAGGATTAAACCCATATGTCCTACATTTGCTGGTGGATTTTTACCACTGAGCCACCAGAAAAGTTGCCAGTCATTATCACAAAACAGTTAATTAAGTTTGTTTAAAAAAATAAGGTGGATTTTCTCTAGTGATTTAATACATTTGATCCCTTATAAGGCCCTTCATTTATACTTTAGAATTTTACATTTGAAATATGTCCAGGAAGACATGAATTGTGCTGTATCTCTGCAGCTTCAAGGCAAACATTTATACAAGCCATCAAAAACTTAAAGAGCTTATCTATCTTCTTGGAAACAATCTTTTCAAAATAACTTTGCTGTTACATGTATGAGAGATGGAATAGAAAAGAATTGGCTCAGTTTAGAGAAGATAATATTCCCATAGAACACTGACTACTGAAATGTGATAGTGCATTAATCTGTTTGTGGTTATGTGAAAATATTGACAAGCAGTCTCCTCTAACCGATGTTTCTTTTCCCACTGGCTCATTTGCAGACTAAACGTACAGATTTCTGCTGTCTCTTTGCATATTTCCTGACAAAGCAATTCCTAGTCATGTGGGTTGTATATCTTGCCATTCTTGTTCTAAAACACATAATTCTGTGGGTTAAGAAAAGATAAGAAATTTTTAGGGACACAAATAGGATTCTGCTTCAGATTATCAAATGCGTTATATTGCTTAAGGACATAAGTAAATGTACACTGCAAATAATCATTAATTTGTAGACTTAAAAAATATATAATTGTTTCTTAGCTCAAGATCCAGAGTTCCATTGCATTACTACCATAGATAATATTATTACTTGGTAGTTTGGTAATCATATATTTCTGAATGTTAACTTAGAAAATATATTTGATTTTGAGTCATTCTACCATGCCATCGTATCTTCTTTGGTCTTTCATTTTTGAGGCTTCATCAGTTCAGTTCAGTTGCTCAGTCGTGTCCGACTCTTTGCAACGCCATGAATCACAGCACGCCAGGNCCTAAAAGAATGATGCTTGAACGAGCCACATCTTTCAGGGGTAGCTGGGGGTTCTGGGTCAGCTCCTCAAGCTCTGGCTTGAACTCCAGCCTCCTGTCAAAGGGCAGTCAAGCCAGCTGTGACAACATCTGCCTTCCCCTGAGGATGCAAGGCTGAAGAGCAAGATGAGGCATAAAAGGATGGGACTCCTTTGCACCGACTGCATATTCTTTAACGCATCAAGGACTGGGTGGAGACGCTTAATCCTCACAAACATCAAGAGTTGTAACATTATTCCCATTTTAAATACGTGGAAGTTGAGGTTCAGAGAGAAGGGATTTGTCTGAATTTATTCTGTTAATTGGTGGCATAGCTATCTTTTCCATCCACCCATCTTATCATCAATCCATCCATCCAAGTATGTCTTCCATTCATCTGTCCACCCATCCTCCATCCATCCATCCATCTATCCTTCAACCATCCATTCATCTATCCTTCCATCCATGCATCCAATAAATCTTTATTGAGTACCTACTGTGTGCTTGGCACCATGCTAGTCATACGAGGGAAATAATGAAGACCTCAATCAACCATAGTCTTGGATCTGGTCTTAACGTTATAATGTGAGAGACAAATGTTAATCAAATAAACCCACAGTTTAGTCTACAATTGCAAACCATGAGGCGTGCTAAGAAGGAAAAGTATAGGAAGAGCATTTAACAGAGGATCTGACCCAGTCTGGGAGGTCAGGGAGAACTCTTTGGGTGAAGACATGATATTATCGCTGGACCCTGAACAATGAGNTTAGTCTACAATTGCAAACCATGAGGCGTGCTAAGAAGGAAAAGTATAGGAAGAGCATTTAACAGAGGATCTGACCCAGTCTGGGAGGTCAGGGAGAACTCTTTGGGTGAAGACATGATATTATCGCTGGACCCTGAACAATGAGTTCTAGGAGAGGGACTAGCCCATGCTAAAGTCCTGCGGTTGGAAGAGGCATAGGAACTCAAGGAGCTGAGAGCAGTCTTTTGTGGCTGGAGGGATAGGGTGATGATTAGAGCAAGTCAAGAAGAAGTTAGAGAGGGAGCAGAGGCTTATTATAGAAAATCTCAGAGGCCATGGTAAGGAATTGCGTTATTTTCTTAAAGGCAATAGGAAGCCACTGATTGGTGGGCAAAGAAGCAACCTAGTTGCATATCATCCCTCCATTCAACAGCAAATAAGAATTAAACACCCTCTTTAGGTCAGGATAAGCCTTTCCTGGTGGCTCAGTAGTAAAGAATCCGCCTGTCACTGCAGGAGATGCTGGTTTGATCCTTGGGACGGGGAGATCCCCTGGAGAAGGAAATGGCAACCTATTCCAGTATTCTTGCCTAAGAAACTCAGTGGACAGAGGAGCCTGGTGGACTACAGTCCATGGGGTCGCAAGAGCTGGACACGACTTAGCAACTAAACAACAAGAAGTCAGGATTAGTCTAGCCCCTGAGGATGGAGCAGTGGACGAGACAGACAGAGTCCCTGCCTTCTCAGAGCCCACCTTCTAAGCAAGGGGGCCTCTAGTCTAGAACACAACTGTGGGTGCGGAAGACCAGTTAGGGAGCTGTTGTACGTTTTAGATGTGAAATAATAGTGGCTGTGGAGGCACTGAGAAGTAGACAGATTTGAAAAATGACTGGCTGGCTCTGGCTCAGCCTCAAATTCCCAAGTAAGAACAGAGGAGGAGAAAGGGGATATTTGTTTCTCAGGGCTGCTGTCTTTGACCAGGGGAGCCATATGTTTCTGGAGCTCTGGTCCCTGCTACTGTCTCATTCCATAGGAGGAAATCCCTGAGCCTCATGCCCATCCCTCTTCATTCCTCTCCTGGCAGCAGCTGGCTTCATCTGGGGAAGCCGTTGGCCACCCCGGACCCCGACCCCACCCCTCTAGGC
>SJYV01011570.1:0-10915 GCA_006410875.1 Neotragus pygmaeus | reverse complement strand
TGGGATCTGCGCCCAGCACTGCATCCATCCATCTGGCCTGACATACATCAGTGTCAATCCCTGGCTGCAAAAGCAATATTTATAAATCACGTTTCCAAACTGGCTACAAATTTGTACAAAGAAACAGATGGGTTGGGGTAGCCGTTTGTCAACTGGGATATTTATATGGTGAGGAGGAGGGGGCTTGGCACACCAAGGGGAGGAGCTGGGGGGCTGGAAGGAGGAGCCCTTGCCAGCCTATGCTGACCTCAGCACGCTGCTGCCGCCCTGGCTCCCAGGGCTCGGACTAGGGGGTCACATGGGATGGGAACCCTTCTGGCCGACCCAGCTCCCCATTCCTTGATCACAGAGGGGTAGTTAGGGCATAACCTCAAGCCCCTTGGGTTGGAAAGATCTGTGAACCTGGCGAGGTCAAGGGGTCAAGCCAAGGCTCCTTGTGTCTCCTATGCCCAGCTCAGGAGTCCACAGCAAAGATGAGCAGGCAGGGCAGTACTGGTGGCGAAAGTGTTAAAATATCGAACTACTTCCAGAAGGGTTTAAACAGCCATGACTCTGAGTCCCCCGATTCCTGCCCTGTTGCCTCGGCCTCTCCCTCAAGCACACCCCCAACTTTTCTTTTTTAAAAATTATTTGTATTCGGGCTGGGCCTGGGTCTCTGTTGCTGCGCGGGCTTTTCTCTAGTTGCTTGGAGCGGGGGCTGCTGTGGTCGCAGTGCTCAGGAGCGGGGGCTGCTCTCTGCTCGCAGTGCTCGGGAGCGGGGGCTGCTGTGGTCGCAGTGCTCGGGAGCGGGGGCTGCTCTCTGGTCCCAGTGCTCAGGCTCCTCCCTGCAGGGGCTTCTCTTACTGCAGAGCACAGGCTCCAGGGCTTCAGCAGTCGCCACTCACGGGCCCCGCAGCTGTGGCTCCTGGGCCCTAGGACACAGGTTTGACAGTTGTGGTGCATGGACCCAGCTGCTCCACAGCATGTGGGATCCTTCTGGACCACAGATCAAACCCATGTCTCCTATCTTGGCAGGCAGATTCCTTACTGCTGAGCCACCAGCACACCCCTACTTTAATACAATCAAGTCATTGATGGGTTAAAGCCTGGCTCCGCAGAGGCCCCAGGGTCCTATTCCAGGTTTATGATCACCGTCCTGACTGGTTATCTGAGCTGCACTGGTTGTTAAATCCATTTAGGACTCCTGGAAAAACACATGGGTCTGGCTTCAGAGGTCACTGAGGCACTGAGGGAAGGGATGTCAAAGTCTTGGGTTGGTGAGGGGGTGAACCCAGACTTGTTCCAGGTTCAAAAGGAACTCACATCTTCCGACCTTAGTGCCTATCTGACTGCATGTCCTCGAGTCCTATCACTCACTCACCCCAGCTATGAAGGTCTTGAACATCGCAAGCCTGTTCTTGCCTCGGGGCCTTTGCATGTGCTGTCTCTTGGACTTGGATCATTCTTGGTGCAGTTATCTGCAGGGCTCACCCCTGACTTCCTTTAGATCCCTCCTCACTCTTGACTCCTTCACAGAGGCCTTCCTAAGCCACCTTATTTAAAGTAGCTTCTATTCTGTGCTGTGCTGTGCTCAGTGGCTTCAGTCGTGTCTGACTCCTGATGACCCTAGGGACTACAGCCTGCCAGGCTCCTCTGCCCATGGGGATTCTCCAGGCAAGAATTCTGGAGTGGGTTGCCATTCCCTCCTCCAGGGGATCTTCCAGACCCAGAGAAGGAACCTGGGTCTCCTACACTGGCAAGCAGGCTCTTTACCACTAGCGCTACCTGGGGAGCCCAGCTTCGACTCTTACTTGCTATATTTCCTCCTGTTTTGTCTAACATGTGTATGTGAATACCTACTATGCGCCAGGCTCCGAGGGTCCAGCACTGAATAGAAGTCCAAACTCTTGTGAAGATTGCATTATTTCTCCCTGCTGGCCACTTACCACCCTCATCATATTACTTACTTGTTTAATTTCTGTTTTTCCTCCCTAGAATGTAAACTCCATGAGGGCAGGGATTTTGTCTCATGTGCTGCTGCATTTTTAGGACCTAGAACAGTGCCTGGCATATAGACATATTTTCAATAAATGTTCAAGAAATAGTTGCTGAATGAAGGAGAGGCCATGTTCTAGGTACTGACAATACACCTCGGTAGGCCACATTTCACTGGGGCCACCTAGCTGCCTGGCAGGCATTTTCAGTCCCATTTTACAGATGGTGAAACTGAAGCAGACCTCAGGGTTGCACAGGAAGTCATGAACTGAGATTGAACTGAGACCCAGGTCCCTCACTCCCAGTGTGTTGATCCCACCCCCCACCAACCCCCCGCGAGTCTACCCCTTAAAGATTCAGACTTCAGCTTCTTGATGAAGGTGAACCTGCAGGGGTGGGTTTCACAAATGGGATCAGCTCAGGCTGGGTGGGGCAGTTTACTTGCAAGGTAGGGAGAAGGAAGCACTGGAACTGAGATACGTGTGGGTTTGAATCCCAGCCTCACATTGACTCCCTATATGACCCTGAATGAGTCCCTTGTCTTTTTAAAGTCTCAGTTTCATCACCTGCAAAATGAGGGGACGGGTAAGAAAAACTGACTCCCAGTGGCCATGAGGATGCAGAGAGAAACGTGAGTGGGCTAGCACACTTTTTTCCTGCTGTGCTGTCTTCGCTGCGGCATGTTGGCTTTCTCCAGCTGCAGTGCAAAGGCTTCTCTAGTTGTGGCCCGCGCGCTCAGCAGTTGCAGTGCATGGGCTTAGTTGCATGTGGGGTTTGGGATATCTCGGAAGGTGGATTGTCAACCACTGGACAACCAGGGAAGTCCCAAGGGATAAAGCACTTTTAAAACAAAAGGGTGGGAGTTGTGTGTGTGTATGTCAGTTGCTCGCTTGCGTCCGACTCTTTGTGACCCTGTGGACTGTAGCTCGCCAAGCTTCTCTGTCCATTGGATTCTCCAGGCAGGAATACTGGAGTGGGGTGCCATTCCTTTCTCCAGGGGATCTTCCTGACCCAAGATCGAACCCAGGTCTCCTGTATTACAGGCAGATTCTTTACCGTCTGAGCCATCCGGGATCTCTGGCTTATTCTAATCTTCACTTAGATCAGGGGCTCCTTCCACCCTGGAGCTGCTCCCACTCTTCAGGTGTTCCTTCTCTGTGTCTTTCTATCTACCCCTGTTACCCTGGAGCTGGCCCCCTCCACTCCAGCAACCTACCTCTTGCTTGTTCTTCAGTCTGGCCAGCTGGCTTGGTAAGAGCTCCAGCGTGGCGCAGACGTTGTGTGTGATCTCGGATGTATCACGGGCCCTCTAGGGGCCTCCATAACATGGGAAGGGGACGGGGAGGCTAGGCTCCTCCCTCTGCGAGTCCTAGGATTGGGTGCTCCTTCAGAGGTCACTCACCTTGGATGTCAAGCAAGGAGAAATGGGGGTTACTGGCAGCTTCCGGCACCAGGCGGAAATAGAAGCGATGCCCGCTCTGGGGCTCATCTCTGTCCACCACGCTGATGGTCTGGATGAGCTGAAGGATGAGGAGGGGCAGGGGACTGAGGTGAGGCTGAGCCCACGCTGGGCCTGAACAGAGGTTGCCCCAGCAACTGACTTGGTAGCAACCCCCAGCCCCCAGCCCCTCAGTGGTACCTGGCCTGGCTTGGCATCCTCACACACGGCTGCCTCGTAGGGTGTGGCCAGCTCTGGGGGATTGTCGTTCACATCCAGGATGCGGATCCTTAAGGATGCCCGGGATAGCTGGGCATGATTGTCTGTAACAAGAGCACAGCAGTAGGGTGGGAGGCTTCACGTGTAAGATCTAGACAGCCCCCCATCTCCTGCTAGAACATTAGGCAGTGGGGTCGCATTGAGAGATCTGTGTGTCGATCAAGCTGGACATCGGGCTAAATGGGTCACCATCAGCATATCGGTGTCGTCATCATCATCATCGCCACCATTCGATTATCACTGTAACCGTCACCATTACGTCGCCATAATCAGCAGTCCCGCCCCGTCACCAATGCCATCACCTTCTCCACCGTCACTACTGCCTTCACCATCACCAGGAGCACTGCCACCTCCACCAGCATAGCTATCAGTGCTGCCATACCATCCTCCCGCTCTCACCATCACCCATGCCACCCCACCTCCTCTGTCACCATCTCCATCAGCATGAGAATGATCACCAGCGTCGAATCCACGAGTACCGCCTCCCTCATCTCCACCATCACAAACACTCATCACTCGCCACCCTTTCCAACCCCAGCACCCCCCGACACCACAGTCACCAATATCACCACCACCATCCTCTCCAGGCATTCACTTATCCACCATCTCTGTTACACCATGACCCCGCCATCATCACCCACATCACTACCACAACACCACCACCCCCACTCCCATCTCCAACCACACTACCGTCAACACTGCCACTCCACCCCTCCACCTCAGCGTGCACAGAAGGCTCCTGGAGCATCCACACCCATCACGCCGGGTCTCCTTGCAGAAATCTGGTAGTTTGGTACAATTTCCATCCCCATATTGCAGAAGAGAAATGAAAACATTGGAGAGTTTAAAGAATCACGCAGCTGGCAACTCAAGTCCCAAACCTTTGCTCTTTTAAGACTCGATCCTGAGAGGGCAAGACAAGTCCACTGGAGGTGAGTCTTCACCTCCAAAACCATGCAGCCCCCACCCCTCCATCTGTGATGTCTCTGAGGTCAAGGCTTCCATCGTATTAGTTCCTGGGTCCCCAGCATTGTGGCATGTGGCACAGACTAGCTTCTAACAGATCTGTGGAGTGAATGAGTGACACTTGGAAATGCTCAGACAGAAAGAGGCTTGCATGTCAGGCATGGCTCTGTCCCTGACACGGTGTCTGATCTTGGGTAAGACTTTTCCCTCTCTGACATCAGTTTCCACACCTGGAAAACAGAGCACAGTGATTCAGAGCAAGGACTCAGGAGCCAAGTGGTTCCAATCTCAGTGGTGCCACTCAGTACTGTGTGATCCACGCCAGGTCACTTGACCTCTCTGTGCCTTGATTTTCTTACCTACAACAAAATAGATCTGTTAGGAATGGGTTGGCTAGGTGGACGGATTGAGTCAATATCTGCAAAGCACTTAAAACTGTATGCATAACACACAGCAAGTGTTACATAAGGACTTGTTAAATAAACAGGCATCCTTGAAGGATCCTCTCAGCAGTGACATTCAGTGACTCAGGGCTCTGGGACACCCCATCCCCTCCTGTCCTTTCTGAGAAGCACCGTGAACATTGGCCCTTTACAGCCCTCGGACCTCTGAGTGCTCTTGGGTGCCATGTCCTTGGCTATCTTAGCCATGAGTTCATTACTGACATGTTCTAGCCAACAGTGCAATCGAGGACAGGCAGCCAGGAACCCCATGAGTTTTACTGGGGGAAGCGGGGGTGGTCGACTGCTCCTTTCTGTGAACTCAAGGGCCCCAGCGGATGCCGACTGCAGCTGCTCCTGTGTCGATAAAGACAGAAATGGAGATTGGGAGGCAGGTGTGGCCACCGGGTCAGGGAAAGGAAGGGCTGGGGGTGGGGGGCGTCCTTAATTAACTCAAACCCCGATTCCTCTCTGGAGCTCCCCTTAGCCAAGGCGCCTTATCTTCTCAGCTCACCCAGATCTGCTGCTTCGGCGATTAGAGGGGGCTTTTCCGGGGGCGAGAGATAGGAGTCGTGACTGGGAATGCCGGGTGAGCTGTTATTTTTAAGAGCGCTGTGCCGGAGAACAGCCAGCCGGTGGGTGCTTTTGGGGGAGAGGAGGAGAGGAGGAGGGGAGGGTGAGAGCCATCACCATGAACAGGCACCTCTCTCCCCNTCTCTTCATGGCTGCTCCAGCAAAGCGCAGCCGCTGCTCCTTACCTTGGATGAGGGGTATCTCCTCACTGGCCGCCCCTCTTGATCTTGAACATGAAGTATCCCCTCTCGGCCTGCCCACACAACCACCGCTCCTTCTCTACCGTCCATCTCCAGAACTTTTTTCATCCTAAACTGTGAAATAATAACTCCCATTTCCTTTTCCTCTTCCAAGCCCCCGACAGCTTCCATTCTATTAGCTATTTGTGAATTTACTCTGGGTAGGGGCTACCATTCTCTTATCTATTTGTGAATTTACTCTGGGTACCTCATGTAAGTTGAATTATATAATGCTTGTCCTTTTGTATCTGCTTTATTTCATTTAGTATATCTTCAAAATTCATCCATGTTGTGGTATGTATTAGAATTGCCTTCCTTTTTAAGACTGAATAATATTCCTTTGTATATATCACAACTTGTTTATTTATTCATCTATTGATAGACATTTGAGGTGTTTCCTCTTTTTAGCTGTTGTTAATAATGCTGCTTTGAACATGGGTTTACAAATTCTGTTCTAGTCCCTGTTTTAAACTCATTTGGGTATATATATATCTAGAAGTGGACTTGCTCAATTATTTGAGACCTCCCAGTGTCTTAGCGGGCTTCCTTGATTGGTCAGTGGTAAAAAATCTGCCTGCAATGCAGAAGGTGCAGGAAACGTGGGTTTGATCCCTGGTCAGGAAGATATCCTGAAGGAGGAAATGGTAATCTAATAATCTTGCCTCGAAAATCCCATGGGCAAAGGAGCCTGGTGGGCTACAGTCCATAGGGTTGTAGAGTCAGATATGACTGAACAAGCAAGCCAGCAAGCATTATTAGCATTGCCTTGTAATAATCCACCTCAAAATCTAAGTGGCTGACAGCAACAATGATTTATTATGTTCTTGTGGTTCTTTCGGATGGCTGGGCAATTTTTTTGTTCCTGTTTTCTGGGCTCACCTGTGTGGCTATTTTCATTTTGTAGGTTGATTGGAGCTAGAGGATATAAAATGGCTTTAATCACATGTCTAGGGCCTTGGTGGGAACAGCTCGAAGGTGGGCCTTCTCTCTGCACTTAACCTATCCTCATGCATAGTCTAGTTTAAACTTCTTGACATGGCAGTTAAGTCCCAAAAGAGTGAAGGCAGAAGCTGCAGGACATCTTGAGGCCTAGACTCTAGGACTTCACTACACATTAAAGGCAAAGTTTACAGAGTTAGCCCAGATTCAAGGACTGGGGAGAAATAAGTCTCCAACTCTTGTTGGGAATATTGACCAGGTCACTATGGGACCATTATTAAAATGGTTAGTTACACCTAATATTTCTCCCAGCAATCTTGATTCCAGCTTGTGTTTCTTCCAGTCCAGTGTTTCTCATGATGTACTCTGCATATAAGTTAAATAATCAGGGTGACAATATACAACCTTGACGTACTCCTTTTCCTATTTGGAACTAGTCTGTTGTTCCATGTCCAGTTCTAACTGTTGCTTCCTGACCTGCATACAGATTTCTCAAGAGGCANCCAGCGTTTCTCATGATGTACTCTGCATATAAGTTAAATAAGCAGGGTGACAATATACAACCTTGACGTACTCCTTTTCCTATTTGGAACCAGTCTGTTGTTCCATGTCCAGTTCTAACTGTTGCTTCCTGACCTGCATACAGATTTCTCAAGAGGCAGGTCAGGTGGTCTGGTATTCCCATCTCTTTCAGAATTTTCCAATTTCTTGTGATCCACACAGTCAAAGGCTTTGGCATAGTCAATAAAGCAGAAATAGATGTTTTTCTGAAACTCTTTTGCTTTTTCCATGATCCAGCAGATGTTGGCAATTTGATGTCTGGTTGGTTCCTCTGTCTTTTCTAAAACCAGCTTGTACATCAGGAAGTTCACAATTCACGTGGAAGTTCTTGGTTCTGCTAAAGCCTAGCTTATAGTATTTTGAGCATAATTTTGCTAGCATGTGAAATGAGTACAATTGTACAGTAATTTGAACATTCTTTGGCATTGCCTTTCTTTGGGATTGGAATTATAACTGACCTTTCCTGTCCTGTGGCCACTGCTGAGTTTTCCAAATTTGCTGGCACATTGAGTGCATTAAAAGCATCATCTTTTAGGAGTTGAAATAACTCAGCTGGAATTCCATCACCTCCACCAGCTTCGTTTGGAGAATGTTTCCTACTGCTGACTTGACTTCACAGTCCAGGATGTCTGATCTTAGGTGAGCGAACACATGATCATGGTTATCCAGATTACTAAGACCTTTTTCATATAGCTCTTCTGTGTATTCTTGCCATCTCTTCTTATTCTCTTCTGCTTCTGTTAGATCCTTGCCATTTCTGTCTTTATTGTGCCCATCTTTGCATAAAACAAAAACTCTAAATATGAAAAATAATCTTATGCAATCTCACCAGCAATCATTGACTTTTTCATTCATGTCACTGTCTAATCTGTCCAGTTTATTTTCAGAATCTATAATGACTTTTGTTTTCTTATATGATGATTTAAAAGTACTATTTTGTTCAGTCAAAAAAAACGCAGCTCTCTTAAAAAGTTATGCATGTGCTTACTAAACACAGCATTAGTTTCTAATGTGTATGTCAGTGATAAATTTACAAATATACTGGATTACCTTCCTTCTTTTTTTCTTATGCTCTCCTGCAATAGTTCCTGGACTGACTTTGCTAACTGGTGCTTGTCAAAATAGATATTTTATGTTCACCTCTTCAATTCAAGCTTGCTAAACTTCACAGATATAGTGGTTCCAAACCATGATGTATATTATTAAGAACAAGCAATTAGCTTGTCATTTTATTTAAAAGTACAAAGTTTTAATTTCAAAAGTTCTGCATGCATTTACCATAATTATATGAGAATCTTTTTAAAGTTGCTTTTTAATCTTTTGAGTTTTCCTGTCTAACTTTGCCAAATACATTGATAAATCTTTGCAATAATTATTTTTAAACAAGTTTGCTTAGATTTTAAGACAAGTTTAATTTTTGTAAGCAATTTTATAAATATAGAAAAATACTGGGCATTCTTGAAAGCAATGATTTAAAAAGCTGACCTAGTAAATTCTCTAGTGTATGAACTTTGATGAATTTATATATGGTATATGAACTTACATAAATGCACATCACTATATCTTATGTTATCATAAGGCTTAATGATTATGGTCTTAGGGTAACATGAAAGGTTAAGTAGTACCAAATCTTTAAGAGAACAATTAACTTTCTTTACTTGGAGGCAGTGTGAAGGATTGGTGACTCTAATCATTTTTATCAGATTAATTAAAGTAAATGAGTTAACCATATCATTAAAACTTATTTTGCCTTAAATGCAATAATAATTGACCTCAGTGGTCTTTGTCAGTATTACTGACTGGGTAAAAAAGTTAGTTCTTACTTCCTTAGGCGTTAGATATTTTTATTTCTTTCTCTAAGGTGAATTTAGACAAAAATGTATGATACGTGAAGATGTAAACATATCCCATATTATAATTAGGATTGACTAGGTTCTAACAGAAAAAGCAGCAGATATGGAGTCTAAGAGGAAAGACAATATTTAACATCCTCAGTGTAACAGTAAAAGAAATGTATTAGTATGAAGATTTTTAGAATTATTGTATCTTACTGTCAAAGAGAAACACAACTGACAACAAATATGGAGTCAGTGAGGGCATCATAAAGACACTTATAGCAAAATATGGCCACCAGTACAGATTCATGAGATGAGAAATAGTAATTTAGACCGTGTGATACAGTTTTATAAGCCATTAAAATTAGAGGTGAAAGGAAGTTGTATTAAATTACTTAGGGCAATATCTTTCTGCCTCTACAAGATTAAGAGAGCACACTTCACAATAGATGTCTCCAGAAACTTAACTGACCATTCATTTAAATCTAAAGTGGATAAGCTGAAATTTAATAAGCA
Source organism: Neotragus pygmaeus (assembly GCA_006410875.1). NCBI lineage: Eukaryota > Metazoa > Chordata > Mammalia > Artiodactyla > Bovidae > Neotragus > Neotragus pygmaeus. The sequence continues at coordinate 1,155 of SJYV01011570.1, read as the reverse complement.
TTTTATGTCCTACATTAGATTGGCCCTAGTAAGCAAGTCTGAATCTTGTTTTCAAGATCAAAATTGCCTTTGGTGACCAGCACCTCTTTGCCTATCTGTCCTTCCAGTAGGGACAACCTCTTCAGAATAAGGGCAAGCATGCCTAACAGATAATAACAGCAGGACATTCACCAGGTATCTGGCGAACTGTTCAAAGTCACGGTCCATTAGAAACAACAGGGATTTTGCTACTTCAGAAAGGTACTTTGGTTTCAAGGAAATTAAGACCCCTTCACCAACCCCTCTAGTGCCCTTCTCATAGAGAAGAGGGGTAAACAGAGCATTCGGTTTAGAGCATTCAGATGAGGGCAGGGAAATAGGCCATTGTTCCCTGAAGGCCCTACCTGCTCCATGCCCTTGGGACTTAGCAAAAGCTACCACCTATTATTACTTATTGTCTAAGCATATGCCTGTCTTCCTGACTAGATGGAAAGCATCCCAGAGGCAGGGACAAGGTGAGCTATCTGAGCATCCCCAGCACCTCCTATGTGCCCTGTTCAAATTTTTGCTGTGGATAAAGGTGATATTTTTAGGTAGATAAGTAAGTTAATTAGTTAATAGAATTTAGAAAGGCTGAGGATCCAATTTTCCCTAAAAATTGAGCAGTAGTAGTATTTTTAATATTTTATTAAAGTATAATTGATTTATAATGTGTTAATTTCTGCCATAGAGCAAAGTGATTCTGTGATATACCCACATTCTTTTTAAAATATTCTTTCCCACTATGGTTCAGCATAGAATATCGAATGTACTTCTCTTTGCCATACAGTGCATGTGTGCTAAATCTCTTCAGTCCTGTCCAACTCTGCAGTCCTTTGGACTACAGCCGTCCAGGCTCCTCTGTCCATGGGATTCTCCAGGCAAGAATACTGGAGTGGGTTGCCATGTCCTCCTCCAGGGGATCTTCCTGACTCAGAGACCAAACCCGCATCTCTTACGTCTAAGCTGCAATGGCAGGAGGGTTCTTTAGCACTTGGCCACCTGGGAAGCCTGTGCTGTGCAGCAGGAACTTCCTATCCACGCTATACAGAAGAGCTTACAGCTGCCACCCCCGTCTCCCACTCCTCCCCTCCCCAGCCGCCTCTCCCTTGGCAACCACGGATCTGTCCTATTTGT
>SJYV01011567.1:0-16404 GCA_006410875.1 Neotragus pygmaeus | reverse complement strand
AGCCCACAGCACCTGCTACGGCCAGGATACAGGCAATTTAGTCTTGGATGCCTTACCAGATTATCTTCTTCTGATCACCCCCTGAAGGTTAATGCCCCCCAACCTGCTCCACTCAAATTGTCTGTAGTCACCATCCCTGGACACGGTGCCCTTTCTGCGCGTGTGCACTGGAAACCCCGTTTGTGGTGCCCACCTCTCAGACTATGCTCCAGAATGTCCCCCAGGGGTTTTTACACTCAAGGGCATCACACGTTGTGCTGGACATGTCCATACGGACATTCTCAGACCCCTCCCCCACACTAATCGCTTCCTAAATAGGGCCCAATGTCCTCCCCCGACAAACCTCTCCGGTTTTTCCTTCATTCCCCATCGTGTTCGCTCAGTGCCCTAAGCCAGAAACCGGAAATCCTCCTGGATGCATGGTCCTCACCTCTGACATTTGGTGCCACTGTGATTTCATCTGGCGCCTCTTGCATTTGACCTGCCCGCACTTCCAGATTATGTCTGGCTTCAGGCCCTCCCTCTCTTATCTCTGCCAGATTCCTTCAACAGCCTCTCACAGATCTCCTGTCTGCCGCCTTCCAGTCTTCCGTCTCATCACTCCAGGAAGAGCTTTATCAAACACCAATGTGAGCCAGTTACACCCAGATTAACACCTCTCACTGGCTCCCCACTTTCCACAAGATGAACACCAATGCCCTTTGGAGTGTCCTCCCTGACGCTACAGCTCCTGGACTCTGCCTGCCTCTTTTCCACAGTCTGCTAGGTGGATCATGTTTTACAGAGACGGCTACACCAATGTCTCCTGTCCCACATACACCCCTTACAACGTGACAATGACATTCATCCATCAAGAAGTGGGATCTGCGTTCTTTTCCTTTCAATATGGGTCAATCTTACCTATTTGCTTCTAAAAAAGAGAAGGAAGCAGAAGTGATGCTCTATGGCCTCTGTGGCTAAGTCTTGAAAGTTAATAGTGAATCCCCCAGCTCTTTCATGGGAACTTAGACCCCAGACATCACACTGTAAGGAAGCCCCTCTTCCCTACGCATCGGGGATCCACAAGGTGATGTTCCAGCTGATAAATCCAGTTAAAGTTTCAGCCTGCAGCCAGCTTAGGATTCCAGCCTTCAATGACAGGTGAACTATGCCCACCAAGCCTTCCACAGATGGCAGATCCATGAGCAATCTAAATGTTGCCATTGTTTTAGCCACTAAGTCTAGGGCTGTTTTGTTATGTAGCACTAGAGCTAGAACCTCTTGTCCTTCAAACTTCATCAAGGTCACACACTGCCCCACAGCGCACACTCACTGTCTGCATCTTTGCTCAGTCTTCACAAAACCATCTTTCCCATCTCTGTCTGGATAACCCTTCAATAATGGTTCCCTTGCCCAGCACAGGGGTCAGCCATGTGTCCAATTCAAAGTAGCTTCCTAAAGTCCTGGCACCTGATGATGACTTCTGTGCAGAGGCTTCCGGATGGCTTGGCATGTGACTGGCATTCAGGATGGCATCCAGCAGGGGGCTGAGGGCTGTCAGAGCAGCCTGGGAGAGACACTGAGGGCTGGGCCAAGGTCCAAGGCAGTGGGCAGGCAGGGAGTGGCAGCTTGGAGGCTCCTGCGGAGGTTAAGTTGACAAGGCTCTTGTCCTTGATTTGAGGTGGAAGAAAAGAGGCAAATTTTCCAGCCTGAGGGCCAAGAAGGGGTCAAGACTGTGTGTGAGATGGGGGGCCAGGAGGAAGAGTGCAGATGGAGGGAGAGGACAGGAGTTCAAGTTTGAAACACCCAAGTTACTGCATATAAAGTTCAAAAATACCAGTCTCCCTCTAACCAAATCATAACCAAATCAGTAATGAATTAACAGGAGTGATTAATCTCTACTCAAGCAGCTGATTGGTTGCTCAGACGGTAAAGAATCTGCCTGCAATGCGGAAGAACTGGGTTCAGTCCTTGGGTTGGGAAGATCCCCTGTAAGAGGGCATGGCAACCCACTCCACTATTCTTGCCTGGCAAACCTCCATGGACAGAGGAGCCTAGTGGGCTACAGTCCATGGGGTCGCTGATTGAGGGACGAAGCACACACAGCCTCTACTTGGTTCCCTAGCAATCTGAGGAGAGAAAGGTGAGGACGGTGGGGGAGAACATCTGTCTCAGATCTTTTCCTGAAAGATATGTCTTTGCTCTTTCCAGTAAATACAAAAATCCCTGCAGACACAACGTGGAAGTCTCCACCTAGAGCTAGGGGGCGCCTTTCTCACCTCACACCCCAGCAGAGCCGACTGCACCGCCAGCTTTCAGCCACTGCAGCCCCGTCAGGTTGGGGTCCCTTACAGGCGCCCCAGCAGAAGTGCTGGTGTGTATCTGAGACCCCAGGTTCCAGTGGACTCGGCAGCAGAAGAGGAATGAGATCTGTGGCTTCAGGGGAGGGAAAGGTGGGCAGAAGATGCTGGGTAAAGAGACTGAAGTGGAGAGAAGGTTTCAGTGGATTTCTGTCCAGAGCTGCTCAAGGTCATAGCCATCTGCCTCATGGGTGGCAGGAGGAAGCCTGTTCCCTCACCACCCCTGCCTCCCCAGGGAGGCTCAGCTCTGCTTCTTCTCATGTACTGGAATTCTCAACACTTTGTGATAAAGGTGGTCTAGAAAATGATCCAGTCTCTCTTACAAATGGTGAAACAGAAGTCCAGAGCGGGGGGTGGGAGGGGATCCTTGCACCTCAGAGCTGGCAAGACCAAGGGCTCACGAGGGTAGGAACCTGCCGTGGCTACTCCATTACGTGAGAGGCAAGCCCAGAACTGGGCATGCCAGGCACCTGGAGAGCCCAGCACCTGCTAAGCCCACAGCACCTGCTACGGCCAGGATACAGGCAATTTAGTCTTGGATGCCTTACCAGATTATCTTCTTCTGATCACCCCCTGAAGGTTAATGCCCCCCAACCTGCTCCACTCAAATTGTCTGTAGTCACCATCCCTGGACACGGTGCCCTTTCTGCGCGTGTGCACTGGAAACCCCGTTTGTGGTGCCCACCTCTCAGACTATGCTCCAGAATGTCCCCCAGGGGTTTTTACACTCAAGGGCATCACACGTTGTGCTGGACATGTCCATACGGACATTCTCAGACCCCTCCCCCACACTAATCGCTTCCTAAATAGGGCCCAATGTCCTCCCCCGACAAACCTCTCCGGTTTTTCCTTCATTCCCCATCGTGTTCGCTCAGTGCCCTAAGCCAGAAACCGGAAATCCTCCTGGATGCATGGTCCTCACCTCTGACATTTGGTGCCACTGTGATTTCATCTGGCGCCTCTTGCATTTGACCTGCCCGCACTTCCAGATTATGTCTGGCTTCAGGCCCTCCCTCTCTTATCTCTGCCAGATTCCTTCAACAGCCTCTCACAGATCTCCTGTCTGCCGCCTTCCAGTCTTCCGTCTCATCACTCCAGGAAGAGCTTTATCAAACACCAATGTGAGCCAGTTACACCCAGATTAACACCTCTCACTGGCTCCCCACTTTCCACAAGATGAACACCAATGCCCTTTGGAGTGTCCTCCCTGACGCTACAGCTCCTGGACTCTGCCTGCCTCTTTTCCACAGTCTGCTAGGTGGATCATGTTTTACAGAGACGGCTACACCAATGTCTCCTGTCCCACATACACCCCTTACAACGTGACAATGACATTCATCCATCAAGAAGTGGGATCTGCGTTCTTTTCCTTTCAATATGGGTCAATCTTACCTATTTGCTTCTAAAAAAGAGAAGGAAGCAGAAGTGATGCTCTATGGCCTCTGTGGCTAAGTCTTGAAAGTTAATAGTGAATCCCCCAGCTCTTTCATGGGAACTTAGACCCCAGACATCACACTGTAAGGAAGCCCCTCTTCCCTACGCATCGGGGATCCACAAGGTGATGTTCCAGCTGATAAATCCAGTTAAAGTTTCAGCCTGCAGCCAGCTTAGGATTCCAGCCTTCAATGACAGGTGAACTATGCCCACCAAGCCTTCCACAGATGGCAGATCCATGAGCAATCTAAATGTTGCCATTGTTTTAGCCACTAAGTCTAGGGCTGTTTTGTTATGTAGCACTAGAGCTAGAACCTCTTGTCCTTCAAACTTCATCAAGGTCACACACTGCCCCACAGCGCACACTCACTGTCTGCATCTTTGCTCAGTCTTCACACAACCATCTTTCCCATCTCTGTCTGGATAACCCTTCAATAATGGTTCCCTTGCCCAGCACAGGGGTCAGCCATGTGTCCAATTCAAAGTAGCTTCCTAAAGTCCTGGCACCTGATGATGACTTCTGTGCAGAGGCTTCCGGATGGCTTGGCATGTGACTGGCATTCAGGATGGCATCCAGCAGGGGGCTGAGGGCTGTCAGAGCAGCCTGGGAGAGACACTGAGGGCTGGGCCAAGGTCCAAGGCAGTGGGCAGGCAGGGAGTGGCAGCTTGGAGGCTCCTGCAGAGGCTAAGTTGACAAGGCTCTTGTCCTTGATTTGAGGTGGAAGAAAAGAGGCAAATTTTCCAGCCTGAGGGCCAAGAAGGGGTCAAGACTGTGTGTGAGATGGGGGGCCAGGAGGAAGAGTGCAGATGGAGGGAGAGGACAGGAGTTCAAGTTTGAAACACCCAAGTTACTGCATATAAAGTTCAAAAATACCAGTCTCCCTCTAACCAAATCATAACCAAATCAGTAATGAATTAACAGGAGTGATTAATCTCTACTCAAGCAGCTGATTGGTTGCTCAGACGGTAAAGAATCTGCCTGCAATGCGGAAGAACTGGGTTCAGTCCCTGGGTTGGGAAGATCCCCTGTAAGAGGGCATGGCAACCCACTCCACTATTCTTGCCTGGCAAACCCCCATGGACAGAGGAGCCTAGTGGGCTACAGTCCATGGGGTTGCAGAGTCGGACCTGACTGAGGGACGAAGCACACACAGCCTCTACTTGGTTCCCTAGCAGTCTGAGGAGAGAAAGGTGAGGATGGTGGGGAAAAACATCTGTCTCAGATCTTTTCCTGAAAGATATGTCTTTGCTCTTTCCAGTAAATACAAAAATCCCTGCAGACACGACGTGGAAGTCTCCACCTAGAGCTAGGGGGCGCCTTTCTCACTTCACACCCCAGCAGAGCCGACTGCACCACCAGCTTTCAGCCACTGCAGCCCCGTCAGGCTGGGGTCCCTTACAGGCGCCCCAGCAGAAGTGCTGGTGTGTATCTGAGACCCCAGGTTCCAGTGGACTCGGCAGAAGAAGAGGAATGAGATCTGTGGCTTCAGGGGAGGGAAAGGTGGGCAGAAGATGCCGGGTAAAGAGATAGAAGTGGAGAGAAGATTCCAGTGGATTTCTGTCCAGAGCTGCTCAAGGTCACAGCCATCTGGTTTCACTACTGAGCTTACATGGACAGGACTCAGGCTACTGGAAGTTATCAAGTACCTGCTCCATGGCCAGTGTGACATGGAGCAGCAAACACTTGACCACATGCAGGGCAGATAGAAATCCATCCCTTGTGAGACTGTGGGGCTTATGAGCATAAGGAGATGGACCGGTGGGAGAAGGAAAGGTTTGCTCATTGGGTTGCAACCCATCCTCCACCACCGTTTAGACAACATGGCGTTGTGGGATTTGATAGTTGGGGTTTGGGACTCAAACAAGCCGAAGCTCCCATCCTGACTCTGTAATGAATGGTGTGACCTCTGACAATGTATTTGACCCTCTGACAGCAGTTTCCCCACTAGCAAACGAGCTTTGACAATACCTGTTCCCGCTGCCTTGGGAGGCTTGCTGCCTTGGCAGGCTTGCTGCCTTGGGAGGCTTGCATTAAAGGGTCTGTGTTTAAACCTCTAGAGACTTGCTTGACCCACAGCGTGTGCTCACATTCTGGAGAGATAGCTAATAAGCCCAGGCTCCCACTGCTCCGTCCTCCTGCCCAAATAATTGAACCTCTCTGTTGCTTTCCCATCTCCTGTGGCATGAAAACTCTAGGACAGAATTTCCCTCAATGTGTTAGGCAGATCACCACTTGTTTGAGATGCTCCGAGTTGAAAGGATTCCCAGGAGAAAAAGGTTTGGAAAACTTTGCATGCTACCATCCTTCCTTGTGAATATTTACAGTTCATACTAGAATATTAAAGTCTCTAAGAAAACCTTCAGTAAAGACTGGCTTTTAGCTTTGTTTTACCCAACCTTCTCCATGGTTTCTTTAGCCATGGGACCCCCTGTATGTATATGAAATATCTACAGACTCTAGCATTCTGCAGAATATAGTTTATGGAAGGATTCCATGTCCCTTTAAAAAGTAGCTTATGATAGAATCTGGGTCTTGAGATTTCTTCACAAAAGGAAAAGAAAATAAAGATATATTACATGGCTGTATTATCTTTTTAAAAATAACCCACCAGCATTTTCTATCTCCTCACTCCACTTTTTTCTTTTTCATAGGAGAGTGAAAAAGCTGGTTTAAAACTCAACATTCAAAAACTAAGATCATGCCATCCAGCCTCATCACTTCACAGCAAATAGATGGGAAACAATGGAAACAGTGACAGGCTTTATTTTCTTGGGCTCCAAAATCACTGCAGATGGTGACTGCAGCCATGAAATTGAAAGGCACTTGCTCCTTGGAAGAAAAGCTCTGATCAACCTTGACAGCATATTAAAAAGCAGAGACATTACTTTGCTGACAAAAATCCATCTAGTCAAAGCTATAGTTTTTCCAGTAGTCATGTATAAATGTGAGAGTTGGACTATAAAGAAGGTTGAGTGCCAAAGAATTGATGCTTTTGAACTGTGGTGTTGGAGAAGACTCTTGAGAGTCCCTTGGATGGCAAGGAGATCAAACCAGTCAATCCTAAAGGAAATCAACCCTGAATGTTCATTGGAAGGACTGATGCTGAAGCTGAAGTTCCAATACTTCTGGCCACCTGATGCTGGAAACTGTTGAAAGCAGGAGAAAAAGGGAGCAATAGAGGATAAGATGGTTGGATGGCATCACTGACTCAATGGACATGAGTTTGAGCAAGCTCCGGGAGTTGATGATGGACAAGTAAGCCTGGTGTGCTACAGTCCATGAGGTCACAAAGTGTCAGACACGTCTGAGCAACTGAAGTGAACTGAATTGCTTCCTAAAATTACATCACACATTTATCATTTATGGTCATCACCCCCACCAAAATTCAGAATTCACAGAGGAAAAATGATGTGTGTTTTTTAAGATGGCATGTCCTCTTGTCTGGAACAATGCCTAGTCCTTAATTGGGGCTCATTCATTGTCAAGTGAATGAATAGGTCTTTAAATAGTCTAAACTGATGAACTCTCTTCCAGAACATATGTCCATCAGAGGAGCCATTTGGGAAGATGCAGGTTTGTTCCAAGGGTCTGTCCTCAATCATTAGAAATTTCCCCTTCAGCATTGCTTTTAATCAGTCTACAAGCAACTCATCAATTGGTTAAAATCTGTGCACTTTGTTATATGAAAAGTGAAATGAAGTGTTAGTCGGTCAGTCATGTGTGACTCTTTGTGACCTCACAGACTGTAGCCCACCAGGTTCCTCTGTCCACGGAATTCTCCAGGCAGTAATACTGAAGTGGGTTGCCATTCCCTTCTCCAAACCCAGGTCTCCTGCACTGCAGGCAGATTCTTTACCATCTGAGCTACCAAGGAAGCCTGTAGTATGTAAACTATACCTCAATAAAGTTGATTGAAGGGAAATTTGACTTCAAAATGACTTGCAACCAGCAAGGTATTCAAAATAATCTTCTGAGGCTTTGGAGGGAATTCCACAAACAGGTTTGTTTGTTTTTTTTTTTTTAACTATGAGCGTTGTCAGTGTCATCGGAATAAATCTATTAAAGAGATCACTTTGAAACCATCAAAATCCAAGTAGATATTTAAGTGTGTGTGTTAATGTAAACATCTAGCTTTTCGTGTGTGTGTGTGTGTATGCGAAAACTATACAAGTCTTCAGGCACATCTTGTAGAAGGAAGTGCGAAGGGACAGTTAATGCAAGGGAACAATATTCTTGCAGGGTGTGGTGGACGGGAAGTTCTAAAACATCTAACTGTTCACGTTCACAGCTCTATTCTTTTTCCAATCTTAACAAACATGGAGAGGAAATTCAGACAGGAAGGAAGCAGAGAGATTGGGTGGTCATGAAGATCTTTCTTCTAATAGAGATGACTCTTTTCACCACCTTTGCCAAAGAGCTAAGAACGGCTGAAAGATGCTGAGACACCAAGTGAAGGTTCAGAGTGGGACCCCAGGCCTCAGCCAAACTTCAGAGCTCTATGTAAGTAAATAATCAGACTATAAGGGTAAACCGTTAGGACAGAGTGAAACCCTTACGCTTGGGATGAACAAGAAAGTGCCAAAGTCCAGCCCAGCCATAGTTTCTTCTGCTATGCAGGTTCATGACCTTCTTCTCTGAACTAAACAGAGAACTATGACCTGAAGCACCTAATTAGAATTATAGGGACGCTAGAAGAATCTCTGAAATGTGGTCCTCGCAGGATTACTACCCATCTAATCATTGGCTCTGCTGTCAACCAACTCTGATTTTGTCCACGTGCATCCCGATGAAGGCAAAACTCTAGAAAATTCAGCCGATGCCTCAGGCTCACCAGGATGTGATGTCTCTGAGATAGTTTAACACACTTATGGGAACCAGGAATGGGAAAAAAGCTGTTCAGGAGCAGGAGGTGGGGCTGGACTGGGACCCTAGGTGTGACCTCCCAGTTTAGATCAATGTCCCCATCCTTAAACAGCAGATGTCAGTAGTCTAAATGGAGCTATTTGGAAGGAAGGAAGGAGGAAGACTGAGAAGAAAGAGTAAAGAAGAGCTCAGGGAAGCCTTCATCTGGCCCTGCCCAGCCGTGCAAGAAGTTCTAAGTGAGAGAGGAGTCTTAGAAGTGCCACTTTCCTCCAACCTGTGTGGGTCAAGATCTGGCCCCAGAATGCTTGTTGTTCCTCCTTACCAGGCTGGAGTGGACTGGGGCAGGGAGGTGGGAAGAGCCGGAGGCTTGCACATCTCTTGGGCAGCACCAGAGCTGCCCAGCCACGGTGACAACCCAGCTGGGTTTGTGCCACACTGCCATTCAGAAGCCCCTTTTCATGGTCAGCTTGGAGCCCTTCTACTTAATCTCAACTCCACTTACATTTATTTTCACTTTTTTCTTTTAGTTTGAATTCAATGTATCACATGCACATGTTTTTTTAAAAATTGTCCTATGGAAGGACTAAGAATGACAAGGCCAGCCCTATGCTCAACTGTAGCCTACCTCAAGTACTACAGTCCCGGGACATACTCTTTTTAGTGTTTCTGTTGATTACATCCACATATCTCAAAATAATATTTTTGTTTTGCAATTTTTTGATTTATCACTTTTGACTCTGTGTCACGATAGAAGAGGATTTAGCTCACTTATCCAGGTCCCCTCTCTCTCCCTCTTCTCCCCAACTTTTAATAGTTCTATCAGTATTTGTATCCTCATTGGATCACTTCACTTTGTGGCAAGCAAGCCTGGAGCCAGCAGCAGGGCTTACCCCCTGGGTGCCCACCCACACCAGCTGACGATCCCTTGAGGCATGGAGAGAAGCCCAAGGTAAAGGGCTGCGCTGTATTAACCCCTCAGGTCCAGCTCCACTTGTCTGTTGTCTCTGCCTTCTTCCATCCCTGCCCTCTCTGAACCTGCAGCTCTCCATGGCTGTGCCAAGCTCCAAGTCCAGGGGCTCATCTACCATCAGCCCCACACATGCACTTCAGAGTCCACTCTCCTCCACTTTGCCTCATCTATCGACACTTTCCAACCACCCTCCATCTTGCTGAAATTTTGGGGATGTTTCATCCACTCATAATTCCTGTACTTTTCTTTTTTCTGTTATTAGTTTTCATATTTTTTTAATTCATTGGTCTTACCCTAACGAGGGTATTAGAGATGTAGGGAGACAAACACATGCTGAGCCTGCCATCTTGAATTATGAACCAAATCCACCTCCTGATGCTAAATCCAATAAACAAATTAATAATTCTGTCCCCACATTTTCAAAGGGAAAAAAAAAAAGGCATATGTACTTGTCAGGGGCCTAAGTAGTAAAGCCAAGAAGTGTACCCAGGCCCTTCACAACCTTCTCTCCCTCACCCCGTAGGACACTCATGCATCCTGACACCTCATTCATTTGACTAGGATTTTCCAAAGTGGTCAGTCTATCTCCAACAGAAGTCACATGGCTGGAGAGTGGTGCTGGCTTAGGGTGTCTCTCCATCTCCACTGAAATATTTCTATTTTTTTAGTGTCTTTACTCTCAAAGCCCATTCTCAGTCCTGGTTGGAAGTTCACCCAATGGATAAGATCTGGGAGGAGAGACTCCAGGCTCAAGAGGTCCTAATGCAATAGGGACAAAGAAGGAAACTCAGACAAGGTGACTTCCGGCTGTTTCCCAATGACCTCAAAAAGGCAGCATCTGAAAGGAAAGGAGGTCTGTGGGTTGGCTCCTCTGAGGCTCCTCTGAGCTCGAGGGGAGAGAGGAATCTTGCCCCTGTCCTGCCAAGAGAGGAAGCAAAGCCAAGATGTGTCCTGGAGTGAAGGCCTCCTTCAGCCCCATTGGCCTGCTTACCCTCCTGTACCTTCAGCAGGGTGTGACTTTGGATCCAAACCATGGTTCAGTGGCCCCAAAGGGGAATATGTCTTTTAAGAAGTGATTCAGGAAATCGGGTACGTTCTCATGTGGGAAGAATGTCTGAACAAGATAAATCTCAGAGATTCAGAACAGCCAGCCCAGGGTCCAAGTGGGTTGTAGTCACGGAAGGTACTTGCAGCAGTGTCTTTCGTATTATCACAAACTAGACAAAGCCTTTGATAAGACACGGTCCTGGGTACCCTGGAAAGTATGAAAATCAGAACAATCTAAACAGAACAACACAGATTCGCCTCACAGCTTTCTTGTTCCCTAAGAGGGCAGTGGCCAGTCTGGAGAGCTGGGACTCTGATTCTGCCCATCGGGGAGGCCCCTACGTGTCTCTGCCCGGCATCCTCTCACTAGCTTTTGCTCTCCACACGGTGACCTTACTGTCTGGCACACCATCGGAGGTCTGTGGGAGCTGCTCCGCGGAGGACTGGAGCCTCAGTGGAGGCCGGCAGTCCACCAGAAGCCACAGCAAGCCCAGAGAACCACAGCACTTTGGTCTCTCCCACGGGTCACACTGCTTGATGGGGGTGGGGGGTGGGCCAAGGACCTCTCCAATCCAGGTCGCCAAGGAACTGGGTTAGACCAGGATTTTCCAGCCATTTTTTAGTGTAGCCCACTCGCTTAGAAAAAAAAAAAAATCTCACGTAAAGGCCTCTAGGTAAGAGAAAATTGAACAGGACACTGCATGCCCCAAGCCACATAATTCTGTAGTTTTTGCTATTATTATGACTAGGAGAGGCCTTTGATAAGACTGAGTCCTGAGGGCCCTTGGATGTGTAAAAATCAGCACTATCTGTAAAGAAACGTGGATTTCCGTGGCAGCGGAAGGGACACTGCAGGGATACCAGAAATCTTCAAACGCTTTTGGCTGCCGTTGTCTTCCTTTGGCTTTTCCCTGCTGGTAACTGTCTGAAGCTCAGCCCCAGACATGAGGAAGTCAGATATCTAGACTCTCCCGGCGGCATTTGTGAAGGAGGATGAAAGAGCAAAGGGCGAGAGATGGCCCAAGGTGACCAGGACGTGTGGCGTGGGCTTTAGGAATCATAGATTTAAAAAAATTCTGGAAGAGATGAAACATGAGCACACAGACCAAATGAATTTATCAGATTAGCTGGAAGCATGGTGCTCAAGGGTTCCCAGAAAAATAAAAACTTTGAAACAAAATTATCATTGACATCTATGTAAGTATGTGTCGAAATTCTTCTTTAGAAATTTCCAAAGTCACTTTTATTTTTTAAGTCAGAAATGCTTTCCTTCTCGGAAAACAAGTACCATTTGTCTTTTTTTTTTTTTTGGAAGTTGGCACAAGAGTAATTTGTTAGGTGAAATAAGGCGCCATTCGGGAAACTTTGACTCCATTTGTGGCAGGAAAACACCACTCATGCTGTATTAATATAGAAACTTCACCTATTTTATATTCTTCCTATTCTTTGTAAAACAAGATGGGATGTTAATATTTTCCCTCACCTCCCTGAAGGGTTTGCAGATTAAGCCCTTCCCTTCCTGCTCTCAAGGAAGGGGAAGTGAGTTTCTCAGAGAGAAAGTAGGGTGTGGAAGCATGTATTGGAAGAGCCCAGGATCCTGGGAAGCTGGCCGGGAAGCAGGGACCCCTCTACCCAAGAAGGCTGGTTCATGGCCACAGGGCAGCACTGAAGGGCAGTTTTCCTCACATCACCTTGTCTGTGTAATGATTAGTTTGTCTGCTTGTTTTTTTGTCTGTATCTTCTGCATCTGGCTGAGTATCTGGCACATGTTGCTGCTGCTGCTGCTGCTGCTAAGTCTCTTCAGTCGTGTCTGACTCTGTGCGACCCCATAGACGGCAGCCCACCAGGCTCCCCCATCCCTGGAATTCTCCAGGCGAGGACACTGGAGTGGGTTGCCATTTCCTTCTCCAACGCATGAAAGTGAAAAGTGAAAGTGAAGTAACTCAGTCGTGTCCGACTCTTCACGACCCCATGGACTGCAGCCTACCAGGCTCCTCCGTCCATGGGATTTTCCAGACAAGAGTCCTGGAGTGGGGTGCCATTGCCTTCTCCATCTGGCACATAATAGATGTTTAATAAATACTTGCTGCATACAGTGAATCCTCATACCCCTGAGAGGCAAATACGATTCTTCTGGTTTAAGGACAAGGGAACTGAGGTTCAGTTAGGCTTACAAAATTCTCTTATCATACAGTTGGTAAATGGTAGCATCCAAGGTACACCAAGAGACACCATCATTCTGCTCCACCCAGCACCCTGATCGCATGCGAGTCTGGGCAAAGAAGGCACCACTGAAGCTGCCTTCACCAAGATCGCTGGTTACCTAACTGCCAAACCCAGTGCCAAATCCGATGACAGGTTTACCGAAGGCCTGCAGCACCTGACACCCTTGTTCCCCTCGTCATCTCTGATGCCATTGCTTCCCGAGCTCGTGCAGTCTCTGCAAGTGTTCCTCCTTAGAAATGCCTGTGGGAGCTCTTTCTGTTCCATCCTCAGCCCCCTTGTCTGTCTCTCTGCACACACACACCCATGGGCATTCTGCTCATCTACCACAGAGCTCACCCTCGTGGAACGCCAAAGCCTCCAGTCCATGCTAGACTGCAGACCTCCCACCTCAACCCCCTACTTCCCACACAGCTCGACTTTACTCCCAACAACCAGTATCTGAAATTCATACCTCAAATGACCACGTTACCCTACACTGCCTCCTTCAGATTCCAGTTCTCTCCCTGTGCTTTCACCTCCAAACCAGGGCTCTAAGCCACGCTGTGTCTCCGCCTCCACGGCCACCTTCCATCCAGAGGCTGGCAGGTCCGCCTGGCCACTACCGGTCAGGTGTGTCTGTCCTTTCCTGAAGCCCACTCCTTCCTCCTTCCAATCTATTCTCTAGCCAGCAGCCAGAGTGATCTTTGAAGACTGGATAACATTCACCACAAAAAGGCACAAGTCAGCTTGATAAAGTGCCCGAGGGACAGCAGGCAGAGCGAGAAACAGAACATTTCGAGCTTCCCAGGCAGCCTCGGGCGCCCTCTCAGTCACCCTCCCCTCCAGGGTCGTGAGGTCCTGTCCTCTAGCGGCTCACAGAGTTTGCCGGTTTTGGACTTTACAGAAATACAATCACATGGTGTGTCAGCGTGATCTTCTGAAGATGGAGATCAGAGCCTCTCATGACCCATGAAAAATCCCTCCATTGGAATTCCACCAGCTCAGATCAAGATCAAGCAGAGCACCCCAGCCTGCAGGGCCTCCCTGTTCCAGCTCGTGTCCACCTCTGGCCTCGCTGAGCTTCCCGCCACCACGGCCTCTCCTTGGGTACTACCCTGGCTACGGTCTGGGATAACAGGCAGTAAAATTTGTAGCTGGCTGGAAAACTCATCACCTGTGTGAGATGACGTGTTACCTTAGAGCTTATGGGGGTGGGGCCCATTCTGTCTACCAGGGTCTGGGGCAGGGGGCTCTTTATTCCCACCCCCTCCCTTGTTTAGCTTCTAATCACGTATCTATATGACGGTGAAGAATGTCCCTCCTGTCACACAATCTCCATTGTTCCTTCGTGGCCCGGAGCCCAGACTGCAATTACAACTACCTTGAGTGTTTGGGGCCCTACGGCAATCCTGGCATCCAGCACAGAGCCGTCGCCAGCCAGCGGGTGGAGGAGGGAGATGACCGCAAAGAGCAGCTAGCTACTCCTTTATGAGGAAGAGGTGATCTGCTCGGCAAATATCTGACAATAAATCAATGGGAAAGAATGAACTTCAGGGAATGTAACCACTGGTTACATCAGCAGCTGTAAGCCACGAGTAGGAAGATGTAAAATTATTAAAGCAGATCGTGAATTCCTTGACGATATAGGGGTTTTTCCCTTTTTTTCCTTCTATTGTGCCCATTTATCTCTCAAGGAGATAAATCAATTACTTAGCAAATCCTTGTTAATTCTTTCACTGTCAGCAGGGTGACACCCAGGCCCAGCTGCACATCAGAGCTCCCAAACATCTCCATTTGGAAACGTGAAATCCTGGACTCATGTTCACCTCTTGGCCCTGCCAGGCTTTTTAACAGAAAGACTGGAGTCACACTGAGCAGTGAAGGGGTGCAGGTCTGGTGTCCCCCCAAGGCTGCCCCATGTAGAGTTGGAGGTACTATAGGGAACGGTAGGTGCCCCAGCAGGACGAGGAAGTAACCCTCGCCCAGGGAAGCTCTGCCTGGAAGCCTGTGCTCACCCTCTCAAGAGGCCGCCGAGTCCCTGATAAACCACAGCAATCCAACCAGCCCAATCCAAGTCACTGGAAATCTGAGAACCAAGCTTGAAGAACCTGTAATAGAGTCAAAGACAGCAGACACGCCTGAGACAAGGGTGGGCCGGCTGCCCACCAGGACAGGCCAGGACATGGGCGTGCACGGACGCCAAGACTCCGGGTCTGCTTATTGTCACTGTCCACCTCACTGGCCAGCCTGATGTCAGAGCGCCTCCCGAGGCTGTAGTGTTCCAGAGCCGCGCACGAGCAGCAGAAAGGAGTGCTCCCCTGCGACAGGCCGCCCCTGACAGCAACATTCTGCTGCACAGACACATCTTCACGCCCCATCCTGCTCACTCCAGCGTTCCCCNGATGTCAGAGCGCCTCCCGAGGCTGTAGTGTTCCAGAGCCGCGCACGAGCAGCAGAAAGGAGTGCTCCCCTGCGACAGGCCGCCCCTGACAGCAACATTCTGCTGCACAGACACATCTTCACGCCCCATCCTGCTCACTCCAGCGTTCCCCTGCCCATTCCCAACCACAGTGATCCTCAGGCATGCCCGCTTCCTTCCAAGACCCCATCAATCTGAAAGAGACAGCAGCTCCCTGGAAACTCCAGCCCACCCCTGCCAGTGGACAAGATGTTCAGGGCAGATGCCCCAACACAGCACAACTGCCACACTTTGTGGCGTGACTTCCTTCTGCTTTCCTGGCCGCTAGTAGGAGCATGGCAGGAGGAAAAGGCTTTGTCAGATGCATGAGGAGGATGACGTGTCCTTTGTAAGTGCTGAGTCCCACCCTTGACCTCCTGGGGATCACCAGAGGGATGTGGAAGCTGGTGGTCTCCATTCCCTACTGATTGATGACAGTCAAAATATCAAGGATATGAACCCAAAGGAACCCCTCTACCTGCAGATAACTCTGGCAGGGAACCCAGAATGTCTGTTGCCTTCATGCCCCATGGGCCTCCACTTCCCCTCCCCACAAGTCCCTCTCCCCTCTAGACCCCAGGTGGTCCCCCAGCATCTTTGTTATGTCCCTCATGACTGATCTTACCTCTCTCTCCACCCTCTGCCTCTGCTAGGGACACTTTCTATGACCTGTGCTGTCCCCAGCCTCTTTGCTGGATATTATGGGCTGAACTGTGTCTCCAAAGAGATACCCTGGTGCTTGTGAACGTGACATGATTGGAAATAGGGTGTCTGCAAATACAATCAAGTTATGGTGAGGTCATCCTGGAGTAGGGTGAGCCTTAATCCAACGACAGGCGCCCTTACAAGAGCAAATTTGGATCCAGAGACACAGGACACTGGAGGCAGAAGACACCGGAGTGATGTGGCTACAAGCCAAGGATTTCTGGCAATCACTAGAAGCATGCCTGCAACTCCCTTGGTCCTCTTCATTCTGTTCAATGACAGAATCCCTCTGGCCCAGATGTCCTCAGCTGACCCTGCTAGAAACCATCTTTATGTCTCCTGGGCCCATGACATTTCCTCCTCCAGCTTCAGAGAGTCTGCA
>SJYV01011566.1:6520-19823 GCA_006410875.1 Neotragus pygmaeus | reverse complement strand
AGCGGCACAAAGCCCGGACCTTGGCAGAGGGCGACTGTGGCAAACCACCTGGAAATCAATGCAGGGCACTGCGTCACACAGCTCGGACATCGGTGCAGGGCGTCAGCGGCACACAGCACGGACCGCGTCACAGAGCGACCACAGCACACAGCCAGGACCTCATCGCAAGCCAAACATGGCTCACAGCCCAGATCTCGATGCAAGCCGACCGTGGCTCACAGCCCAAAACTCGGCGAAGGGGGAACATGGCCCACAACCCGGACCTCGGCACAGGTGACCGTGGCACACAGCCCGGACCTTGGCGCATGCCAAACGTGACACATGGCCTGATATCTGTGCAGGGCAACCGCGGCACACAACCCGGGGCTCAGCACAGGGCAACCGTGCACACAGCCCAGACATCAGAGCAGGGCAACCGCTGCTCACAGCCCAGAAAACGGAGCAGGGTGACTGCGGCACACAACTCAGAACTCGGTGGAGTGTGACCACTGCACACAGCTTGGACCTCGGTTCAGGCNCAGCACAGGGCAACCGTGCACACAGCCCAGACATCAGAGCAGGGCAACCGCTGCTCACAGCCCAGAAAACGGAGCAGGGTGACTGCGGCACACAACTCAGAACTCGGTGGAGTGTGACCACTGCACACAGCTTGGACCTCGGTTCAGGCCAGCCACGGCACACAGCCCGGACCTCAGGGCAGGGCGACCGCGGCACACAGCCCGGGGCTAAGCGCAGGGTGACTGCGGCACACAGCTCAGACCTGGTCGCAAAACAAACATGGCTCACATCCCCGACCTCATCACATGCTGACTGCCGCTTACAGCCTGGAACTCAGTGCAGGGCAACCACAGCACAACCCGGACCTCAGCGCAAGCCACCGCGGCACACATCCCAGATCTCGGTGCAGGGCGACTGCAGCACACAGCCCGGATCTCGGCGCAGGCCTACCGTGGCACACAGCCCAGACCTCGCTGCAGGGCGACAGTGACACAAAGCTTGGACCTCGGTTCACAGGGATCGTGGGACATGCCCCGGACTTCAGCGATGGGTGTCCGAGGCACACAGCCCCGACCTTGGCATATTACTACCGCGACACTGCTGAGACTTTGGCAAAATATGACCAAGCACCTACCCTGGAACTCAGCACAGGGCAACGTGACACAGCCCGAACCTGGCCCCAGGGTGACCGCATAACACAGGCCAGATTTCGGCACAGGTTGACCACATCACACCGCCCAGACCTCAGTGCGGGGTGACTGTGGCACACAGCACGGACTTTGGCGCAGAGCGACTGTGGTACAGAGCCTGGAACTCGTCGCAAGCTGACCACAGAACACAGCACGGAGCTCTGTGCAGGCGACCACAGCACACAGCCTGGACTTCAGCGGAGGGCGAACGCGACACACAGCACGGACCTCGATGCAGGCTGAACACAGCTCACAGCCCAGACCTCGTCACAAGCCGACCATGGCTCACAACTTGGAACTCGGCGCAGGGCGACCATGGCACACAACCTGGACTCGGCACAGGCGATGGTGCACAGAGACCGGATCTCGGTGCAGGCCGAGCAGGGCACAAAGACCGGACCTTGATGCAGGGTGAATGCCGCACATAGCCTGGACCTCGTTGCAAGGCAACCATGGCACACAGAATGGACCTCAGTGTAGGCCGACTGCGGCACATAGAGCGGAAATTGGTGGAAGGACACTGCAGCACACAGTCCGGAACTCGACTCATGTGACCGTGGCACGCAGCCTGGACCTCAGGGCAGGACGACCATAGCACACAGCCCGGACCTCGTCGCAGGTCGACCAAGGTTCACAGCCCGGAACTTGGCAGAGGGGGACCACATAACACAGCCCAGAATTTGGACAGATTGAACAGGTCACACAGCCTGGACCTCCTTGCAGGGTGATCGTGGCCTCAGCCGGACTCGGCACAGGGCAACTGCAACACACAGCCCAGAAATCAGTGAAGGGCAATGGCAGAACACATCCCGGACATCAGTGCAGGCAGACCGCAACACAAAACCTCGGACCTCAGCACAGGGCGACCGCAGGATACAACCCAGACCTCGGTGCAGGTCGACCACAGCACACAGCCCGGAACTAGGCACAGGGCGATGGCGGCACAAAGCCTGGACCTTGGTGCAGGGCGACTGCGGCACACAGCCCGAACTCAGCGCAGGGTGACCACAGCACTCAGCCCGGCCCTCAGTGAAGGGTGACCGTGGAACACAGCCCGTACCTCGGCACAGGGCGATGGCGGCACACATCACTGAACTCGGTGCAGGGCAACCGCAGCACACAACTCGGACCTCGCTGCAGTGCCTCAGTGACACAAAGCCTCGACCTCGGCACACGGTGACCACGGCACAAGCCCCGGACCTCAGCGATGGGCGTCTGTGGTACAGAGCCCTGTCCTCGGCACAGTACGACCGTGACACACAACCTAGACCATGGCACAGGGTGACCACGGCACTCAGCCCAGACTTCGGTGCAGAGCGACTGCAGCAAAAATGCCGGACTTCGTCTCAAGCTGACTGCGGCACACAGCCCGGACCTCATCACAGGTCGACCGTGGCACACAGCCTGGACCTCGGCACAGGGCGACCATGGCACACAGCCCGGACCTCATTGCTAGGCGATGACGGCTCACAGCCTGGACCTTGTCGCAAGCCGACCATGGCTCACAGCCTGGAACTCGGCGCAGGGCGACCATGGCAAACTACCCGGAACTGGACGCAGGCAACCACGGCACACAGCCCGGACCTCAATCTTGGGTACACAGGCCGGACCTTGGCGCAGTGCGACCGTGGCACAGAGCCCGGACCTCGGCAGAAGGCAACTGGGGCAAACCACCCAGAAATCGGATCAAGGCATTGCATCACACAGGCTGGACCTCAGTGCAGAACGACTGCAGCACATAGCCCAGATCTCAGTGCAAGGTGACCACGGCACACAGCATGGACCTCGTCGCAAGATGAACACGGCTCATAGCCCAGAACTTGTCACAAGCCAACCACAGCTCACAACCCAGAACTCGGTGCAGGGTGACCACCGCACACAACCCGGACCTCGGCACAGGTGACCGTGGCACACAGCCTGGACATCGGGGCAGGGAGACCACAGCACACAGGCCGGTCCTCGGTGCAGGGCGACCGCAGAACACAGCCCGGACCTCGGTGCAGTGTGACTGTGGCACAAAGCCCAGACTTCAGCAGAAGGTGACCGCGGCACATAGCCTGGACCTGGCACCACAGCGACCACATAACACAGGCCAGAATCTGGCACAAGGTGAACGCATCACACAGCCCAGACCTTGGTGCAGGGTGACCATGGTACTCAGCCCAGACTCGGCACTGGGAGACCACGGCACACAGTGCGACCCTCGGTGCAAGGCGACCATGGCACAGAGCCTGGACCTCGGTGCAGGGAGACTGCGGCACACAGCATGGGGCTCAGTGCAGGGCAACCGTGGCACACAGCACGGACTTCACCACAGAGCAACCGTGGTAGAGAACCCGGAACTCATCGCAAGCCGACCACGGAACACAGCTAGGACCTCGGCGCAGGATGACTGCAGAACACAGCCTGGAACTCAGTGAAGGGCAACCGCGGCACACAGCATCGACATCGTCACAAGCCGAACGCGGCTCACAGCCTTGAACTTGGCACAGGGTGACCGTGGCACACAACCCGGACCTCGGCGAAAGCAACTGCAGCTCACAGCCTGGATCTAGACACAGGCAGACCATGACACATAGCCCGGACCTTGCTGCAGGGTAACAGTGACACAAACCCTGGACCTCAGTGCACGGTGACAGTGGCACATGCCCCGGAGTTTGATGATGGGCGTCCGTGGCACACAGCCCGGACCTTGGCACAGGACAACCGTGACACAGCCCAGATCTTGGCGAAATGCAACCAAGCACCTAGACCGGACCTTGGCACAGGGCACTGCGACACACAGCCCAAACCTGGCCCGAGGGCGACTGCGTAACACAGGCTGGAATTTGGCTCAGGTTGGCCACGTCACACAGCCCAGATCTCAGTGCAGGGCGACCGTGATACTCAGCCCAGATTGGGCACAGGGAGACAGCGGCACACAGCTTGAACCTTGACACAGGACGACCATGGCCACAGGGCGAATGCGACACACAGCACGGACCTTGATGAAAGCCGAACATGGCTCACAGCCCGGACTTTGTCGCAAGCCGACCGTGGCTCACAACCCAGAACTCGGCTCAGGGCAAGCACAGCACACAGCCCGGACCTCGGCGCAGGTCGACTGTGGCACATAGCCTGGACCTCAGCCCAGGGCAACCATGGCACACAGAACGGACCTCGGTGTAGGCCGACCATGGCACACAGAGCGGAAATTGGTGCAAGGCCACTGGGGCACAGTCAAGAACTCAGCACATGTGACCGTGGTACACAGCCTGGACCTCGGCGCAGGTCGACCAAGGTTCACAGCCCAGAACTTGGTGCAGGGCGACCGCGTAACACAGCCAGAATTCCAACAGATCAAATGGGTCACACAGCCTGGACCTACTTGCAGGGTGATCGCGGCACTCAGCACGGACACGGCACATGGTAACCGCGACACAGAGCCCGGAACTCAGTGCAGGGCAACGGCGTAACACATCCCCGACATCAGTGCAGGCAGAACGCAGTACACAGCCCGGACCTCAGTGCAGGGTGACTGCAGGAGACAGCCCGGATCTTGGTGCAGGGCAACCACAGCACAAAGCCCGGACCTAAGCACAGGGGGATGGTGGCACAAAGCCTGGACCTCGGTGCAGGGCAACCGTGGCACACAGCTGAACTTGGCGCAGGGAGACCACGGAACTCAGCCTGGACCTTGGCGAAGGGCGATCCCAGCACACAGCACGTACTTCCGTGCTGGGTAACCGCAGCACACAGCATGGACCTCAGCACAGGGTGAAGGTGGCACACATCACTGAACTCAGTGCAGGGCAACCGCAGCACACAGCCTGGACCTTTTTGCATTGCGGCAGTGACACAAAGCTTGGACCTCGGCACACCGTGACCAGAGCACAAGCCCTAGACCTCAGGGATGGGCGTCCGTGACACACAATCTGACCTCAGTACAGGACGACCGCAAAACACAGCCTAGATCTTGGCACAGGGCAACCACGGCACTCAGCCCGGACTTCGGTGCAGAGCGACTGTGGCACACTTCCCGGACTTCGTCACAAGCCGACCGCTGCACACAGCCTGGACTTCATTGCAGGTCGACCGCGGCACACAGCCTGGACTTTGGCGCAGGGCGACTGTGGCACACAGCCCGGACCTCAATGGAAGGTGATGGTGGCTCACCACCCGGACTACATCGCAGGTCGACCATGGCACACAGCCTGGAACTCGGCACAAGACGACCACGACACACAGCCTGGGCCTCAGCGCAGAGCGACCATGGCACATGCCCCAGACCTCAGCGATGGGTTTCTTCCACACACAGCCCCAACTCGGCACAGGATGTACATGACACACAGCCCAGACCAAGGCGAAATGCCATCACAGCCCAAGCCCAGAAATTGGCGCAGGCAACCACGGCATACAGCATGGAAATTGATGAAGAACAACCGCGGCTGCACAGCCCAGACTTCGGCACAGCGAGACCATGGACACAGCACTGACCTCGGTACAGCGCAGCACGGCACACAGCCTGAACCTCGGCAAAGGGCGACTGTGGCACACTGCCTAAACCTCAGCACAGGGCGACCGTGGAACACAGCCCAGACATCTGCCCAGGGTGACCACGGTACACAGCCGGGACCTAGGCGCTGGGTGACCATGGCACACAGCCCGGACATTGGCCCAGGCCGACCATGGCACACAACCCGGACCTCGGTGCAGGGCGACTGCGTCACACAGCTCAGACCTCGGCACAGGCAGACCACAGCACACAGCCCGAGCTCAGTGCAAGACGTCCGTGGCACACAGCAGGAATTTTGGTGCAGGGTGACCGTGGCTCATGCCCCGGCGCTCAGGGTAGGGAAACCACAGAACGCGCCCTGGACCTAGGCACAGGGCAATGACATTACACATCGTGGCCCTCAGCCAAGGCAGACGGTTGAACAGAGGCTGGACCTTGGCACAGGCCAAACTCGGTACACAGCCCGGACTTTGGGAGAGGGCAACTGCAGCACACAGCTCGGACCTCAGCGCAGAGCGACCGCGGCACACAGCCCGGACTTCAGGGCAGGGTGATTGCAGCACACACCCCGTACCTTGGCGCAGGGTGAATGTGGTACAAAGCCCGGACCTTGGTGCAGGGCGATCATGGCACACAGCCCATACCTGGGCAAAGGGCAAATGCGGCAAGCATCCCAGACCTCGACACATGGCGATCGTGGCACACAGTATGGAACTCGTTGCAGGGTGAATGCAGCACACAGCCTGGACCTCGGTGCAGGGCGGTGGCAGAACATGCCCCAGACTTCGGTGTTGGGTGACAGTGGCACATGCACCAGGTCTCGGCTTAGGGCAATGGCAGCACAAGCCCTGGACCTCGGCACAGGGTGATATTGGCACACGCCTTGGCCCTCAGCCAAGGCAGACGGTGGCACAGGGCCTGGACCTGAATGGAAGCCGACCGAGGCACACAGCCCAAACTTCAGCACAGGGCGACCATGGCACACATCCTGGACCTCGGCCAGGGTGACCACGGAACACAGCACGGACATTGATGCAGGGCAAACACGGCAAACAGCCCTGATCTCGTCTCATGGCCATCGCGGCACACGGCGCGGACCTCAACACAGGGCGACTACAGTAGAGACATCACTCCTCGGGGCATGGCGACCGTGGCAAATGCCCCAGACCTTGGTGCAAGGTGACTGCGGAACACAGCCTGGACCTCAGCAGAGGGCAACAGTGGCACATAGCACAGAACTCGGCGCAGGGAGATAGTGGAACAAAGCCCAGAACATGCCTCAGGGCGACCGTGGCACACAACTTGGAACTCGGTGAAGGGCGACAGTGGCACAAAGCTTGACATCAGTGCATGGCGACCACGGCACACAGCACGGACCTAGACACAGGGCGACCATGGGACAGAGCCTGGACCTTGGCGAAGGGCGATCGCAACACACAGCCTAGACCTCGGTGCAGGGCGACCGCAGCACAGAGCCTGGACCTCAGTGCATGGAGACTGCAGCACACAGCCTGGACGTCGGTGCAGGGAAACAGCAGCACAGATTCCGGACCGCGGTGCTGGGCCACGGTGGAACAAAACCCAGACCTCGGCACTGGCCACCTCGGTACACAGCCTGGTTCACGTCAAAGGGCGAGCATGGCACACATCCTGGTCCTCGGTGCAGGGCGCCCACAGTACATAGCCCAGAACTCGGCGCAGGGCTACCGCATCACATTGCCTGAACCTCGGCATAGGGTGATGACTTCAACACCCGGGTCCTTGGTGCAGGCCGACCGTGGCAAACACCCCGCACCTCAGTGCAGGGCGATGGTGGCACACACCCCGGACCACGGTGCAGGGTGATGGCTTCACACACACCAGAACTAGGCCAAAGCCATCCACGGCACACACCCTGGACCTCGGCGCAGGGCGACGGCTGCTCACACCACGGACAGCGATGCAGGGCGACCATGGCACACACTGCAGACCTTGGTGCAGGGTGACGGTGGAACACACCCCGGATCTCGGTGCAGGGCATTGGCAGCACACACACTGTACTTGGCGCAGGGCGACAATGGCACACACCCCGGACCTTGGCACTGGGCGATGGCAGAACACACCCCGGCCATCGTCATAGGGTGACTGCAGTACACACATCGCACCTGGGGTCCTGGCGATGACGGCACACACCATGGACTTCGGTGCAGGGTGACAAAGCACATACCCCGGACTGAGAGCAGGGCCACGGCGCCACATGCCCCAGAAATCGGCACAGGGTGACAGCGGCACATGCCCTGGACATGGGCACAAGTCGATGGCTGAACATGACCAGGAACTCGGTGCAGGGCGACCGTGGCACACAGCTCGGCCCTCGATGCTGGGCAACAGAGGCACACAGCCTGGATTTCGGTGCAGGGCGACCACAGCACACAGTCCGGACCTGGGCACAGGCCGGTCACAGCACAGAGCCTGGATCTCGTCGCAGGGTGACCACGGAACACAGATCAGACCTCTGTGCCGGGCGAAGGTGGCACACACCCCAGACCTCGGCACAGGGCGACGGCAGCAGATGTCCTGGACTTTGGTGCAGGGTGACAGTGGCACATGCCCCAGACTTCAGCACAGGGTGACAGTAGCACACACCAAGGACATTGGTGCAGGGCGACGGCGGCACAAACCCTGGACCTCGGTGCAGTCAACCACCTCACACAGCCCAGATCGCGGGGCCAGATGACTGCAACACACAGCCTGGACCTGGGTGCAGGGTGACCGCAGCACACACCCTGGACCACGGTGCAGGGTAACCACAGCACACAGCCAGGACATCAGTGCAGGGTGACCGTGTCACACTGCCCAGACATCGGTGCAGTGTGTCAGCAGCACACACCACGGACTTCATGGCAGGGCAAACACAGCACACAGCTTGGACCTCAGGGCAGGGTGATGGCGACACACAGCCTGGACCACGGCGAAGGGTGACCGCAGCACACAGCCAGGACATCAGCGCAGGGCGACCTTGGCAAACACCCCGAACCTCAGCGCTGGGCAACAACGGCACACAACCCTGACTTTGAAGCAGGACGACTGCAGCACACAGACCATACCTTAGTGTTAGGAGACCGCGCCACACAGTTCGGACCTCGGAGCAGGGCGAATGCAGGACACAGCTCAGACCTCGGGGCAGGGCTATCGCGGCACATATTTGGGACTGACTGCAGCACAGGGTGACTGCGGCATACAGCCTGGACTTCAGCGCAGAGTGACGTGGGCACACTCCCCGGACCTTGGTGCAGGAAGACTGTGGCACATGCCATGAACCACGGTGCAGGGTGACGGGGGCACATGCCCCAGACCTCAGGACAAGGTGACGGTGGCACATGCCCCGGACCTCGGCTCAGAGCGACGGCAACACATGCCCTGGTCCTTGGCACAGGGCGATGGCGGCACATGCCACGGACCTCGGCACAGGGTGACAGAGGCACACACCTCGGACCTCGCCACAGGGCGACGGTGGCACACAGACCTGAACTCAGTGCAGGGCGACTGCATCACACAGCCCAGACCTCGCTGTGGTGTGAATGTGGTATATAGCCCAGAACTCGTTGCAAGGCAATTGCAGCACACAGCCCTGACTTGGGTGCAGGCCGACAGCGGCACACAGACTGACTGAACCTCGGCCCAGGGCGCCCACAGCACACAGCTTGGACTTTGGCTCAGGGTGACCGCAGCACACACCCCGGATCTTGGTGCAGGGCAACTGCGGCCCACACCCCAGACCTCGGCGCAGGGTGACTGTGGCACACAGCATGGGCCTCGGCACTGGGTGATGGCGGCACACTCCCGGACATTGGTGCATGGCATCGGTGGCACACACCACAGACTTTGGCACAGATCGACGGTGGCACACACCCCGGACCTCAGAGCAGGGTGACCATGTCACACAGCCCGGACCTCACCACAGCATGACCGCGGCACACAGCCCGACCTCGGCACAGGGCAACCGTGGCACACAGCCCAGGCTTTCATGCAGGGCGTCACACAGCACAGACCTCAATGCAGAGCAACTGTAGCACAAAGCCGGGAACTCTTCACAAGCCAAGGGTGGAACACAGCCCGGATCTACACGCAGGGCGACCGTGGCACACAGCCCGGAACTCTGAGCAGGGTGACACTGGCACACAGCACGGACCTTAGCAGATGGCGAGGGCGACACACAGCCCAGAACTCGAAGGAGAACAAACACAGCACAGAGCCCGGAACTCGTCACTAGATGACACGGAACACAGCCCGGACCACAGCACAGGGCGAATGCAGCACACAGCCCGGACCTCGGCGCAGGAAGACCGTGGCACACAGACTGAATTTCAGTAAAGGGCGACTATGTCACGCAGCCCGGACTTCGGAGCAGGGCAACCGTGGCACACAGCCCGGGCCTCGGTGCAGGGAGACCACAGCACACAGACCAAACTGCAGTGAAGGGTGACTGTGGCACACAGATCGGAAATCTGTGAAAGGCGACCGCAGCACAGAGCCCGGAACTCATTGCTAGCCTACCGCAGAACACAGCCCGGACTTCGGCACAGGGCGACCGTGGCACACAGCCCAACTTTCAGCACAGGGCGACCGCGGTACACATCCCAGATCATGATGCAGGACGACCGCGGCACACAGCCCGGACCTCGGTGCAGGGCAACCGCTGCACACAGGCTGGACCTCAGCGCAGGGGGACCGCGGCACACAGGCCGGACTTCGGCTCAGGGCGACTGCAGCTCACAGCATGGATCTCAATGCACGGCGACCGGGCACACATCCCGGACCTCTGCAGAAGTCTACGACGGCACACAGCCTGGACTTAAGCACAGGGCGACCGTGTCACACAGTTTGGACCTTGGCGCAGACCAACCGCGAAACAGAGCCCGGAACTTGTAACAAGCCAAGAGCTGAACGCAGCCCGGACCTCAATGATGAGTGACTGTGGCACATAGCCCCAACTTTGGTGCAGACCCCTGCGGCACACAGCCCAGAACTCGTCGCTAGCTGCCCATGGAACACAGCCCGTTCCTCGAGGCAGGCAACTGCGGCACACAGCCCGGACCTCGGGGCAGTGCGACCGCGGCACACAGCCTCGACCTCCATGCAAGGCGACCGCGGCACACAGCCCATACCACAGTGAAGGGTGTCCATGGCACACAGTCCGCAACTCGTCGCTAGCCGACCACAGAACACAGGCCGGACCTCGGCGCAGGGCAGTCGTGGCACACAGCACTGACGTCGGTGCAGGGCGACCACGACACATAGTCCGGACATCTGCAGAAGGCTACCGTGGCACACAGTCCAGATATCAGCACAAGATGACAGTGGCACACAGCATGGACCTCGGCGTAGAGCGACCGCAGTACAGAACCTGGAATTCTTCGCAAGCTGCGGGTGGAATACACCCCGACCTCGGCCCAGGGCGACCCTGGCACACAGCACGGACTTCAGCAGATGGCGACCATTGCACACAGCCCAAACCTCGGCTCAGGGCAACCATGGCACACAGGACGGACATCTGCAGAAGGCTACCGTGGAACACAGCCTGGATCTCGGCACAGGGCGACCGCAGCACACAGCCCGGACCTTGGAGGAGAGCAAACAGGGCACAGAGCATGGAACTTGTCACTAGCTGACCGTGGAACACAGATCGGACCAAGGCGCAGGGCGACTGCAGCACAGAGCCTGGACATCGGTTCAGGGTGACAGCGGCAGACATCCTGAACTTCAGTGAAGGGTGACCGCAGGACACAGCCTGGATATCTGTGAAGGGCGACCATGGCACAGATCCCGAAACTTGTCGCTAGCTGACCGTGGAACACAGCACAGAACTGGGCACAGGGCGACTGCGGCACACAGCCCAGAATGCAATGCAAGGCGACCGAGGCACACAACCCGGAACTGGGCATGTGCGAATGCAGCACACAGCCTGGAACTCAGTGCACGTCGAACGCGGCACACAGGCCAGACCTCTGCACAGGGCGACCATGGCACATAGCACGGACCTTGGCGTAGGGTGACTGCAGCACACAAAATGGACCTCGCCCCAGGATGACCGTGGTACACAGCCCGGACATCTGCAGAAGGCTACCACGGCACACAGCCCGGATCTCAGCACAGGGCGACAGAGGCACACAGCATGGAACTTGGCGCTGGGCGACCGCGGCACACAGCCCGGAAATCGGTGCAGGGCGACAGCGGCATGCAGCCCGGACATCTGCAGAAGGCTACTGTGGCACAAAGCCCAGATCTCGGCAAAGGGCATCAGCGGCACACAGCACGGACCTCGGCACAGAGCAACCTCGGTACGGACCCCGGAACTCGTCGTAAGCCGAGGGCGTAACACACATGGACCTTGGCCCAGGGCAACCCTGGCACACAGGACGGACTTCGGCAGATGGCGAACACGGCACACAGTCCGGACCTCGGCTCAGGGCGACTGTGGCACACAGCCCGAACTTCAGTGAAGGGCGACCACGGCACACAGCCCGGAAATGTGTGAAGGGTGACCGTGGCACAGGGTGCAGAACTCGTCGCTAGCCAACTGCTGAACACAGCCCGGACCTCAGTGCAGCGCATCCGTGGCACACAGCCCGGTCAGTGATGCAGGGCGACCATGGCACACAGCCCGGATTTTGGCGCAGGGCAACCACGGCACAGAACCCGCAACTCGTCGCAATTCGAGGGCTGAACACAGCCCGGGCCTCAGCACAGGGTGACCACAGCACACAGCCCCGACTCCAGTGCTGGCGACCGCGGCACACAGCCTGGAACTTGTCGCTAGCTGACCATGGAAAACAGCCCTGACGTCTTCACAGGGTTACTGCGGGACACGGCCCGGACCTCGGCACCGGGTGAATGCAGCACACAGTCAGGAACTCGTCACTAGCCAACCATGAAACACAGCCAGGTCCTCGGTGCAGAGTGACCGTGGCACACAGCCCGGATCTTGGCGCCGGGTGACTGCGGCACACCACTCGGACATTTGCAGAAGGCTACCGTGGCACACAGCCTGGATCTCGGCACAGGGCGACAGTGGCATGCAGCACGGAACTCAGCACAGAGCAACCATGGTACAGGGCCTGGAACTCGTCACAAGCCGAGGGTGGAACACACCCCGACCTCTGCCTAGGGCGAATCTGGCACACAGCACAGACTTCGGCAGATGGCGACCACGGCACACAGCCCGGACCTCAGCGCAGGCCACCTGCGTCACAGAGACCGAACATCAGTGAAGGGCGAACGCGGCACACAGCCCGGAAATTTGTGAAGGGTGAACACGGCTCAGAGCCCAGAATTCATTGCTAGCCGACCGCAGAACACAGCCTAGACCTCAGCGCAGAGCGACCACGGCTCAGAGGCCAGACCTTGGCACACGGCAACTGCGGCACACAGCCCGGTCCTCGGTGCAAGGTGACCGTGGCACACAGCCTGAAACTCAGGGCAGGGTGATCACGGCACACAGCCCAGAGGTCAGCGCACAGCAACCTCGGCACACGGACTGAACGACAGTGATAGGCGAACGCGGCCCACAGCCCGGATCTCAACGCAGGGCGACGGCAGCACACAGCCCGGAAATCTGTGCAGGGTGAATGCTGCACAGAGC
>SJYV01011565.1:0-14013 GCA_006410875.1 Neotragus pygmaeus | reverse complement strand
GGGTTTTCATCTTGCCTTTTTACGTGTTTTAATTTATGTGTGTGTTTGTAAGTAGAAACCTATGTGATTATCATAGACTGCTTAAAGCAAAATTTCCTCTTCTTTCCAGTTAACATTATGCCACTTTCTTTTCCCATGGTGCTAGCGAATCTTCCCAGCCATCTTTTTAAATGGATTCATAATGTTTCATCTGGTAAATGTACCACGGTTTATTCTATCAGTCCCTGTAGCTGAAAGTTGAGATGTTGGTATTTGAGAGTCTGCTACTATGGATTTCTGGCCATTTAGNGCTAGCGAATCTTCCCAGCCATCTTTTTAAATGGATTCATAATGTTTCATCTGGTAAATGTACCACGGTTTATTCTATCAGTCCCTGTAGCTGAAAGTTGAGATGTTGGTATTTGAGAGTCTGCTACTATGGATTTCTGGCCATTTAGTGTTTTTCCCCTATGTATCATGTTTATGATCATTTCCTTAGACTAGATTCCTGTAGGTTGGAGTGGCATAGCTGGGTTTAGGCATATGAACATTTTTATGGCTCTTAATTCATATTTACCAAATACCTTCCCAACACAATTGCATTCATTGACGCTCTCATCAGTGACAATTGCCCCACACCCTCCACAGCACTACATAAGATTTTAGGTAATTTTATTACAGAAAAATGGCACCTCATTATTTTAATTTGCAATTATTTCCTTCCTAATGAGGCATGACATTCTTCTAAATGTTGGTGAACTAGTCGTGTTTTCTCTTCAGTGAATTATTTGCTCATGCTCTTTGCCCACTGAAATGTNCAGAAAAATGGCACCTCATTATTTTAATTTGCAATTATTTCCTTCCTAATGAGGCATGACATTCTTCTAAATGTTGGTGAACTAGTCGTGTTTTCTCTTCAGTGAATTATTTGCTCATGCTCTTTGCCCACTGAAATGTTAGCAATGGGGCATTTTTCTTGTTCACACATTTTCTGATCTCTCTACAAGAAAGAACTTTGCTCCAAGTATTTTATAAATATTGTTTGCAGATAGGTGATTTATATATAAACAAATATTTTTAACTATGAAGTTAGGCTGGTTGATCTTCTTCCTTTCTGGTTCATTCTATCATTTCAACACACAGAAAGTTCTGCTTTCTCTAGAGGCTTGCTAAGTATACACTTCTATTTCCTTCTGCTTTTTCTACTAGATTGAAAAAAGATCTCTCTTTTTTTTCCCATGTGATATTTTTTGGTGTATTTAGTAAAAAGGGGACGCCTAACTTGAGGAAAGACCAGCAGCCCTAGCTTGAATGATGAAATTCAGAGACCACCCAACAACAACAACAAACAGAAACCAAGGATTCATTTCAGATTGTTCATCTGCTAAATCTTTCCCAAGATCTGATAGATTGTGTCATAAAATTGACTGGGGAAAGTTTATTTCCCTTGTCCATCCTTTGGTTGAAGGGCTGATAAACTGAGAAATGAGTCAAAAAAAGAGCAGACAAAGGGCCTGGGGAGCCCATAAATGGGTCATTAACCCTCCTTTCCCCAATGATTGACAGATACACAAGGAGATCCAAGCATCAAGTCAAGAACTTGCCAGGATGGTAGGAGGGTACAGACACTAGCGTTCAGTCCTCACTTCCCTGAAATTCTTGGCAGAATGTGATCCTGTTGGTCAACTTATAGAAGCAAACTTGACTTTCCTTCTATCATCTCCTGGTCTCCTCTGGCCTCTGACTATTCCACCATCCCCTCTGCAGGCTCTTCTTACATGGCTCACTCCTCTGATACATTTTTTCCCCTGGAATTTGTCTTCAACTTCCTTTGTTTCTTCCTCAGCTCACTTGCCTTAGATGAATTCATGTGCAAAATCCATGTCTTCTTTGAGATCATCCATCCAACTGCCTGCAAGATATCTCCATCTGGAGGTCCCCACCTGTGTTTCGAATCCACCAAATCCCAAATGAGCCCACCAGCCCATCTTCCCACCAGCATCAAATTAGCCTCTTATATTTCTGTCCGTTGGACTGACTCAGGGGGAGGCTTCATTTTCTACTTAGTCACACAAAGTGCACAGCTTGGAGTGAGAGCCCCCTGACTTTTCAAACTGTTCCTATCCAGTCCTTTCCATCTCACCTTCTTCAGATCTCTTAAATCCTTCTCTTCCCATTTTACCCCTGTGCGGCCTCCTTGGTCTCAGCATTCATATGGACTGTTGCAGAAATCGTCAAACTGGCCTCATTTTTTCACCTTCAAGGATTCCTTGGGGACCTTCCCTGCTAAGATACGTGGGGCCTTTTATGATCGGCCCCTATTGACTCCCCCCTCCATCATTTATGCCACCCATAGCACCGTGTATTTGCACCTGCTATTTTTACTGCCATCTCATATCCATGTGGTCCTCATTTCCAAACCTTGGTTGTCTCATTACCCGTGAACCCTGTGAGGGTAAAGATGAGATCCAGACCCCACCAGCCTGCCCCCATCTCACTCTCTTGGGGCTCATAATATTCTGTGAGGTTTGCTCTAATGAAGGTGATGGTTGGTCTGAATCCAGGTCACAAATCTTGGCTAAAGTCTTCTTTTGCTTTTTTTAGGGCTTATTCAGGGGCTGCTGACTGGTGAGAAAGCCAAGATGAAAGTACAGTTTGATTTCCATTTTTTAAAAAAGAAAACTCATGTGTGTTTCATTCTTCACACTTGGATGCTCTTTAGTATTCTTTGTAAGATTCTTTCTCCAGGGTGGCTTAGCTGAGCTGTGTGGCTCTCACATAAGCTGTGGGGCCAGACCTGTATTTGCATACATAATCAGAGCTGCCTGTCTGCACTAGTCTCCCCAGCAGGCAGCTCACTTGGGAGAAGGCTCGGGCTGCCCCCAAAGATGTGGGTGGCATCTTTCCGGATAGGAGGGCACGTGGCAGCTCCCATCAACACAGTTCCTCAAGCCCAGCCTGATCCCCAGTCAGCCACATTGGACCAGTGCATTCTGCATCCTTGATCACGCATTCTTGTGACATTTACTGGGAACTTGTTATATGTGGGGCACTGCATGGCTGTTGAGGTCCTTGTCTTAGTTGGTCTTCCCCCCAGAGCAGACCCTGAGACAGAGTCTAAGACACAGATAGTTTAATCAGGAGAATACACAGGAGGCATAAAGGAGGGAAGGAGAATAGTGAGAAGGAAAAGAAAGATAAGCCAATGAGGGCTGCTTTCATGAACAAGGGACTGCGGTGGGAAACTAGGGTGCAACCTCCCTGAGGTCCCTCTGAGGTGCCATGTAGAATCTGCTGGAACTCTTTTCTCTGGAGGCCAGGAAGCCTGGAGCCTCATTCCACTGGCTTTCATCCCCAGGGCTGTTAATTCCTTTGACCACAGGAGTATGAACATCCCTGCACTTCCAACTTGTGCCTACTTGCAGTAGAGCAAGCTTCTAAGGTGCTAGGAAATCCCTGTGGCCCAGAAGCCAATAGGACACTGTCAGTGGAAGCTGCCCACCATGGCTGCAGTTAACTCAGGTGGGTCAAGGCGATACGTAGGTCAGGGCATCAACAGCATCTGCTACAGAGGAGAGATGAATTAGGCATGGCACCTCTGCCTTCAAAGAACTCACCACCTTATGAGAAAGACAAATAGGCCAACAAGCCAACTATTCACTGGCTCAGAGCTCCATACAGACCGCACAGGGGCATGTTGATTCATACTCGGAGGATGAGTGACATCTTCCAGGAGCACATGATATTTGGGCTGAGACCTGAAGGATGCGTGTGCTTCAGGCACGAAGGAGAAGCAGTGAACTTCGGGAAGTGCAGGCAGCAAGCCCCGAGTGTGCAAGGTGGTGTGCAGTGACGGGCAGGCTGCCTGGTGTGGTCAAAGCTTTGGCTGCTCTACAGGGAGCAGGGGGCAAAGTGGCCAGAATGTAGGCTGGGGCCAGAGAATGCAGGAGCATGAACATACCAGAAGAAAGCATTTGCATGAAAGCCCCTGGGAGGCAATGGGGGCACATCAGTGTTTAACTACTGACTGGTTCGGAGTTTAAGAAAGTTCCCTTGGAGAGCAGCTTGGAGGATGAGCTGGATGGTGACAGATGAAATTGGAGCCCAAGGATCATGATTAGGAGGTGTGGCGGTCAGGCCCTGGGCAGGAAACAGATGGCATTGTCAAAAGGAAGGGCTGACTCCCGGCCCCTGGAGAGTCCCCTGGCCACAGAAGCCATTTCAGTCAGCCTGACCTCAGCAGAAAGGGTGAGGGAGCCGGGGAAACACATCCTCTAACTTCTCTGCCCGCCCACCCTCTTAACTCCAGCCAGAGACGCCCAGTGGTCTCATCCAACCAGAGCCAGATGGCAGGGCTGCCTGGTTGATGCAGCCCACAGAGGTCAGCCTTTTGGGGCTCAGAGCAGGATGCATGTGTGGTAAGTCACCTCAGTTGTGTCCGACTCTTTGTGAGCCCATGGACTGTAGCCCACCAGGCTCCTCTGTCCATGAGATTCTCCCGGCAAGAATACTGGAGTGGGTTGTCATTTCCTCCTCCAGGGGATCTTCCCGACCCAGGGATCAAACCTGGGTCTCCTGCATTGCAGGCGGGGCACATTGGTAGCCACAGGCTAACAGGAGGGGAATAAATGCGGTAGCACTCTGGGGACAAAGGGCTAAGAGTGTGGGAGAACCTGAAGAAAAGCTTTGCCTGGGCCACAAGAACCAAGGCCTGATCTTATCTAGGAGTCCGT
Organism: Neotragus pygmaeus; assembly: GCA_006410875.1. Classification (NCBI taxonomy): domain Eukaryota; kingdom Metazoa; phylum Chordata; class Mammalia; order Artiodactyla; family Bovidae; genus Neotragus; species Neotragus pygmaeus. The sequence goes on along the minus strand of SJYV01011565.1, from coordinate 9,301 downwards.
AGGAGCCCATGGACTTCCCTGGTGGCTCAGACAGTAAAAATTTGCCTGCAATGTGGGAGACCCAGGTTCAATCCCTGGGTCGGGAAGATCCCCTGGAGGAGGAAATGACAACACACTCCAGTGATCTTGCTTGGAGAATTCCATGAACAGAGTTGCCTGGTGGGCTACAGTCCATGGGGTCAAAAAGAACTGGACGTGACTGAGCGATTAACAGTTTCACNCAGGTTCAATCCCTGGGTCGGGAAGATCCCCTGGAGGAGGAAATGACAACACACTCCAGTGATCTTGCTTGGAGAATTCCATGAACAGAGTTGCCTGGTGGGCTACAGTCCATGGGGTCAAAAAGAACTGGACGTGACTGAGCGATTAACAGTTTCACTTTCAGGATCACACAGAAGGAGGTCCGCTTATGGGAAACCTACCCACTGAACACACACAGTGCCTGCTGCCACACACACAGGCAGTACACAAAGTTCATCCCTCCCTAGTAGTCCGCTGTAACAAAACACTACAGATAGGGTGTCTTCAACACCATGAGGGTATTGTCTCACAGTTCTGGCAGTGACAAGTCCAAAGTCAAGGTGTGGCAGGGCCTTGATCCTTCTGAAGGCACAAGAAAAAGATCTGCCCCAGGCCTCTCTCCTAGTTCCTGATGGTTCCTTGGTGGTGGCAGCAGAATTCCATTCTTCATGTGATGTTCTCCCTGGGTATGTTCGTTGGGTCCAAACTCTTCACTTTTATCAGGACACCAGTCATAGTGGATTGGGGCCCACATCAATGATCTCAACTTCATTGTCTGCAGTGACCCTGTTTCCAAATAAAGTCACATTCCGAAGTAATAGGGGTTAGGACATATCTTTTGGAGGTGACACAGTTCAATTCATAACACCCCTCCATATGTTCACATGGAGTTGACGTCACCCACATCTCCTCAAGTCAGTCTTGTATATGGTGCAAGGAGTCTTGGGAATGCTGAGACCATTAACTCAGTAATCCTCCCCAGGACCAGAGGCCCACAGCCATAGGGCTGACATGAGCCTGAAGGAAGAGAAATCCTTCCTGGAGGGCCTCAGGGGAATTTTTAAAAAATTATACAGACAAAATGTAGGCCTAGGCACCCACAGTTGAATTCCTAATATCCAGAAACTACGAGCGGAACCTAGTACCATTTAGGAAGCGTTTGAGTTATGCCAACATCTGAGCTTGGATTTCCCCCCAAGCAGACCCTTAGACAAGGATTTAGGAACAAACGTTCATTTGTGAGGTGATCTAGGAGGCATGGCGAGGGGTAGAGCAGTGAGAGAGCCAGGGCGAGCGGGGTGGCTGAATGAGTGTGTTACTGTGGGCAGGTGACTGGGCTCAGTGCCTCTGGAGGCCTCTGAGAGACTGTGTAGCACATGCCTGGGTGCGGAAGCTGGGGTTTTATCCATCAACTCCCGTATCTCACTGGTGGAGGGCCTTCAGGGCCAAAGGAGCTGCCTAGGCAGAAAGAAGCAGGAAGCCACAAGCTGATAGAAGCTGAGGCAGTTCGCCTCTGGGGTGGGCCCCAGGCGTGTGGGTGGAGCTTCTGTTGGCCCCTTAACCTCGGCCCAGACATAGGAAGGAGACACTATTACCCCCGCTTTGCAGTGAAGAAACTAAGGCTCAGGGGATTCTAAAACATTCCACAATTCACTCATAAGTGGTTTATCCGGGATACAAACTCATTTCTTTATGACTTTCAAGCTATTCTTAACCACAGAACTTTATGACTGTTAGACTAATATGTGTTTTGTATCATATTATTCCAAAAAGATGAGACTTTTTATTTTCTGAATTAAGCTGAGTACTTAAAGCTGATACAAATCAGACAGAGTGACCGCCGGCAGACTGCTCACACCTCAATAGCCAGGCTTTTGAATGTGAGCTTAATTCTCCTGCGTTTCTTCACAAAACTCCTTAAGATTTGTTTCTGAGAAGAGATGCTACAGGGAGAGCCTCCCCTCCACCACCTAGCCTGGACCTTCTGCCAAGGCCTGTAGGGGAGTGTGGCTAGACCTCAGGACTGGACTGAGGCCCATGTCAGCCACGCCCAAACTCCAGTTGGAGCCATGTGGCCCTTGGCCTTTGTGACTTTCCCTTTCTCAGACTTGCCTCTGCCTGTCCCTTCCTAGCTGTTCTTTAGGCCTAGGGCAGCAGGGAGACACTGCCAAGGGGCCTGCTTAAGTCTCTCACCACCTACCGCTGTGATGACATTCTCCCCTGGTTGGCGTGGAGTGACAGTGATAGATTAAATGCACCAATTAAATTAGATCCTATTTTAAAGAGCTTGAGCTGGATTTACTTTTAATTATAGTGCTGTGCTCACTGATGAGGTATTGTCGAGGACTTAACAATTGGTTGATTGTGCATCTGAGTGTTCAGAGTGCAGTTTCTGGGGACAGACTGGGGAGGGCTTTCTTCCTAAGGAGCTCCCTGGGATAAGACAGAGGGAGGAAGCAGGCAGGGAGGGAGCGAGGACCACGTGTCCTATCTCCACTGAGAAGCCATCTCTTTTCTCCTTGTTTTCTGCTTTATGAGTCCCATGATACTTGGAATGAGCACAGTGCAGGGTAGAGAAATGGGCCAGAGGCCATGGAGTTGCGCTGGCTTGGGGCCCATCTTGCCTTTGCCCTACTTGGCTTTAATGTGTTCCCTGGGCCAAGGTAACTAATCTATCCTATCTCCCTTCGGTGACTCATTAATTCATTTCAACAAGNTGTGGTGCGAGAAGGAAATAACAACGCAATCCAGTTTTCTTGCCTGAGAAATTCCATGGATAAAGGAGCCTGAAGGGCTACAGTTAATGAGGCCCCACAGAATTGGACACAACTGAGTGACTGAGCCACACGCAGAGAGAGAAACTTGTGGCCTTATTATGTTTGGCTATTGGACTTCCCTGATGGCTTAGACGGTAAAGCATCTGCCTACAATGCGGGAGACCCGGGTTCGATCCCTGCGTCGGGAAGATCCCCTGGAGAAGGAAGTGGCAACCCACTCCAGTTCTCTTGCCTGCAAAATCCTATGGAAAATCCTATGGACGGAGCCTGGTAGGCTACAGTCCGTGGGGTCGCAAAGAGTCGGACACGACTGAGCGACTTCACTTCACTTCACTTCTGGTGCGACGTGAGGGCTCCTCTCCGCCCTCGGGTAGTGACTTAAGTCACCACTCAGCTAACGTCTGAGTCGCAGTATAGAGTTGGAGTAGTCACGGCCACCGCCGCTAGGCTTCAGCATGCTGCGTCTCTGAAATATCTCCAGAGGATTGGACCTATTCGAATTCAAAGCTCCTTCCAAGATGCTCTGTTATATCCATGAATAATTTTTTAAAAATAATTTTTCATATCATAATGTCTACGCGAGGCACAGCCAGAAGCCAGTCTGCCCCTTTGAACCCTTCAACAGCCCCTCTGTTCGTGAAACTTGGGGAAGAGAGGGAAAATAAGAAGATCGTTTCAGATTGCTGCTGTGAAGAAAATAAATTACTGATAAATAATGACTGAGCTTCCCTGATGACTCCAGTCGGTAAAGAATCCGCCTGCAATGCGATAAACCTGGGTTCTATCCCTGGGTTGGGAAGATCTCCTGGAGAAGGAAATGGCAATCCACTCTAGGACTGTTGACTGGAAAATCCCATGGACAGAGGAGCCTGGCAGGCTACAGTCCACGGGGTCTCAAAGAATCGGACAGGATTATGCGGCTAAGCACATCTCTCAATGACTGAGGGAAAATGGTATTTCAGAAAGGATGGTCAGGGTAGCCTCCTTAAGAAGGTGACTGACGAAAACTGTGTGTGTGTCTGTGCATGTGTATACACGTAAAAGTAACTGACTTTTTTTTAAACTTGAGATCCAATGATTAAGACTCTGTGCCTCTTTGTGAAAGACAACAGTTTATATATCCTGAGGTTTTCTTTGGGTTTCCAGAACATGGAAAATGTTCTGAAACCTCTTGCTATAAATCTGAAACAATTTCATATATATATATGTATATATATCCTCTCAGACAGCCCCAGGATTATTGCCTCGAGTGCTTTTCTCTCTGGGATAATCCCATTCACACCAAAGACTTTATCATGGTTAGATAATATTTAACAAGCACTCTAAATCTCCTAGGCTTTGGGCTAAACACCTTACGGTTTGGGGTGGGTTTTTTTGGTTGTTGTTGTTGATGTTTTAATTCATGTGACCCATTATTTCTGTCACTAAAAATAATAATAGGTGGCATTCTAGAATACTTAAGTACTATGCATCAGGCCCCATTCAAAGAATTGTGCCCATGTTAATTTACTTAATCCCGGGCTTCCCAGTGGCGCTAGTGGACAGAGAAGCCAGTCAGGCTACAGTGTGTGCATACTAAGTTGCTTCAATCGTGTCCAACTCTCTGCAACCCCGTGAACTGTAGCCCACCAGGCTCCTCTGTCCATGGGATTCCTCAGGCAAGATACTGAAGTAGGTTGCCATGCCCTCCTCCAGGGGATCTTCCCAGCCCAGGGATCAAACCCGCGTCTCTTGTCCCTTGTATTTTCAGGCTGGTTCTTTGCCCCTAGTGCCACCTGGGAAGCCCTATAGTTCCCTGTGCTATCTAGTAAATTCTTGTTTTTTACCTGCTTTACATATTGCAGTGTGTATATATTAATCCCAAATTTATAATTTATCTTTCCTCCCCTCACTGTTCCCTTTGGTGACCATATGTTTGTTTGTTTTCTATGTCTGTGAGTCTGTTTGTTTTATAAATAAGTTTACTTTTATCTGTTTTTTTTTAGATTCCACATAAAAGTGATTGCCATATAATACTTGTCATTGCCTTACTTCATTTAGTTATCATTACCTGTGATAATCCTAGGTCCACCCATTTTGCTGCAAATGGCAAGATTTCATTCTTTTTTATGGCTGAGTAATATCCCATTGCATATATGTACCAAATCTTTATCCATTCATCTGTTGGTGGACACTTAGGTTGCTTCCATGTCTCGGTTATGCTGCAAGCATCTTTTCACAGTATGGTTTTCTCAGTCTACACGCTCAGGAGTGTGATCGCTGGGTCATCTGGTACTTCTGCTTGTAGTCTTTTAGGGAACCTCCAGACTGTTCTCCCTAGTGGCTGTACCAATTTACATTGCCACCAATAGTGTAAGAGGGTTCCCTCTTCTCCACACTCTCTCCAGCATTTATTACCTGTCGGGGCCTTGAGTTCTATCCCTGGTCGGGAACTAGATCCCACATGCCACAACCAAGACCTGGTGCAGCCAAATAAATAGATCAAAAAAATTTTTTATCAGTTTCTTAAATATTGGAAGTTGGTGGTAGTGTTCTAGTAATTTCTTAAGCAGAAAGGCAGCTCTGCAAATTGTTTTACAAGTGCGTATTTCATACGTGTTTTAGCTTTTGTAAAAATTTGTGGAATAAAGCATACATAAAAAGGAGGATCTAGAAATGTATGGTATAAAAAGTAATTCTCCCAACACCTGAATAAACAGCACCCAATCCAAGAGCAAGGCCACCCCCAATATTCCCTCCCTACTCCTCAAAACTGCAACAGTTGCCTCCTTTTTTACACAAGTTATTTTTTGTTTATGCCTTTGTATGCATCTGAAATGCCTTAAAGAAAGCTTTTCCAAAGTAAGTGTAGTGCAGTGGAAGAGTTCGGATTTCAGAATCAGAAAGACCAGGTTTCAAACCCCAGCTCAGATGGTAAAGAATCTGCCTGCAATGCAGGAGACCTGGATTCGATTCCTGGGTCCCGAAAATCCCCTGCAGAAGAAAATGGCTGCCCACTCCAGTATTCTTGCCTGGGGAATCCCATGGACAGAGGAGCCTTCGTTTAGTTGCTCAGTCGTGTCCAACTCTTGTGTGACCCCATGGACTATAGCCCATCAGGTTCTTCTGTCCATGGAGATTCTCCAGGTAGGAATAAATAATGGAGTGGGTTGCCATGCCCTCCTCCAGGAGATCTTCCCAACCCAGGGCTCGAACCCAGGTCTCCCACACTGGAGGCATACTCTTTACCGTTTGATCCACCAGGGAAGCCCATGGGGTCACAAAGAGCTGGACACAACTCAGCGACTAACCCACCTGCTCCTTACTAGAGGGGGGGCCTTGGGCAACTCATTTCCTTCCCCCAGGCTTCTCCTCATCTGCCCAAACACCTGCAGCAAATGCCCACACCTCCCAGGTTTCTCTTAAGGATTCAAATCACGAACTCCACACTGATTCAACAAATTTATTGAGACCTCTTGGGACCTAAGCCCTGTAGAAAACAGAAATGAATCAGCTTTCATACTCAGGAAGCTCATGGTTGGAAACTGGTAACTATAAAAACAACACAGCCACTAAGTGCTTTGGATCGGGGAGGGATATAAGGAGGATGTAGTGTTTATAAATCTGGACTCTAACACTAACTGCCAAGAGAGGCAGGAGGTGGGGCGGGGCCTCCCACGCAGAGATGAGCTTGGAACCATCTAGAAGGGGTCTTGCCACGGACATGGCTGCGCGCCCACAGGTCTCTGGAGCTCACTGCAGGCTGGCCCACTGCAGGGACGTGTAGACCACCTTACCATCAGGCTGCGGGGAGCAAAGCAGCAGCGTCTTTCTGACACTGGTGCCCAGGCGGCCAGCCGAAACCAGGTCCTGGAGTGGTATGGGATCCCCGGGAGCCCAGCACTGGGCAATGTAGTGAGCGTGGAAACGGAGCGGGTCACCTGGGTGAAGGAGACAGGCAGGTAGCAGTTTCCACTGGTGGAAAGCTGGAAGACACTGGGACCTCCAACATGGAGGGGGTCACCAATATTGTAAAAGACACCCTTGGGCCTGGGGGGTGGAGCAAGTTGACACATCAAGTGAAAATGAAGTCGCTCAGTCGTGTCCGACTCTTTGTGACCCCACAGACTGTAGCCTACCAGGCTCCTCTGTCCATGGGATTTTCCAGGCAATAGTACTGGAGTGGATTGCCATTTCCTTCTCCAGGGGATCTTACCCACCTAGGGCTTGAACCTGGGTCTCCCGCATTGTAGACAGACGCTTTACCATCTGAGCCACAAAAACAACAAGTAACTGAATATATCGCTGTCAGTCAAAGCCATGAGGAACTCAAAAGGGTATCATGTATATTGTATCATAAATATCCAATGAGAAGTGACTCAGACTAAAAGAAGAGAACGATTTATAACAGAAGGCTGTAACCAAATTTTTCTGAAAAGGGCCAGATAGTAAATATTTTCAGTTTTGTGGGCCATGCTGCAAATACTCAACTCTGCCAATCTAGCGCCATGGCATCCACTGATCATATGTGAACAAACAGAAAGTGAAAGTGAAGTCGGTCAGTCGTGTCCGACTCTTTGCAACCCCATGGGCTGTAGCCTACCAGGCTCCTCTGTCCATGGGATTTTCCAGGCAGTAGTCCTAGAGTGGATTGCCATTTCCTTCTCCAGGGGATCTTCCCAACCCAGGGATCGAACCCGGGTCTCCTGTATTGTAGACAGATGCTTTACCGTCAGAGCCACCAGGGAAGTCCAAAACAAACAGAGCTGTGTTCCAATAAACTTTATTTAAAAAAAAGAACCTGTTGGTGGGCCTCATCTGACAGGCTGAGGGGAGGGGAGCTATACTTTGCCCCCAGGTTAGATGAGCCTGACCAAGTAAAGTAGGACCCCGAGTAGGGAACTATACAGAAAACTAACAGGTAACAAATCTAAAAGAGCAAGGCTTCCAGCATTTCTACTCCTGGGTATTTATCTGAAAAAAACTGAAAACACTAATTCAAGAAGATAAACGCACCTCTATGTACATTGCAGCATTATTTACAATAGCCAAGATATGGAAGGGCTTCCCAAGTGGCTCACTGGTAAAGAATCTGCAATGTATATGTATTATTAAATATAGTAATGTACATGACACTACAAAATATGACTTACTTTTTATTCTATATGTTTTCTGTGAGAGTTCTTTTTTCCTTTGTTCATTTACTAAACTGCTCTCCAAAAGAGCTTGGGCTCCCAAGTGTTTCCTGTTTCTTAGAGGCTGAGAAATGGAGACCAAAAAAGGGGGGAAACGCAGAACAGGGTGGGATTGTGAAGAAAAACGTCACCAGAGGTCCCAACACAAACTCACCGGGATAGACCAGGAAGTCACCCCCGAACTTGCCAGCGGCACTGAGGAAGAAGCCTCGTTCCCACAGGTCTCTGTAGATGCTGTAGCGAAGCTCGTGGGCAGGGCGGCCAGCGTGGGGCCAGTCTTTGGACCGGACGCGCCAGTCCAGGGGCCTGGCCTTGATGGGCCGCGGCCGAGCAGTGGCCAACTGGATGAGCAGAGCAGACCTCGGCAAGGGGGCCCCTCCACGGGAAGGCCCTGGCTGGGGAGGGGAGCCTGGTGGGGATGAATCCAAGAGAGTCTGACGAACCCAAGGGGCCAGGTTTTGCCCCCAGTCCCCAGCGAGGACCAGCCCTAGAGTGCCAGCCAAAAATTCCCCAAGGATCTCTTCCCTCCTTCCCCTGGTCCGGGGACTCCAACCCCCACCTTCATGTGCTTCCTCATGCTCTCCAGCAGCCTGGCCAGCGCTGGCCTCATTCTCTTCGGCAGCTTGCTTCCCACCGGCTTCCTGGCTCCCACTGGTTCCTGATTCCTGTTCCAGCTTTAGCTTCTTCGCAGCCTGGCCCTCTGTAATCTTCTCTAGTAGCTCCTGACGACGGGTCTCTCGGGCCTCAGCTGCCAGAGCGCTTTGTTCCTGGAAGCCCTGCTCTTGTTGGCGCTTGAAGGATGCCAGTGCCTGAGAAGTAAACTTTTCTGTAATATCAGGATTCAGGCATGCCCTGCCTTAGGAAGCTAGGAATCCTGACTCTGGCCCCTCCAAACCTCGGGGAAAGAACATGGAGATCCTACTATCCTACTCACAGAATTCCAGAATCCAGGACTCTCAGACCCCTCCCACCTCAGGGACTAGTCGTCCCCGGCCTCTCCTCCCGCAGGTCCCCCGGGAGGGGCGCCCCTAGCCTGCCCGCCCCTTACCAGGCTGTGTTGGCGGGGGTCCGGGCGCGGGGCGCTGACCAGGGTGACTGCGCCGATCTCGGCCAGCAGTCGCGCCTCTTCAGGCATCAGCAGCAGTGGGAGGCCCAGGCGCGAGTTCTGGCGGGGCCCGCGGGGCAGGGCGCCCACCGTGCGGCCCCCCACGCCCAGGCGCTCCCGCAGCGCCTGCACCGCCTCGGCCCCCCACACCAGGGAACGGCCGTTCGCCACCTCCACCACCAGCATCCTCCTGCGGAAGGCCAGGGGCACAGCAGTCACCAACC
>SJYV01011561.1:1280567-1331669 GCA_006410875.1 Neotragus pygmaeus | reverse complement strand
TATGTTCAGTGTCAGAGTTATAAATAATTGCCATGACCTGATGTTTGCAGTGTCAGTTTTTTCAAAAAACTGACTTAAGTCATATGTTTTGATGTACCTATAAGTAATATGTAGCTATAAATGAAACCATTTCAGTTTGTTTAATATCCTTAATTACCTCATAGACTCCACTGATGATTTTTTTACTATCAGCTTATTCTAGAGGCTTGCAGATGATTCTTTTCTTTTTTTAATGTATACTTATTTTATTGCCTTATTTAAAAATTGGAAATAATTGTCATTACTCACTTTCATGGCATGAACCCTAGAACGCTTTTGTGAAATGTAGGTTTTTGAATATAGTGGAGAGTAGCCTACAGAGCAGTTAGTCTGGGTTTACTTTTGTAGGCACTTCCCTTGGTGGTCCAGCAGTTAAGACTCCGTGCTTCCAGTGCAGGTGGCACGGGCTCTGTCACTGGTTGAAGAAAGATCCTACATCCTGTGCTGTGGGACAAAAAGCTAAAAAAAAATGGTAAAGCAGTTTATCATGTTGGAGGGAAACTAATGGGATGTTTTCTCTTTTCTGTCAGCAAGTACAGGAAAACCTGAAGAACTCAGGTGAGTAATGTCTTGCTCTTTAGGGGTTGATACTAGAATGTTTTAACATTTCTGTAGTTGCTGTCATTAATCCAACAAATATTTGTTGAAGGCCTGTCAGAATGTTCCCTTGTCCCTGAGCATGGTGTACATGGCAGGGAACAAATGAATACATAGTGCCAGATAAAGCTGGCACAACAAAAAAAGCAATTTAAAGAAAAAGAGTGGGGTTGGGTAGCTGTGCTATTCATAATGAGAATGACATACATTTGTTACTGGTGTGTGACTGAGGATATGCAGATGAATAAACTGTCACCCTTGCTCTCAGGGAGCTCAAAGAACAAAGGTTGATTTGTAGATAAGCAGTTCGTTTTATTCCTGGGGCAAATCCCACTTGGTCATGGTGTATAATCTTTCTTTATGTTATATGTTGCTGGGTTTGGTTCACTAGTTCTGTTGTGGATTTATGTGTCTGTATCATCAAAGACACTGGTCTGTAGTTTTCTTGTACTGTCTTTATCTGGGTGGTTCTGGCTTTATAGAATGAGTTGGGGAATATTTCCTTCTAATTTTAGGGCAGAATTTGTAAAGAATTCTTTAAATATATGGCAGAATTCACCATTAAAACCATCTAGCCTGGGCTTTATTTATGTTACGTTTTTAATTTCCAGTTCAGTTTCTTGTTGTAGATGTATTCATATTTATTTTTTATCTTGAATCAGTTTAGGAGTTTGTGTTTTTCTGGAATTTTTCCATTTTACCTAAATTACCTAATTTATGGCATACAGTTGTTCATATTTTTCTCTTTTCCATTTTATTTTTGTAAGCTTTGTGGTAATGTCCCCTCATTCAGGACTTCCCAGGTGGCACTGTGGTAAAGAACCTGCCTGCTAATGCAGGAGATGAAAGAGACACAGGTTTAATTCTTGGATGGGGAAAATCTCCTGGAGGAGGAAATGACAACCTACTCCAGGATTCTTGTCTGAAAAATCCCATGGACAGAAGAGCCTGGCGAGCTACAGTCCATGGGGTCAAGAATAGCTGGATACAACTGAATGGCTGAGCACACACACCCCTCATTAATTTCTGGTTTCAGTTCTTTGAGTTTCTTTTTCCCTTGGTCACTCTAGATACATGTTTGTCAGTTTTGTTGGCCTGTTTGAAGAACCAGCTTTTGGTTTCATTTGGTTTCAGCCAGCTTTTGGTTTTGCTCTATATCCTACTTCGTTAACTTTCTCTCTGGTATATTATTTCATTCCTCCTGCTTGCTTTTTAGTTTTCTTTCCCTGGTGTCTTTAGGTGGAATATCAGTTTATTGGGATTTCAGATATTTATTGTTTTAATATAACATTTATAGCTGTGAATTTCTCTCCAAGCACTGCTTTAATCATATTTCATAAGTTTTGGTTTGTTGTATTTTCATTTTTTTCCTTCAGATTTTCTGATTTCTCTTGTGATAGTTTTTTGGCCTATTGACTGCTCGCAAGTATCTTGCTTAACATACACATTTGTGTGTTAAATTTTCCCCTCTCTCTGTTTTATCCCATTGTGGTTATAGAATGTACTTCTCATGATTTTGGTCCCTTGACAGTTGTCAAGGCCTGTTTTATGGCCCAGAATGCAGTTTGTGTTGGACAGTGGTTCATGTGTGTGTGCTTGAGGGTATGGTGTATTCTGCTGTTGAGGGTCACGTCCTGTCGATGGCTGTTAGGTCTGCTTGATTGTCACCGTTGTTCACTTCCGTTTCATCATTGATCTTGGGCCAGTCCTACCCTTTACTAAATGTGGACTGTTAAAAGTCTCCAGTTAGTTGTCTGGTTCTTTCTTTGTGCTTCATGTATTTGGAACTTCCTGTGAGGTGCATATATTGTTTATGATTATTTTGTTCTTCCTCTCTTTTTCTCGTAACTTGTTTTGTATTAAAGTCTACTTAGTCAGATATAAGTGTGGTCAATCCAGTTCCCTTCTGGTTGCTTTTCCATGCCTTAACTGTTTTTAACAAATTTGGAAAATTTGTACTCATTATTTCTCACAATTTTTCCCCTGCTCTTTTCTCCTCTCCTTCCAGGACTCCCATTACATGCAAGTTGCTCTCCTTATGGGACCTGCAGACCTCTGAGTCTGTTCATGTTCCCTCATTCTTTTTCTTTCTGTCCCTCAGACTACATCATCTCATTTGACCTACCTTCAAGCCACTGGTTCTTTTGTCCGCTAAAATCTACTTTGTGTTCCTCTAGTGAACTTTTTGTTCTAGTTATGGTACATTTCAACTCCAGAATTTCTTTTTTTTAAAGATAATTTCTCTGTTTAAAATACTCTTTATTTGTGAATGCAGTGTTGTCATACTTTTATTCTTTTATTTATTCACATGTGGTTTCTTTACTTCTCAAGTATATTTAAAATAGCTGATTTACATTCTGGATGCAGGGAGCAAATTGTCTTCTTGGCCTCACCCACCTGGAGTAAGGCTCCCACAACACTGAACATAGGAGAACCAGGAGGAGTTTCAGATGCCAGACTCAGCTTTCAGACTGAGTAGATTGTCTTGAATAAATGTCTCCATTTGATGTATTCCTTTTAATGATTTAAAAAAAAAATAATTTTCACCAGCCAAATGTTTGTTTTGCTGGGAAGAGGATCTGCCCCGTCTTCAGACCATGATTCTTAAAGTCCTGCTTCTGATGACTCGGTTAGTAGTGTTAGTGCAGTTTCATGTAATGCTTCTCAACCACTGGTGTGAAGCAGAGCCTCCTGGAATGCCTGGTAAACTATCAGATTCAAGACATACAAATCTAGTATTGTTCTCATTAAAAAAAAAACAACAACTTGTATAATCTCCTATGCGGCAGATGTATAACTAGAGCTGCTTCAGAAGGAGTTGTTTTGGGTGCTGAGTAGGGTTGGTCTCACCTTGCAGATGTCGTGTTCAGTTTTGTTTTCTTTTGGAAAGCCAGGCTATGATCAGTGACTCATCACAGAAGCACTCTGCTTTTTGAGTAAGGATTCCTCTAAAGTTCCTTTAGCTGTCAGTAAGCTGTTAACAATAAATAAATCAGTAGAGTAGGGAGAAAGGTGAGGGATTTTGTCCACTGTAAGTTTTTGAGAATGAAAGTGTTAGTTGCTCAGTCATGTCTGGCTCTTTGCAATCCGTGGACTGTATCTCGCCAGTGTCCTCTGTCCATGTGATTTTCCAGGCAAGAGTATTGGAGTGGGTTGCCATTTCCTTCTCCAGGGGATCTTCCCAACCTGGGGATTGAACTCAAGTCTCCCTCATTGCAGGCAGATTCTTTACCACCTGAGCCACCAGAGAAGCCCTGTGAATTTTTAGTTAGGTAAAAACATCTTCTGCGTTTTCTGAGCTATGCACTTTAGTTTTTCTTGGGTTTATTTTTAAGCTATGCTTTTAAGAATGGTGGAGAAATGTTAAGAGGTGTTCCATGTGAAGTATTTTATTTGTCTTTTGTTTGTTTGTTTAATTAATCATGTCTTGCTTCCCTGACAAACAGACTGGGACAGAATATTAGAACTTAAAGTGAAGGAGTTCTTGCAGAAATGTAAAAGAAAGCATTCAAGCAGTGATATGTAGTTGAAAAATTAACTTTATTTTATTTGCAGGAGTTTGTCCTCCTTTTAATTTTTCTGAAATACAGATTTCTGACCAAAAAGTGAATATGACTATATAGTCTCTTTTCTAGAATTGAGATTAGTTTGCTGCTGCTGCTGCTGCTAAGTCACTTCAGTCGTGTCCGACTCTGTGCAACCCCATAGACGGCAGCNCCTTTTAATTTTTCTGAAATACAGATTTCTGACCAAAAAGTGAATATGACTATATAGTCTCTTTTCTAGAATTGAGATTAGTTTGCTGCTGCTGCTGCTGCTAAGTCACTTCAGTCGTGTCCGACTCTGTGCAACCCCATAGACGGCAGCCCACGCAGCTCCCCCGTCCCTGGGAATCTCCAGGCAAGAACACTGGAGTGGGGTGCCATTGCCTTCTCCAGAGATTAGTTTAACCTTAATTAAATTTTACTGTGTCTTCCTGAGCAATGCTTTTGGCTCTGGAAAACAGAGCAAAAAAGGGGTATTTAAGCAGATACTTTATTATTTTTTAATTAGGATAAATTTTTAGGAATGAAATGTAGCAGAGGGCCACTCTCCTGAAAGTTTTTGAGCCCTGCTCCTGACAGTGCTTGAGAGAGCCTGAGCTGGGACTGGCAGGAATGCCCTTTCATTCCTGCCCTTGGATTTCTGTTTGCATGAGCAGCTGTGCTCCAGTGAACCATGGAAAACAGTACTGTTTGAAAAAGCACAACTATTTGACCTGAAAAACTGTGCTTGTTTGAATAACAGGTTTTTAAATTGGCTGAGGTTAGTTTCTAACTACTCCCTCATGAGTCTTGACAATGTAAACTATCTTAGGAAGAGGGGACATTTTAAAGGACAGTTCACATTTCATTTATTAGTACTTCTTGCACAGACTTAGTGAACAGACTTGAAGACAGAAAAGAGGAAAAGAAATGGTGGAAGAAGTGATGCATAGAGGAGGCATAAGAGCAAAACATTTCTTTAAGAAGGAAGCTGCACTGGGTCAGTAATGAAAAGTAATCTGTTACTTTCATACTAGTGGAGGTGAAAGAATAGGTACACTGATGAGAAAATAGTGCTTCCTGTCTTCCATGTTGTTCTAAAACAGGGAGCTATAAGTGATTACTATAAGTGATTTTTTTTCTCTCATGATATTCCTTCATCTTTTACCTATCACCTACTTGAGTTATTTTCATTTCAAGGAAAAGCTTCAGAGTGTAATCAAAGGGCCACAGAGTAATGTGTCATTTCTGAACCATACAGATAGAGTGGGTTTTCATTAACGTGGAGATTAAGAGTTCCTTAATATAATACAGTGTGTTTTGGGAATTACAGCAAGATTAGTAAAAGAAATTCTGCCTGACAGGTGTTTTCTTCCCTACTGGCCTTGGTAACAGATTCTACACCATTTTTTTAAAAAAAATTTTTGTTTGTTTGTTTGTTTAGTTGTATTTGTCACTGTTCTTTGTGTTTTGCTAAGAACCCCATGCAAATAAGGAAACTGCAGTTCAGAGAGCAAAGCTAGTGGTGCTGTTTGGATTTGAACCCAGGCAGTAGAGGTGCTTGTTCTGGTGACTTGACTTGTATTAGAACTGTGGTTAGTAAAATACGAGATATAAAATGGTTACTCCTCCTCCCCCAGCCTTTTAGCAAGGCCTTTTCATCTTGAGTTCTTTCTTAATTGGTTGTGTTTCATCATCATTTACTTCTATTTTGTTCTCCCTCTCTGAGAAGGCTCCTGGATCCTGTATTCAGGGTTTATTTTGTGTTTGTGAAGCTTTGCCCACTTCCTGTTGCTGCCATGACATCCTGGCTGGGTATAGTCTTCTTTGAGGGTTGCCATGGAGAACTCTGTGCTGGCCTGATACTAGCAGTGATGTACTTTTACGTCTCCTTAAACTCTTCTCTGAAGTGTTTCCTTGTCCTTGAAGGTCAGCAGTAGAACAATAAGGAACTGAATGTATTGAATTCTGCATTTCATCTCCTTGGAATACAATGTTGTCTTTAAATCTATAGATTATTTTTCTCACTTTGAGAAGTTTTTTTTTTTTTTTTTTTTTTNTCAGCAGTAGAACAATAAGGAACTGAATGTATTGAATTCTGCATTTCATCTCCTTGGAATACAATGTTGTCTTTAAATCTATAGATTATTTTTCTCTCTTTGAGAAGGTTTTTTTTTTTTTTTTTTAATGACACTGATTATATTTTCAGTCACCTTAGCTGAATTCCTTTTCTCAGGATACTAGTTATGCTCATGTTAAAAGGTTTGAAGTCAGTAAACTCTCTTATTTACTTTACTTTGTCAGTATCTCATCTTTGGGTTCTTGTTGAATATTTGTTCTTTTTTGCCAGCTTTGAGGTTTGTTTCTGTTCATTATGTTGTATTATATGCTGAGGTTTTTTAAGTGCTTTTTGTGGGTTAGTGGGAAGAGAATCAGCACAGGCTAAAGATTTAAAGGCATACTTACAAATCATTTGGAGGACAAGAGTGTATAGAGAAGCTTCTAAGTTTATAGTAAGGCCTATTGAGTTATAAAATCTTGAGTGACCTTGGAAAATCTTGAGAGGGTAAGAACATACAGAAGAAGTGACAGGTAAGTTTACGTGGGTGTTTGTACTTAATGCCTTAAGGAATCATTTGTGCAGCTGTCTTTATTTTGTTGTCTTTGACAGATGTTGTCCAGTGAATAAACGAGATTAATAGTGACCGATATGTCTAAAGCACAAATAGAATACAGGTATCTGGGAATATCAAGTGAGCAGAAAAGTGTTTGCCAGTAAAAGCAGATGTGTTCTGGACATCATCCATTCTTAGTTTTGGGTGCTCGTGGTCATTTTTTTTCTTTATTTTTTTTCCCCATTACAGTGTTCACAACAGTGTTTCAGCTCAGAGTAATGGTTCCCAACAGGTAAGAGAGTATTAAGCTTCTAAAGCACTAGAACACTGTAGTTAATTCAGTATGATAAACAGTAGTATTAACTCCGTTTTCATACTGGTGTAACCTCGGGAAAGTTTTGTGCATTTTCTTTTTATCTGTAAAATGGCTCAACAATATGGGACCTGTTACTTTATTCTCTTAAGATGTTATAATAGAAAAGGTTTTAATGTTATAATAAAACATTTTCTGACCCTGTAAATCCTGTAAAATGAAAAAAAAATAGCAATACTCAGTTAGATAACTATCTGTCCGAAAGGTGGTGTATAACTTTCAAACATTTGTTTATTGCTATGTTTATTACTGTCGTATCTGTTCACTGTGTAGCTAGTATTCCATGTTCATATTCTACTTTCTGGTGAAGAGGTCTTTTATAATTTGTGTCCAAAGGCTTGGGGTGTGAGGACCACTGTGCCTGTGCTTCCTTCTGTCCCCTCTGGTCCTGTGGTAGTGGAGGTCGAGAATCTTCCAAGGAGTCCTGGAGCAGACCAACACGACAAGAAATGGTTCGTTTATTCATTAAACCAAAATAAAGTGTTGCTTGCCTAAGGGTGTTCTGAATCCCCAGCCATAATCTTAGACTACTTGAAATATGATTGAAAGTAAATTATTAATATTTGTAAGCTGACAAAAAAAAAAAAGCATGTTGTTGAGCTGTCATATTGGGAGGAGTAAGGGATGCAGATGAAGCAGGGTGACAGTGTCAGTGAAGCCTGTGAGATGGCTCTCCTGACTGGTTAGTGTGAGCTGGGAGTGGCGGTGGTTTTCTGTTGAAAAATACTTCAGTGCTACTTGATAGGACCTTTTCCCAGATCCGTAAGGATCATGTCTTCATTCCATGTTACTCTACACAACATGATGCTATTGCTTTGGATATGGTTTCTTTATTAAAGACTGGAGATGAAGCCAGAACAGAACCGTAATCATAGACCAATAGAACAAAGCATGAAATATTCCATGGGGAAGAGGTGGAGAAATAATCTGATGATGGGAAGATACTTCATTTGTTTAGAGTCCCAGGGTCTTTTTTTGTTTTTTTTTAGACTAACAGTGAGTGCACAAATATGGATACTTTGTTGCTTATGGGGTTAATCCATGGGTTTCATCCCTTCCCAAATGAATGTATGTGGCCTGGGGGGCTCCTTGGGGATTATTTGATTGAGGGTCATGTTGGGCATCTCTGTTCAAGTTTTGTCTGTTTATGAAATGAACTTTGATAATTGATAGGATTTTTCTCTTTTTCTCTTGCTCTCAGTTTGTTTAGTACCTGAAATCTAATGAGTTTCTGTTGGTGATCTCAAGGTTTGGGTCAGCTTTCTGTGCAACCAGCTCTTCCTTCATGGTGGTGGGTCAACAGTGGTTGGTGATTATTTTTAGTCTTTGCTATGTAATTGTTTTTCACTGTTATTTTGGCTTAACTAACAGCAAGGTGCTTTGCTCTTGATGATTGGGCATATTTTTGCTTCAGTTCCAAATAACTTGATAAATTTCTAAGATCAAGGGGATTTTGCCCTCATTTTTTCCCATGACCCTTTCCCCCCCACTTTCTGCTTGAGAATATAGTAGGGGTACCTTGGTGTGGGTGTGTGCACGTGGGCACACACTTAAAGCATAAACAGCAAGGCTTCTACATGTCAAATTTTAGTCTTTATTTTTTTAAGCTGTTAAAAACAGTTTCTTTAGTTTCTTACTGAAAATGAAGCTCCAGTAAGAGGCTATGTTTTGTCTCCTTGTTACCACCAAGTCTTTGGCAAAGAAACATAGTACTGAGATTTGAACTAGAAAAGAGCTCATTTAATACATACTTACATTTTATGTTAATATGGAATGAGAGTCTGGTTTGTTTGTATCTGTATAATGTTTAAATCTTTAGCTTCTCAGTTTTAATTGGTACATATTTAAATTATTTAATTTGATTTGTTAGGCATTACTCAGTTCCTTTGATGCAGCATTTAAAAAGAGAATGCTGAGTCTCTGAGTATTGAGTTTGAAGAAAAATAAATTTGGAGCTGTATGTCCTTCTTTATATAACTGTATTGTGACTGCTTTTGTGGAAATGGAGCACAGTGGTGGCCCTCAGGTCCAGCATGCCTCAGTGTGTGTCAGCAAGACCTGGGACTAAGCATAGAGCTGGCCTGTCTTGGAGCTGATGGGTTCCCCAGCCTTAAGATGAATCTACATTTTAATTTCTATTTCTGCATGCTTTGATTCTAATACTTTCACATGAATATAAAACAGTCCTCCTTTAGAAAGTGATGTTAAGAAAATTTGGAAATGCGCCCTGGGTTTGGACAGTTGGGTGGAATAATGGACTATTCTATTTCTGGCAGATAACTTTTAACCAGTTTAATCTAAATGTACTCCTTGTTCAGTTCTGTAGCTTTTTATTGCTGATATCTTCTAAATTACACCATTATTTGAGTGAATGATTTGGTATGTTATTATAGAATTACCCAGTATTTAAACTATCTTTTGAGAATGTATGTATTTAAAACCCATTATTTATAAACAAAACTGAATACTATGTGGAAAATCTTGCATATGTAGGGGAGAATATAAACCTAGTTTTCTAAATTTTTAGAGACCCTAGATTGAGGGCTGTAAGTTTTCTGGGTTAGATCTTATGAACAGCTTGTATTGCAGTTGAAGGAAAGATGATAATTTTATTGTTTTAAAAAAACCAAAAAGGCTTCCAGATTTGTTCTGAAAATCCTTTTAGCTAATTTATTTTCCTTTTCCTTAAGGAAGAAAGGTGAAGATACATGCCTTAGTTGAATAGAATGTCTGTCCTTAGACATTTTTATAATTGGGGTGATTTTTTTCCCTTTGTAGTTACCTTAAATGTGTGCTGCCCTTTTGGTCATGCACAGAACTCTGGCAAATGTGTTCTTTCTACTGGAGGACTCTGATCATTTCTAATCAGAAACTGCTTCTTTGCGTGTTTCACTCTCTTACTTTCATATGTTTGTTTATAGCGCTTGTGGTAAAAGGCACTAACACTTTGTTGGAGGGGCTTTTTCTCATCACATTATCTGTACCTGTTGAATTTCATTCACTGTAGAAGGAATAGTGTTTCTCCACTCTTAATTGGAAACATTGATGTCCAATTACACAGCCTCTGTGAGGACAGATTTTTTTTTTTTTAATGTTCTTTCTGAATTTTGTTTCTTGGACTTCAGTTTTATGCCACTTGATTTGTGAAATAACTTTTCACAATTGCCCTTTGCTGTATGTGGCTTTGTCCTTACGTAAAATTGTCCTTTCAGATACTTGAATGAAGTAGATTATAAGCATTTTTTCTTCTCATTAGGACCTCAGGCAACTTTTCTGCCTTTGATTTTGATAGGAATATCGGGGACAGATACAGAGTGTCTTGCTCTCTGTGAAATGCCTTCTTTATTTAATTCACCTGACTCTGATTACTTGTACATATTTCCATATTACCATTTTCCACTACATGTAACTTTGCGGATCTCCCCATTTGTTGTTCCTGGATGTTCTCATTGCATGGAGTAGATGCTGGTAACTGCTCGTAGCAGTCGTGCATGCTGGTCACATGGCCTTCCTTATTACCTCTTACACCTTCACCTTCTCCTGTTGACTAACTGTGCTCCCCTCCCACCCCAACCATCCAGGCTCTCGGCTGCCGGTGATCGCTCTCAACGTGGTGGAAGCCAGTGGGACACAAGGGCCTTGTCCCCACCCCATCCTGCACCTAGAAACTATCCTGCCTGTGTCCATGAGCACAGTGTGAAGAATGCAGGAGCCCAGCAGAACGCTCATTTTCCTGGCCCTGCAGCCATGACTGACATATGAGTGTTGAGCCTCTTGGGCCCTGGGACTCTGTTGTGCAAGTTGATGGTACACATTTCTAGAGTTAATAGAGGATCAGTCACATTAAGAAAATTTGGGAGAAGATATTTTACACTAAATCACTCATTGGGTAGTGTTGTTTGTAATTGAAATCTTCTGTGAAAGAGAAAAGGATCTGAAAGAAACTACATGCCATCAATGATAGTGACAAATATTGTTGTGTTGCAGAGGGTATTTTGGGAAGATATTTCGTGATTTTAGCATGTTAACACACCACTTAGAAGATGTTTCAGGAGAAGATTTGTGTTTATGAAATAAGCTGCCCATTATCACCCCAGCCTCCATGCAGTACCAGTAGACGGAAGTGAGAAGAACCAGTCCCACTGAAAATACACAGAAGGGAACATGTCCAGGCCAGGTAGATCAGCCTCTGGTGATACTTTTATAGACCACTCTTACACACTATTTTTAATACTTCTGAAGTGATCTAACTCTTAATTTCAGTTGAGTGCCTGAGGTTCTATAATTACTATAATATTAAATTTAAAACATACTTTTTAATAAACACAAGTATTTTAAATTAACAGGTCTAGAAATCACTATAATGTGCCTCATGTAAAGAGAGGAGTCTGAATGCTTACTTTTGCATGATTAACTGATTAATCAATGGTGAGCTGAATGGTTATATTACTAATGGATGGTTGTACAAATGGAACATGTATTTACTTTTGCCTTCTCACTTTTCTCTTTTATCTCATGCATCTGATAGATTTCCCAGGTTTGCAAACAGGCTCGTAATCTGGCCTTGCACAACCTCTAAAATAAAATTCTGAAGCCATAACTATATCACTTTTAATACTTAATGCATATCACTTTTAATCACTTTTGCATATGTTACTACTTTTGGTCCTTTATGAACTTCAGAATGTAATTGTCTGTGCTCTTTGATTTAACTCATAGAGGCAAATTAACTGGAAGAAATATATTTCTGATGTAATGAGAAATGATGTAAAGGGAAGATTACCTTTTGTCTTTTTAGAGTTTAAAAAATTTTAACAAAATTTTTAAACGTTTAACCTATATATATAGAGAGAGTCATTTTATAGTCTGAGAATTCATAATATATCAAGATAATGAAGATTTAATTAAAAATAACATAACCTGTGTACCATTCTGCTCACCTCAGTAGTCAGCCTTACTGTCTCTGCTAGATGAAGGTGAAGTTTCAGAGGGCCTTATATATTAGTGGGTTCTTGGTTGCAAATATAATACAGCTTGTCAGTAGAATACATAAATAATCAGAAGTAAGTAATATTTAGGGAATTTAATTTATAGGCAGGTTTCAATCTGAAGTTATTAAGTCGTATACAAGTATTCTTTACTGTATCTACATATGAGCAGATAACATATCTTAAATAGCCCAGCTGATAGCTCTGGAAGGCTGTTATCATAGCATGCTTAAACATGACCACTAATGTATACCCCTCATGATTCTGCTAGATTTTACATAGCTTAGATTCTTATTGTCAGTGGTGATTTTTTTTTTTAAGGGAATTTGAATCATAACATTTTAAGCACAGAAACTCTGATTTGTTCCATTTAAGAAAAGATTTCATGGGTATGAATATGATTAAAACCTTACTATTTTTATAATAGAAACCAGAAAGAGACATAATATCAACACAACTTTCTGGTCTCTTAGAAAGTCCTAAGGTTTGACTTCTCTCACTTTAAAATTAATCTTAAAGTCTGAACTCCTGATATAATGCCTCATATTCGTCTTACCCAGAATCTTAACTTGGGGAAGTACAGAAGGATTGTGATTGAAGAATAAAGTCTTCTGTTTATAGTAAAAGTGGTCATTTCTGTACTTAGAATTTAAGTTAATACTGTTACATTTAAATAATGGAAGAATCACATGGTTTTCCTTTGTGTGAAAACATTGTTATATAGCTCTTTGCAGCAGTGGGAGGATCATAATTGTAAATTCCTGCTGATAGAGACTGGGTTGGAGGAGTGATGGGCCAAGAGGTGAAGGGGCAAGAGGGTAGCAAAGGGTAGGGGAATGAAAGGCTAAGGCTGAATGGTCATAGAATCAAACCTTTCTACTTCATAGAAGTTCCTGTGTTCTAGGATCTTAGAGTGCAAATGTTAGGAATATTTCCTGCTGGTATTTTCAAGATGGATATACAGATTGTTTCCAGAGGTATGAAGAGTTTATTAGCAGCTCAACCTAAATTAAATAAATTATCACCAACCTTTTTATACTCTGCATTTTATTCTGTCTAAAAGGTCAGTGATCCTACATCATTGTTTGGGGACCTAATACACCCCAGAAGCACCTTACTTGGCTGTTTACTCTCCTTTTGATCAGAGGGATCCATCAGCCCAGAACACCAAGATCATATGATTCAACTTCAGGGCTTTTGCTAATGTTAACTAATTTTAACATCTTGAATTAAATTGGTTTTGTGTCAGCTGCATTTTTATAGAAACAGCAAAGATAGCGAAGCGTCCTTTACACTCTGATGCATGAAAATAAATAGACTTCTTAAGATCATTATTTCTTTCGATGGTAAAAGCACTTCTGAGGCATTTACCTATCTCTGAGTATAATCTAACATTTCTGATCTTGATAGGGTAGTCACACATACACTTTTAGATGAATTTATAGAGAAAAACGAACTTTATCCTATTATGTATGTCTGTATATTACAGAGAAAAACAAACTTTATCCTATTATATATGTGTCTGTAATTTTACAAAGAAAAACTTTATCCTATTATATGTATGTTTCTATTTTAAAAAGCAACCTGTGTAAAATATTGTAATATCAGTATAATTTAGATCGTTTTTAAGTGGGGGCTCTTTTATTTAAAGTGTTGACTCGGAAGCTATTGGTATTCATGACATTTGTATCATTCTTATTTTTTAAATTGTTCAGGATGTAGAAGGTGCCATGTAAACATGTCAGGGTAATACAGCTTATGTTTCTCCTGAATGGAGGACAGGGATGCAGCTTATTTCATGGGATAAAACCATTAGCTGAGCCTTAATTATGGGAGTTTCTCCTATGTACTAGATTTTTTCATATTTGTTGATTTGCTAAAAAATAATTTTGTTTAGTAACCTTGCCTTATAACTTTCATGTGTCTTGATATCCTGTGTTTCATCTTTCTGTCTTGCCAAACAGGAAAATAGATGAAAGGGTAAGGAGTGGAGGGCTCTAGTGTTTGGGGTTTGAGGAAGAAGAAGAGTATTATGAAATGACTGGCTTTATAGGCATAAGAAGACACTTTGATCCCCTCTGCTTTGATCCCCTTTCTGTACATATTCACAGATGTAAACTGAGAGAAGTGGGAAGATGGTTGTCCTGTGTTAAGGCCATGTGCTCTGATGGTGGAGTGGTCTGCACTTGAATCACAATGCTCTGTCTTAGTTGGAGCAAACTCTTCATTTGTAAATCATCATTAACTGCTTTGAAAGACCATTATGTATTGTGTGCTGAGCTTTGAATATTGAGTTTGAAAATATCACATTGCATTGATTTATACCCACGGTATATAGGACTTAAATGGATTTGGAGAAATAAAATTATCTTGTGCCAATGACATTTAATCTCTTTACCCTCACATACTTCTTAATTTTAATATACATCATACCACATTATCAGTTACACTTTGCTTTCAGAATTGCTGTAAATGCTTACATGTGAGATACTTTTATGTAAGGGACAGAATGTGAAGATACGTCTGTGGTGGGGAAGTCCCTCTCTCCATGTGCCTCTGTCTCATGCATAAAATGTGATTTGTCAGACCTTTTCTAGATGTTATGAATCATGTGAATTTAGGTATGGTATTCTTCCTCAGCTTCTCCTTTTCAAGAACATAAATCTTTCTCCTCCTCTTTTCATTAAATTAACTTTTACTTTAGTCACATGAAATCATTGTGAGAATTCTGTCTTGCTCATTTGACATTTACCTCGATGGTAAAGGTACTAGGGCACAGGCATGTGGAAAATATGTTATATGACTTCAATTCTTTCTTCAATTCTTGACCCCTGCTAATTTGTAACACTCTAGCTCCTTTGAGCTCTTTGCACTGGTGGGAGGATCATATGACCCTCGGATAATGAGTGAAATTAGAGAAGAGAAAATTTCAAAAGAGATTACAGAAAGGAAAAAAAGTTTAATGATATATTTTATTATTTATGTCAAAGTGGAAAAATAAGTGTTCCTCTTTTTCGTGAAGAAATTGTTCTCACAGAGTTTTTGTTTTTAGAAGATTATATAAGCCTCTCTTCTCCTAACAACAAGCCATGGCCTTAATTCTGGGTGATGGTGCTTGAGTGAACTTCTTCTGTTTTGCTCCTGACAGCTGGCCAGCATTTTGTTTACACTGGCATGGGAAGAGATACCTGACTCAGTGAACAGCATTCTCTAAGGAGTGTGACTGGAGCCTCCCTTGGTGGTGTAACAAACCTATACCTCCTCCTCTTGAAAACAGGTTCAGCAGCTACAGACCTCATTTCTTGTTGTAAAAGGAATTCTTATTTGTTTGTCTTTAATTTTAATATGTTAAAAACAAATAAGGTATATGCCAGAATATGATTAGGATTTGTAAGAAGTTGCAGATTTCTTAATAAAGGCTTGATCTACAGACACAACTGATTATTGTTAATATATAATGGAAACTATTTAAATTATTAGGAATGGAACAAAAGAAAAGAAAGAAAGGTGAGATGATATAGGAAGACAGCTGCTACCTTGGTTTTTCTTGTGGAGCTAGTTAGAGGGACATCCAGAGAACTGTGGACACACCCAGCATGTAAATATCATCAGAATCTATAGTATTACACAGACGAATTTCCTACAGCAAAGTTAGAGTTGAAGCCCAGCCACTAGTTTCAGTGATTATTTAATTTCAGGTTTGCTAGTTTGGACTTCCCTTGTGGCTCAGCTAGTAAAGAATCTACCTGCAATATGGGAAACCTGGATTCGATCCCTGGATTGGGAAGATTTCCCTGGAGAAGGGAAAGGCTACCCACTACAGTATTCTGGCCTGGAGAATTCCATGGACTATACAGTTAGAACTGAACATGGAACAACAGACTGGTTCCAAATAGGAAAAGGAGTACCTCAAGGTTGTATATTGTCACCCTGCTTNGTTCTTGGGTTTCCATTGTGGCTCAGCTGGTAAAGAATCTGCCTGTAATGTGGGAGACCTGGGTTCAATCTCTGTATTGGGAAGATCCCTTGGAGAAGGGAAAGGCTACCCACCCCAGTATTCTGGCCTGGAGAAGTCCATGGTCTAGATGGTCTATGGGATCACAAAGAGTTGGACACGACTGAGTGACATTCACTTTCACAAACTGTCAGCTGGCTTAGCTTCTAAAATTTGTTACTTTTTCACTTTTTCAATCCATCATGCTGATTTTTCTCTTCTTCCAAACCTGTGCAGTTTAGAAGTTATATCTCCTTATGAAGATCCACGAAATCTTTTATAGGAAAAAATGAGTTCCGTCTACTTAATTATTCTTGCCTTTTCCTTTAAGACATACAGAATAAATTAAGGCTGGTCAAATATGACCTTTTAGAAACCACAGTGGCTCTTTAAGGTCTAAGCATTATGTCCACCTCCTACCAAAGGGAGAAGAAAGCTTGAGTCCTATAGTCAGTGTTGTATGTAATATTTATGCAGGATAATCCCCTAAACATGTAAATACTTCAAGATTTAAAAGTACTCAGTGAAGAAATGAATACTAAAAATTCAAAATGTTGCCACACTCCCTGAGTAATGAGTTATCCAACCTTAGTTTTATTCCGTGGCCAACAGAAGGGAAATCAATAAAAAATGAAAAGTAATATATTGTTAGTAATATATATTCTGGGAAGAACTGGTTGTGTGCAAAAGAACNAGGTTGCCATTTCCTTCTCCACGGGATCTTCCCAACCCAGGGATCAAACCCACGACTCCTGCATTGGCAGGTGGATTCTTTACCATGGAGCCACCAGGGAAGCCCCCTCACCCCTGCCAATTGTACACGTCTAGCTACATTCTGGGTCTAATCCTGGGTAGATCCAATTCTGTCCTCTGCATTTGGATGGAAAATGTGAAATGCCCTATCGTTAAATGGTCCCACTTTAAATGTTGGCTATTGAACTCAAGTTTCAGACCTTGAATGCTGCTGAAATCCTATCACGTTTCCTGCATCTGTCAGTTTTCCCACTTGGCGGCAGTAACCTCCACCATCTCCTTGCTTCTTGTTCACTCGGTCTCAGGTTATGGTCTTGCTTCCTGCTCACTGAGAAGATGGGCCATCGGAAGTGAGCTCCTGTGCACCCTGCAGTCTGATGGTGGACTAATGTCTCTCTGTCAGAGAATCTGTGCTCGGTCTGCCCTCCTGTGTCCAGATGGACTGACCCCAGTGAGGCCCAGTGCTGTTAACAGCTCTCCTGGAGATGCTACTCATTCTGAGACACGAGAAGCGCTGGCTTAGATCTCAGCACCTTGTCATTGTCTTGGCTCCTCCTGTTTCTCATCAGTCAATAAATTCTGCCAGTTCTGACACTATCCGGAGTTTGCTTGTCACTGTTTACTGCTCCTGCCCTGTTTCCATATAATTTGTCTTAACCTGGTCTCCCGTCGCCCTTGGCACCTTTCTGTCTCATACTCCCCATTAATTGTAGTTTAGACTATATCACGTTCTGCTTTTGCTGAGGCCTTCCAAGGTCCTCGTCTCAGACTAAAACCCAAAATCTACATGTTGACAAAAAAGTAATTTTTCCTACTCCTTGACTTTGCTCACCTTCCTCCAAAGACTTGGTCAGATGTACTCTGCATGTTCCATCTCTGGGTTTCTGCACTTTACCTCTGCCTAGATATTCCTTCCTTAAATCTCCTGTGGTTCATTCT
The DNA here is from genome assembly GCA_006410875.1 of Neotragus pygmaeus. Classification (NCBI taxonomy): domain Eukaryota; kingdom Metazoa; phylum Chordata; class Mammalia; order Artiodactyla; family Bovidae; genus Neotragus; species Neotragus pygmaeus. The sequence continues at coordinate 1,313,847 of SJYV01011561.1, read as the reverse complement.
GACACCTTCAGGCTTCTTAACAGAGAACATTGCTGACCTCTGTAAGATAATAATGGGCGCCCAACCTTCTTGGCATTTTGTATCCCGTTACCTTGCTCATTTTTTTCTCTTTGTTTCATCTTACATATTTGTTTTGTTTTCTTTCTTTATTTTTTGGGTATGTTTTCTTTTTTGTCATCTTTAGATCCTTTAATAGAACGTCAGCTCTGTCAAGGGAAAGCGTTTTGTGTACTCCCCCATCCCTGGAGCAGTCCTGGGCTCAGCACTCCATGAACAGTAGCTGATGGTTTGTCACACTTGATGATGAAGGGATAGTCAAAATGATGTCCCTGGCTTCAAGATGTTTACACTCTAGTTACAGAGAAGAGCAGATTTACAAATAATGTACAAGTGCAAAGTCATTAAGTAAGTAAGGTCATAGAAGGTAGGTAAGTTTGAACCTAAAGAAGGCTTCCTAATATTTACATCAGATTTTGAGGGACACATAGAAGCAGGAACACTTGTAGACCAGAGGACCGTAGCAAAAGAAAATTTTAAAGTAGCATAGGCAAGTTATGGGTTTCCCTGGTGCCTCAGATAGTAAAGAATCTGCCTGCAATGTGGGAGACCTGGTTTCCGTCCCTAAGTTGGAGAAGATCCCCTGGAGAGGAGAATGGCTACCCACTCTAGTATTGCCTGGAGAAGTCCATGGACAGAGGAGCCTGGCAGGCTATAATCCATGGGGTTGCAAAGCGCTGGACATGACTGAGCAACTTTTACTTTCTTTCAGGGCAAGTTACAGTCAAAGAGTGATGAATGCTGTTTGAGTAGTTAGTACAGAATTCATGTTTAGTAATAATGACAGACTGACATTTGAGTGCTTCTATGCCTGGCCTCATTCTGGAGTTAACGGCAGTTATCATTATCCCAGCAAGTCACTGAATTCTAATACAAATCTGTAAGATGTTTAGGCCAGTGAAGAAATCAGGCACGATGAGAGTGTGTAACTTCTCCAGTGCCATGTTGCTAGTAGAGGGTATGGCTGAGCTTCAGACTCAGCTCAGTCTTAAGGCCCAGACTGGTGTCTGCTATGCTGACTCGCTCCATCACAGTGAAAAAAACTGTGAGGCCTGTATTTCTTGAGAAAGTGCACTCTGGAGGCATTGTAAAGAGTGAATGTCAGTTGGTGGGAGATTGGGATAATTAAGTCATGCTGTATCCATACTGTAATTGTTAAGAAATGAGGAAAGTCTACAGGAGCTGCTTATTGGAGTGTGCCAGTGCTACATTGTTGAGTTAACAAACTAGTGAAGTGGCTCCTTGAGGTGTGTCCCCACTTCTGTAAAAGCCACCAAGCCATGTGTCTGTTTGTAAGGTGCACGGAAAATGCACCTGGATAAAGAGTGAATTTTCAGAGTGGGGTGAAAGAGACATTGGTTTTCTTACCTAGCGTGTACTACTTTGAATAAGTAAATACGGATTAAAATGTCACGGGGAACAAGACAGATTGCTTCAGTGTATTCAGGTAAGTGTCCATGGAAAGGAACGAGGTGGATAGATGTGATAATGTGCCCTTGTATATTCCTTTGTGTATGTTGAAGAATGGATGTGTGCAGCAACATTGCCAGAAGCCACAGAGTGAAAGTGTAACATCTCACTTGTGTTTACAGACTTAAGTATATTCACAGAAGTGTTACAGCCATCACCACTTCTCAAATTCCAGAATGTTTTCATCATCTTCCAAGGAAACCCTCGCCTGTTAGCAGTTACTGCCCACTCTCCTCTCCCCCAGGCCTGCAAGCACTAATCTACTTCTGTCTCTGGATTTGCTCATTCTGGGCATTTCCTATAGACAGATTCGTACAATATGTGACCTCTTGTGTCTGGCTTCTTTAACTTAGCACGGTGTTTCTAAGACTCATCCATGTGGTAGCCTATATCAGTATTTTATTCCTTTCAACGGCTCAATAAATTCCCTTATATAGTATACAGCATTTTGTCCATCAGTTGGTAGACATTGGGTTTCTACTTTTTGGCAGCCGGGAACTTTAATGTTCTTCTTTAAAGAAGAACTTTTCTTCTTTTTTAAATAAATATCTATGTGCATTCCTTTCAGGCATGTACATAGATAGGAGTGAAATTGCCCAGTCATATGGTAACTGTATTTTATGTTTTGAACTGCCAAATTGTTTTCCAACAGTTCACGTGACATTTTTCATTACAGCCATCCCAGTTGTTGTGAGAGTGTTGTTATCTCCTTGTGACTTTGATTTGCATTTTCAGAAGGCTAATGATGTTGGAATTTTTGTAAACATGCTGGCTATTTGTATATTTCTTTGAAGATGTGTCTATTCACATCCTTGCCCATTTAAAAAATTGGCTATAATAATCTTACTTACCTATGGCTTCTGAAATTTTGTCTCATTTTTTGTTTGTGGGTTTTTGTTTTTTTTTTTAATTTCCCTGGAGGCAAATCTGAGTATTAAGTTTTTTCAAAGAACTAACATTTTGCTTGAATGTTTGGTGCATTGTCTATGTTTGTCCCTATCTACATGAGACAGAATATATAGAGTGAAAAAAATGCACAATGACATTTACATTAAATAAATCTTCAGTGTATGAACAACTCTTATACCAGTCCAATTAGTTGTTTCTTTGTTTTAGAGAGAATAAAANTATGTTTGTCCCTATCTACATGAGACAGAATATATAGAGTGAAAAAAATGCACAATGACATTTACATTAAATAAATCTTCAGTGTATGAACAACTCTTATACCAGTCCAATTAGTTGTTTCTTTGTTTTAGAGAGAATAAAAAGTAAGTTTTGTAGTTTATATCTACAGAAGATGGGATGCTCAGGGATGAATTATTCACTTCTATATAATTACATTTAAAAAATTCTCTGTTGAACCTTGCCTATTTGTAGATGGTAATCCTGTGTATTTGTGAGTTGCAGTGGGACAGTTAAACTCATCTTTCTGGATGAAGGGCAGTAAGAATATTCTGTTTGAATGACGTGTATTTCCCTTGAGAAGAGAGACTGCAGTGAGCCTGTTTGGGTATTTAGGGGTAAGCCCTGTAACAAGTTATCCAAAAATGAGATAAATCCTCACATGGTTTTTGCAGGCAGGCTTCAGTCAGGAGAGGTGTTTTATCTGAAGTTACCTATTGAAATCTCAGTAACCCACACAAGCATCCTTGAGATAAACCACAGCCTGTATTCAAAGGCAGGGGTGTGGTGGTGAGTGAGGAAAGATTGTTTGTTCAGAACCTTTGTGACTTGGGTGTATCATCCACAGTTTTAAAAGAAGATGATTGGGGGGGGGGGATGAATTCTATTACCTTTTTGGCTTTGTTTTAAGACAGAGTTTGGAAAAGATTGAAAACGTTGCTGATGTCACTCACAATGGGTGTGCTGCTTTTAATCCCCCTTCCCTTCTTTACACGTTCTGTTCCCCATAACCCCTCTTTTACCGTGAAATGAAACAGATTGGGAGTCAGAGGGGATGTGTGGAGTGTAGTTTTTGTATGTCTCCTGACCTGGTGATGTTGTGTTTACACTATAGAAAGTTGACAGATCTAGTTTTTTCTTTCCTTTTTCCTCCTTCAGTTCAGTCGCTCAGTCATGTCCAACTCTTTGCGACCCCATGAATTGCAGCACACCAGGCCTCCTTGTCCGTCACCAACTCCCGGAGTTCACTCAGACTCTCGTCCATTGAGTCCGTGATGCCATCGTCCATTGAGTCCGTGATGCCATCCAGCCATCTCATCCTCGGTCGTCCCCTTCTCCTTCTGCCCCCAANAAAAAAAAAATGGCATCATTCAGATGTATTTTAAATCTCTTTTAAAAAAGTAGGTACTGTAATTTCTTACTCTTCCTAATAATTTTAGTAGTTAGGAATAATTATAGATTGTTATTCTGTATCAATAACTATTCATATTTCAGAAAAAATTTCAGGCAAGATTATACATTCATTTTCATTACTTTAGTAAAGCATTTGGTAGTGATTTTATTAGGTTCTACACATTATTCTGTGTCATAGAAAGAAGTATGATAAACAACAACCAGCATTTCTACTAAATCATAACTGTATTAGGGAACATAATTTAAATTCAGTGGATAAATACTTTCAAAAAGTATTTTCCTTATTATCAGTATTGTGGTTACTTTTAAATTCATAAATTTGTTCCCTCTCCTCCTGTGTGAACTGGTCTCTGATTAAAAATACCAACCATAACAACAGATCAGTTATACAGAATAAAGGTACATTAGAGTTCAAATCAATGGAATTTAACGTCAGCAACTGTGTCCTTTGGGCCTTTATCCATTTAAAACTTGGTGGTTTGTCCCCTGCTGAAGTCAAGCACACAGCCTGTTCCAGCCTTGTCATATCTTATGATCCCACCACCAGTGGGTGCCAGTTTCTCTGTTTTCATTTAAAAAACATTATCCTTTCCAGTGAAAATTCCAGAATAGTGCTTTTTTTTTTTTTTAACCTAAGGAATGTCAATGCTGTGTACTTACCAGCAGAGGGCAGCTTAGTCTTTAGAAAAGAAATGAATGTAAAAGTTTCAGTCCTCTGAAATGGTTCAGGTTAAACAGTTTTTTCTTTGTTCAGTATGGAAATTTTCTTCCATGTTTCCCCCTTCTCTCAGTTACCTTTATGACCACTCATTCTCCGGCTGCAGAATCCTGGTTTCTCAATAAGTAATTCATAAACTGAATTACTTCATTCATAATTTCTGTTCTCATTTTTTCTGCCCCAGGCTTGAAAGGCCTAAAAAGTCAACAGAACTGGGGGCCTAGTGAAGCCTTATTTTCTTTCCCAGAGTAACAGTTAGACATTTGTGCACAAATGCTACGATTGAACCATATGATGCAGCGTGATGTCCAGAATGTACCTTCCTGGTCTTTCAGGTTGCTTGCATAATTATGTACTTAGTTGAGCTTATGGTTATTCTTGCTGACAACAGCTCTGCTGTTTTCAAGGAAAGTTCGTGATCCCCGGGCCAATTTTGACCAGTCTCTACGTGTACTAAAACATGCCAAGGAGGTTCGACCTGATGTTATTTCTAAAACATCTATTATGTTGGGTTTAGGTGAGAATGATGAGCAAGTATATGCCACGATGAAAGGTAAAGAAATTGAAAAATGAAAACTCTTTTCTATTTAACTTGAGTGATAGCAGGAATCCCACTTTGGAAGACCTGGTATGCTTTCTCCATAGTCTCAGTGAAAGTGCTAGTGAGAACAAAAATTCAGGATGTGGTTATAAACAGCAGTATAGAAAGGAAAGGAAGAATGTTTTCTTAAAACTTTATGGAATGATATACAGGATGCTTAGAATATGGAATTTGCATTCCATTTTGTTCCTTACCCTTTCATCAACTAAAAACATGATTTTGTCTGCTTTTCTTGTCCAGTCAAGACAATTTTTGAGTGCTAGCCAGGTACCAGGAGCTCTGTCAACCACTGACAACTCAAAGATGACTAAGATGAATCCAGGCCTTTGAGAAAGTGCTTACTTATAGCATTGTTACATAACATGGTGTGCTTTTGACTTTTAGTCTATTAAATCTGTTTACTTTGCAATTCTTGAGCTTCTTAAATTTTATTTTATTTTTTTTTAATTTATTTATTTTTAAATTTAACTTTACAATACTCTATTGGATTTGCCATACATCGACATAAATTTTAAAATATAAAAGCTTTTATTTTATCTGAAGGTCCCTGGCCAACTTGCAATTATCTATTGGTTCAAAGAGTAATAAATTCAAATAATAATTAAAAGCTACTCTTTACAGCAGTGCATACAGATAGAACTGTAAAAAAAAAATCTGCTCACATAATGTGTGCTTTTCTTCCTATAGCTCTTCGTGAGGCAGGTGTGGATTGTTTGACTTTAGGACAATATATGCAGCCAACAAAGCGCCACCTTAAGGTACAACTACCATAAGTTGCCAAATGTTTCTTGGCAGTTTGAATTAAATCTTTATTTTCTATAGGTAAAATTCAGAAGCTGCTGGCTTTTTAGTGTGATGTTCCATGTATATTTCTGAGTTCCAGTTCCATTTTATTATCTGCATAAAGCGGCTGTGCTGGCACTTACTTGCTGCCCTCAATATTGTCTTACGAAAGTGACCTATAGGAAAAAAAAAACTTTTAAGTTGGGAAGTACATTCATATCACTCCTGCCAATCTTGTGATTTGTTTTAGAATTATATGAGAGCCAGAGGTGAAGTAAGAAAGAAAAGCCAATCTCCCTATTTCTATATCAGACATTTATTCATTCATTCAGAAAACTTCTCTTGAGTAGTAACCATGTGCCAGACACAGTGCTGAGCAGAAGATACAAGATAAGTAACACAGTCTTATCCTTAGGGATCTTAAAGGCATGACTGATCCTTTCTCTTTTGGAATAGCTAGTGTAATACAAAATTGATGTTTCCCCTTCACTGTAATTCACTACCATTATGTTCTGACCAAGTAGCCAACAAGTAGATTTTCATATAGAACTAAAATGATTTCAGAAAATTCTAGACTCTAGAATTCTTTAAATCTAGGTTGAAGAATACATTACTCCTGAAAAGTTCAAATACTGGGAAAAAGTAGGAAATGAACTTGGATTTCATTATACTGCAAGTGGCCCCCTGGTGCGTTCTTCATACAAAGCAGGTAAGTTAAATGGGAGGGCATGCTTCTGATTAGTCCATAATTTTAGTGTAATTTTACTAGCTACGATATTATTTTTTACCTTTGTAATTTCAGCTCTTATTTTGATAAATAGCTGGAGCTGACTTATGAAAATAAAAGCCTTTTTAAGAGAGAAAGTCATGTGGTAATGGCCATTACAAGAATAAACAGTTATTTTTTTGATATATCCAAACTGTGTTATACATTAATGATCTTTTTAATGACTATTATACGTTGAAGTGTAATCCTAGATATGTTTAAGTTAGGCATAAATTCTGATTGTAAAAGTTAATGTTTAGGTGTAATATTTAGTGTGTTCTATAAAAAAATTGAAGACTTTTCTGATGAAATAGCAACAGCTTATCTTGGTTATAAAACCCAAGAATTTGATCAGATGCTGATTGACAGACTATGGGAACTTTGGAAATAATTATAAATGATTTATTCTTCTTCAAGCAGTGCTGCTGGCAAGCTAAAAATATATATAAAGGATAGGACCAACAGCAGCTTCCAGGGTGGTTAAAGTAGAATAATATCATTTGAAAGGAGTTTTTGTTGGTTTTTTGTTTTGTTTTTTGGTAAGGCAAATTTCTCACTTTTACAAGTAAGTGAATTATAAACTTTTTAATTCCTTTAAAATCACCAGTAAAAGAACAAAGCCTTAGATTCAGATGGATTAGGATATGATAATATGGTTCTGTTCTTACCAGATTTAGATAAAGCCTGGGACAGCAGGGATTATTCTCTCCATTACTTGGCTAGGTTATGAGCCTTGGGATTCTTGGTGATTATGTACACATCACAGTCATTGCATTCTACTCAGAAGATCCCCTGGAGAAGGAAATGGCAGCCCACTCCAGTATTCTTGCCTAGGAAATCCCATGAACATAGGAGTCTGGTGGGCCACAGTCCATGGGGGTCACAAAAGAATCAGACACTTAGTGACTAAACAGCATTAAGATGACAGAGACGTTCAGACTCCACATAACGTTGGGCCTGGAGTATCGAGCTCTGGCGTTAAGCACTGAGCCGTGGTGCAACAGCCAGAGACTAAGCGGTACCTTAAGACCTGGAAAGTGAAAGTGCCCTCCTCCAAGTAGCTAATTTAGTGGACAGGCACATCTTAAGAGAGTGGAGAGAATGCAAGCTCATTATAAGTGAAGAGTTCTTGCTTCCCTAGAGGGGAATAAGCTAAAGAGAGTCCATCAAATGAGTTTGCTCAACTGCAGCAAGGTCTCTCTTTTATAAATATCAAATCTAGGCTAATAGTGTAGCCGAATTGCTCTCTGAAATAACTGTGCCAACCAATAGCAGTACTTCATCAGTGCTGAGGAGTAGATACTGCACATCAAGTCGAGTAAATGTACATAAAGTAGAATAAATGCACCTTAGATACGGTAGGGTCACCCTTTATAATATGTTGAGTTACTCGAAAGAAAAATGGTAGATATTGTAGTGATAAAAAAAAGTCTTTTAAGGATAATGATCATTATGGTTGAGGAAAGAGCCAAAGATGTGGGGGATCTGGGGGGTTAGAAAATTATTGCCATTGAGAATTGACAAGAAGGAAACACCAATAAATACAGAAGTCTTCTTTAAAGGGAAGCATGGAAGTATAATTATTCTGAAATCTATACCTTAAATTGATCCTAATATATTTTTATTTTTCCTAAATAGGTGAATTTTTCCTGAAAAATCTAGTGGCTAAAAGAAAAACAAAAGCCCTGTAACATTTAATGAGACATTGAAGATCATGATAGTTTTGGAAGTTTCACTCCAGTTGTTAACAGAAGTCATGGTGTAATGCCTAGAATTCAGTGCATATATCCTAATTTTTTTGTTTTAAGAAAAATGTCAATAAGCTATGCATATTTAACTATAATAATTCATTTGTCTTTTAGGGTATCTTCTTTGTCCCAGTAAACAATTGCTTGTTATGATATAATCATAAAATATCTTTGTNGTGCATATATCCTAATTTTTTTGTTTTAAGAAAAATGTCAATAAGCTATGCATATTTAACTATAATAATTCATTTGTCTTTTAGGGTATCTTCTTTGTCCCAGTAAACAATTGCTTGTTATGATATAATCATAAAATATCTTTGTAAGAGTTTATCATTAATTTAAATAATACATTAAAAACTTTTAGAAAATCTTTTGAGCCTCTATATATCATTGTCACCTTTCATTTCTGGAAAATGACATACTGTGATGAAACAGTATAGACTTAAGATTATGTCTGTTTAGCAAAAACATCATTGGAATAATTTAGAAAGGCTTAAGAATTTCAGTGTAGACCCTTCGTATAGATAACAACTGTTTTAGACCTACAACATAGTTCTACATTGATTACTTGTTTAGGACTTCTATGAAACCAAGACAATGATGTTGTCCAACATGGGGAAATATAACCTAAGAATAAAATATTAACTCTGATTTTATAATATTTGCTGCATCACATGCACTGTCCAATTATTCCTTTTATTCAACTTACATCACTCTGGTGAGGTGATTGTGTTCTATCATAGTAATGACCTGAGTGAGGAATTTCTTTCCTAAGTTCAGTTCAGTTCAGTCGCTCAGTCATGTCTGACCCTTAGCGACCCCATGAATTGCAGCACGCCAGGCCTCCCTGTCCATCACCATCTCCCGGAGTTCACTCAGACTCNGTTCAGAAGCATCAATTCTTTGGCACTCAGCCTTCTTCACAGTCCAACTCTCACATCCATACATGACCACAGGAAAAACCATAGCCTTGACTAGATCGACTTTAGTCGGCAAAGTAATGACTCTGCTTTTGAATATGCTATCTAGGTTGGTCATAATTTTTCCTCCTTAGTACTAACCATTTGAAGTTATACTATTTTATTTTGGACTGTTCTGTTTTGAATGGCTTCTAAATGAACATTTGAGATTTCATGAGAATGTTCATTGTCATTATCTATAGTTTGTGTCTTGGTACACACAGAAGTTAATAACTCAAGTTATTCAGTGACTGGTTGTAGAGTACCTGCTGTATACACTCACTGGCCTGTATTTTAGAAAATAGTAGTGAGCAAGAAAGACATAAATTCCTATTCAAGACACCTACATTCTAGTGAAGGAGACTGATAGTAGTTATACAAACAGATGAAGGTGCTGGGGTTTCAGTAGTAGTAAATGTTGTGAGGAAAATAAGGTAATGTCAGTGTGAGGGGGAGGGGCAGGCAGGCGTTTGAGGAGATGCTTCAGTTGACACATATAAGGATCAGCCATCCAGAAGAGGAAGAATAACTCGGGCAGAGTTATTCTTGGCACAGGGGCCTTTGAGTTGCATTTTGAGGGTAGAAAGGAAAGTGGATGGAGCATAAGTAAGGAAGACACTGGTGTGATAAAGGTTCTGAGGGTACTAGGCAGGGGACCAGGCAGGTGGGGCCTTGTATATCAGGGACAGTAATCGATCAATAGACATGAGTTTGAGTAAACTCGGGGAATTGGTGATGGACAGGGAAGCCTGGCATACTGCAGTCCATGGGGTCACAAAGAGTTGGACACGACTGAGCAGCTGGACTGAATTTGGATTTTATTCCACGTGCACTGGGGAGCCTGTGGTGGGTTTTAAGTAGAGGAGCGATGTATTCTTACATGCTCTTTTTATTTTATTTTTTTCTTATTTTTATGATAACACTCTTAGAAGATGACTTTGTTGTAGGGAAATCTAAGGCAAGGCTAGGTTTTTTTCCTGACCAACCAAGAGTTAATTTCCGTAGATTTTGAGCCTTCCCACCCAAATTCTTCAGCAGGTATATTTTTTTAGAGTGATAACATTATTTTCTATGGTCTGTGTACAAAGCACTTACCATGTGCATCCAGGGAATTGAGTGTAGTACCCTGTTGCTAGCTAATGCACACAGTTCCATTCAGGCTTCCTCAGTGTCCTCACACTGTCTCAGAGCAACTTCTGTGGTCCGGCTCAGGATTCTACATCAGTGTTGTGTTAATTCTTGAGCGTCTTAATCTGCAACAGTTCCTTGGCCTCTGTTTATCTTTCATAACATTAGCATTGCTAAGTAGTACAAAGTCATTGTTTCATATAATGTCCCTAATTTGGATTTAACTGACTGTTTACTCACTATTCAAGTTAGGCATTTTTGGCAAGAAAATTTTGATGTATCTGTATATGTCTTTCTCTCAGACACCGTGTCTCTATAGTGGATCATGTCACAGGGTACTTGACATCACTCTGTCCATTACTGATAGTGTTACTTTACTTGGTTAAAGTATGTCTTTGCACTGAGGAAGTTCTTTTCTTTTTGGTAATTGAAAAGTTATTAAATACCTTGCGTAAGTTTATTTTCCTTTGTAATTGAAAAAAATGTCAGATACTTTGTGTAAATATTCTCTTTCCCAACAAACTTGCACCAAATGGTGAAAATGAGTTATTACAGTTGTAAGAAATGGCGACCTGCTAACCATTATTCTAAATCAATTAGTTGGTACTCTACAAGGAACCTTTATCTCTCTACTTACACACAGATTCAAGGATGCTCTTATTGGTTATAATTCGGTTATCCATGAACATTGTTATTTTCTCGTTTTAATTAATTTTTATTGGCGTAGAGTTGCTTTACAACGTTGTGTTTCTTCTGTATAGCATNTTACACACAGATTCAAGGATGCTCTTATTGGTTATAATTCGGTTATCCATGAACATTGTTATTTTCTCGTTTTAATTAACTTTTATTGGCGTAGAGTTGCTTTACAACGTTGTGTTTCTTCTGTATAGCATAGTAAATGAGCTATGTGTATTTGTTCCCTCTTTTTTGGATTTCCTTCCCATATAGGTCACCACAGACCATTGAGTAACAGTTCCTTGAGCTATATAGTAGGGTCTCATTAGTTACCCATTTTATTTTATTATTTTATTTTTATTTTTTTTTAATCCCCCTCCCACCTCCCACCCCACAACGTCTCTCTGGATCATCCCCGTGCACAGCCCCAAGCATCCTGCCTCCTGCATCGAACATAGACTGGTACACTATCATGTAAGAAACGAGGCGTCGGTCTAGTTACCCATTTTATAAATGCATGCTAAGTGGCTTCAGTCATGTCTGACTCTTTGTGAACCTGTGGACCGTGGCCCGCCAGGCTTCTCTGTGCATGGATTTCCAGGCAAAAATACTGGAGTGGTTTGCCATGCGCTCTTCAGGGGCTCTTCCCCACCCAGGGACTGACATGTCTCATGTCTCCTGCCTTGGCGGGTGAGTTCTTTACCACTAGCGCCACCCTAGTGTGTGTATGCCACTTACCGTTACTCCTTTTGAGAGTCAGAATTGTCCCAGGGATCTTCCAACCCAGGGATGGAACCCAGGTCTCCTGCCTTGCAGGTAGATTCTTTACCAGCCGAATCACCAGGGAAGCCCGTGAATACTGGAGTGGGTAGCTTATCACTTCTTCAGGGGATCTTCCCGACTCAGAAATTGAACCAGGGTCTCCTGCGTTGCAGGCAGATTCTTTACCAACTGAGCTACCAAGGAATTCCAAAGAACTGTCCCACATTTGGCCAATGAGACCCTATACACTGCATCCTGTACCTCTTAACATGGCCTCCCACTGCTTAACTGCTTTCTTATTTTTCAGCGTAAGAGTTTCCATATTCATCTTACACTTGCCTTGCCTTAGCCCTGAAATCAGCCATTTATTTAAGAGCCCTGATTCCTTTAAGTTAAAATGGTGTTTAGGACCCAAGATCTGGGTACTGCTTATGTTTTTTGCTGCTATAAATGTCACTAACCAGTGGACAGTTAAAAAACTAATATGTAGGGCTTCCTAGGTGGCTCATTGGTAAAGAATCTGCTTGCCAGTGCAAGAGATGTGGGTTCAATGCCTGGGTCGGGAAGATCCTCTGGAGAAGGAAAGGGCAACCAACTCCAGTAGTTTTGCCTGGGAAGCTACAGTCTATGGAGTTGCAAAGAGTCAGACACAACTTAGCAACTAAACAACAAACAACAAAATGTTGAAATCACAAATACATTCAGATACTCTTAACCCCAGTCTAGTACCTTGGGTTCTTCTCTGCCACCCAAGTTCCTCATTTTCATCTCCCTTCTCTTCTGGTGAAAAACCTGACTTAGCATGGATACCTCTGTGTTCACCCAGTCATGCTATAGATGCTACATGGTTTCAGAGTTGCTATATTCATATCACCATCAACAGCAAGCCTATAAGTACGGTTCAGTATTTCTTCACAGTTCTTCCTCCCCAGGCTAAGAGTAAATAGTTCCAAGTATGATGCTTAAAATTCACTTGCATTAATTCCTTTTTTTCCTTTCTCCAATTCTGACATTCTTTCTTGGTAAACACATTTTCATTTTTCTAGATGATGTCATAGTCCCCTTCATTGCAGATGAAGTATATATTTTTTTCTTAAAGCTTTACTGATGTACTCTGACATACAGTAAAATACATTTATGTAAAGGATGAGATGGTTGGATGGCATCACTGACTCAATGGACATGAGTTTAGGTAAACTCCAGGAGTTGGTGATGGACAGGGAGGCCTGGCATGCTGCAGTCTATGGGGTCGCAAAGAGTCAAACACGACTGACTGAGCAACTGAACTGAACTGAAAGTGTTTGATAAGTTTTGGCACTTACACACCTGTGACACCAACACTATAATCAGGATTAATGATGGATATGTTCAGTGTAGTTTTAATTTATATTTATTTATGAGCATATTTTTATATGTTTACTAGTCTTTTGCATATTTTTGTGAATTGACTTTTTTATCTGTAGTGGCCCTTTTTCTTTTCTATTTTTAACAAGTTTTTGATGAATATTAAGGATATTAACTTTATATGGGCAATTGCAACCTGCTCCAGTGTTCTTGCCTGGAAAATTTCATGGTCAGAGGAGCCTGGCAGGCTGCAGTCCATGGGGTTGCAAAGAGTTGGACATGTGGGCTCGCACACACACACATGATATCTGTAACTAACTCATGTAATACTAATTGCAAGTACATTTTCAATTTGTCATTTGTCTTTTTATTTTGCTTGTAATAAGTTTTAAATTTTTATGTAAGCAAATCTGTCTATCTTTCTTCAGTAGTTTCTGGATTTTAATAGGAAAGTTTTTCCCCCTGCCACATTTTAGAAGAATTTAGCCATTTTTGTATCTACCACTTCTATGCTTTCATTTTCTTAAAATATATATTTGAATCTCAGATCCACTTAGAATTGCCTCATTACTAGGTGTGAATAATGAGTCTGTTTTATTCATTTCCAGATGACTTTCCAGTTATGTCAACACTAGTTTTTTTAAAAATTCATTATGGTCCTAGGATAACTGGATATCCACATACAAAGGTATGAAATTGGACCCCACCTCACATCATACAGACAGTGAACTCCAAATGGATCATAAGCCTAAAGTTAATAGCTAGAGCTATGAAAATCCTAGAGGAAAACATGGGAGCCAGTCTTTGTGACCATGGATTCAGCAATGGTGTTTTAGATGTGATACCAAAAGCACATGTGACAAAACAAAAAATAGATAAATTGAAATTCATCAAACATGAAAACTTGTGTCTCAAAGGATGTCATCAGGAAAGTGAAAAACATCCTGAGGTATGAGAGAAAATATTTACAACTTTTATTGAGTTCTGTGGAGTGATTTGGCTTTTTTCTAAGCTCTCCCTACTCCTAGAGAGGGTTTGCCTTTCTTCAGTCTTTCTAATCAATGAATACTTGTCTATCTGCTCCACTACCTTCAAACTGTTTTCTCTCCCCTCCCATGCATTTTTTTTGTTTGTTATGAGTGAATGTGATTTTATGACCTTATACTGTCATTTTCGAGTGGTTTTATGAGAAAGCAGGAGTAAATCTTGCATGTTCAGCTTGCAGTGCATAATCCCCATGAATGTCTTTTGCAAAGGTCTTAGTCATATCTCCTCTACTACTGCCCCTCTTTTGTTATCTCTTTTCCCTTTTGAAATGTCCATTAAGTGTATATTGTAACTTTCAGTCTCTGTTCATCTATTTCCTGCCTCATGTTTACCATGTCTTTTTATCTAGTGCCTTCTTGGTGGTTTGCTTAATTTTTATCTTTTAATTCAATAATTTAACTCTGTTTATAGTCTGTTGTGTCCCATCTATTGAATGTCGAATGACTCATTTAATTTCTCGTTTCTCAGAATCTACTGTTAAAGTTTTATAAGCTCCTTCCTTGTTTTATTGATTCTGTCCTTGCTTTATCTTTCAGCACATTTAATATACTTACTTTAAACCCTCTTTTAGAGTGTGTTTTCCTTTCTGCTTCCTCAGCTATAACTGCTCTTACTTCTCAGGTCCCTCTGTCTCAGTATCACGTTTCTTAACTTGCTTTGGAGGCTTTTGTCTGTGAGTTCATAGACTTCCCTTGTTTTCTTTCAGTGTTGTGCCCCCCCCCNTTGGGGAGGGCAGTGCGGGAAATGTTGACTAAAAAGCTAAATTCGTTAATTCAAAAAACAGTTTGAGCTCAGGTCTATCTTAGATTTCAGATCTTATAGTCTTGAGCAAGTAAGATATGATTCCACCTTCTGGAAGCTTACAATTTTGAAAGAAAATGCTTCTCTATAAAATTACTTTTACACGATCACACAGATGAATGCCAAGAGGGAGGGAACACTGGTGTATTCAAATGTACACTGTCAAAGCCCATTAAGAATTTTAATTAAAATGGAGCATATTATACTAGGAAGAAGAAAGTTACGAAACAGGAGAGGGCTTTCATGTGAATGTTGTCCTTCTTGTGTCAAAATAGTGATTCCCAGCTTTACAAAATATCTGTGATGAAAGAATGAGATCTTGGCTCATCATCTATATCCACTAGGGAGCAGCATTCAAGTGTCAGCCTCTTCTTTCTGCACTAATAACTCAAGAATAGTGAGTCACCAAAGGACCAGCACTGGTTACCAAAATGAATATATTTTGTTCTGCAGTTTCCTGTACCAGGGGCAAAAATACGAAACAAAAAAAACATACAGCACAAAATATTCAACTCAAGGCGTCATGCCAAGAAAGCAACAGAAAGTTTTATACTTGAGCCAAGGGCTTCTTGGTTTCTTTTAAAAATTTAAATCGTGACAATTATCTTGATGTTTCTTGATGAATCAGATCTGTCCACAGAACAAAAGCTTGCTCAGGAGTTGTGTACTTTGTGGAAAAACTATTTTCTAAGCTTACTCGGTTTTTTAAGAAAGCTGCTCACAGACAGATTTAGAAGCTCTGCAGTACTCTTCCCTTGAAAATCCCATGGATGGAGGAGCCTGGTGGGCTGCAGTCCATGGGGTCACAAAGAGTCAGACACGACTGAGCGACTTCACTTTCACTTGTCACTTTCATGCATTGGAGAAGGAAATGGCAACCCACTGCAGTGTTCTTGCCTGGAGAATCCCAGGGACGGGGGAGCCTGGTGGGCTGCCGTCTCTGGGGTCGCACAGAGTCATACACGACTGAAGCGACTTAGCAGCAGCAGCAGCAGTGCTTGAGTGACATTTGTAATCAGTCAACCTACCCAGGTATTTACCTTGAAACATCAGTTGAAAAAGAAAAAGGATCCTGAAAGGAAAAGGAACTTAATGCATCTCATCAAAAAATAATATTTTTAATGTTTTGCTTACATTTCTCTTCCAACTTTGTGGTCTAAACTGAAGTCAAAATCTTCAAAGTCATCAGTACTTTCTAACACCTGTATTTAATAACACCACTGAGTAGCATTCAAATATCTTCAATGGCTATTTTATTCTTTCCTTTTTGATGTAAATGTATTCATAAACAGCACATAGTACAATGATAAACTTATTTTAAGAGCTGATCACCAACTCAATGGACATGAATCTGAGCAGACTTCAGGAGATAGAGGACAGGGAAGCCTGGCGTGCTGCAGTTCAGAGGGTCGACAGAGTTGGACATGACATAGCAACTGAACAACAACAAGCTCACAGGAGAGAGGTTTTATATTCTTATGGCTGATTCACATTGCTGTATAGCAGAAATCTACACAACATTGTAAAGCAATTATCCTCCAATTAAAAATTTAAAAAATTTTTAATATGTAATACATGTTAAATAGCCAAACAGTATCAAGACTATACAATAAACTCTAAAAAAGAAAAAATCTGATAAGCAATAACTTATATTTCAGTTTTATAGCATATAAATACAAATTATTACTAAGTAGCTATTATGACACATTTTTTAATGTTGGGGTGTTTTCATCTATCTATTGCTGCATAGTAAACTACCCTAAAGCTTAGTAGCTTAGAGAAATAATTGCTTTACTTGCTCACAATGCTGCAGTCTAGGCTGGGCTCAGTTGGGCAACTCTTCAGTTCATCTTGCCAGTCATCACAGGAGGCTGCACTGAGCTGGCAGGGACCAGGAAAAACCAGGCGTCTCTCTCTCCTGTAGGGTAACTTCTATGGCCTCTCTCCATCCACATGCCATCTCCATTAGAGTAACTGGACTTCTTAGAGGTAATTACTGGGACTTCCTAAAGCTTATGTCTGGAACTTACAGTATCACTTTGGCTGATGCTATTAGTTAACATCTCTGACCAAACCCACATTTAGAGAGAAGGGCCCGCTCCAAAATGTAAATACTGGGAGAAGAGTTCATTGGTGCTTACTCCTTGGAAGGAAAGTTATGATCAACCTAGACAGCATATTGAAAAGCAGAGACATTACTTTGCCAACAAAGGTCCGTCTAGTCAAGGCTATGGTTTTTCCTGTGGTCATGTATGGATGTGAGAGTTGGACTGTGAAGAAAGCTGAGCACCGAAGAATTGATGCTTTTGAACTGTGGTGTTGGAAAAGACTCTTGAGAGTCCTTTGGACTGCAAGGAGATCCAACCAGTCCATTCTAAAGGAGATCAGTCCTGGGTGTTCTTTGGAAGGAATGATGCTGAAGCTGAAACTCCANTGTGAAGAAAGCTGAGCACCGAAGAATTGATGCTTTTGAACTGTGGTGTTGGAGAAGACTCTTGAGAGTCTCTTGGGCTGCAAGGAAATCCAACCAGTCCATTCTGAAGGAGATCAGCCCTGGGTGTTCTTTGGAAGGACTGATGTGAAAGCTGAAACTCCAATACTTTGGCCACCTCATGCGAAGAGTTGAGTCATTGGAAAAGACCCTGATGCTGGGAAGGACTGGGGGCAGGAGCAGAAGGGGACAACAGAGGATGAGATGGCTGGATGGCATCACTGACTCGATGGACATGAGTTTGAGTGAATTCTGGGAGTTGGTGATGGACAGGGAGGCCTGGCGGTCTGTGATTCATGGGGTAGCAAAGAGTTGGACATGACTGAGCAACTGAACTGAACTGAAGTACCTACTACATGCCAGCTCTGGTGCTTTAAAGGAGGCTAAACCATTCTCTGTCCTTGAGGAGTTTATAGGAAGAGACAGAGATTATGATGGTAGATGTTAGAAAGACCAAAATACAAGATACATAAGATTCTGTTAAGGGCTCCTTCTCCTTGGCTAGAAAGACATCCATCCAAAGGTTCACTCAGAGTTTAAACTTCCCAGAGCTACAACCCAGAGGCTGCTCCTATCAACATACAGGCTTTATTCTTTGCTGAAACCAGAAAACATGAGAAATTTAGGGAATCCTTCATCACAAGAAAAAATGATAAGTATACATGGTGATGGATGTTAACTAGGCTTATTGTGTGATCATTTTGCAACATAAACAAACATGAAATCATTATGTTATACCCCTAAAACTAATATAATGTTATATACAAATTATAGCTATGTAAAAATATACTTGAAAATTTAAAAGAAATGCAGGGAATCCAAAAGTGCTAACTCTCTACTGATTATAGAAATACTAAGTGCTATCATTTGTTGACAAAGTGTCAACCACTTTTTATACACCATCTCCACTCCTCACAACAACTTGGCAAGGCAGATATTACTATTTTCATTTTACTCATGAGGAAAATAAAGTTCTGACAGGTGAAGTAACATGACCAGGAAATAGCCTTTAAGGAGTGGAAATGAGATTTCAACTCAGGTCTTTTTGAGTCCATTTGCCACACCACGCCATGCAACCTCTGATGAGGGTAAAAAACATATATGAGCTTGTAAGAACAGGTACACTCACATCTATCTATCTATCTACCTATCTGATCTTGTATATACATGGTCATGTACCAAGCAAACACCAACACCCACACAGCTACTGAGGAGAACAACCGCATTTCTACAAATTACCAGGACGCCATTAACCCTCAGATGTATAAGCTGGGGAAAAAAAATAGCTTCTGATCATAGGAAATGCTCTCTAAAGCATTGGATTCAATGGACTCAAATCAAGAAACTTCCCATTATACACCTTCTCCGGCACTTACATAGCTACCANACGAACTCCAAGCCCCCAACACTAAATCCAAACCCTAAACCCCTAACACGAAGTGCAAACCCTAACCCTAACCCAAACCCCAAACCCTGAACCCAATCCACGAACCCCTAACCCCAATCATGAACCCGAAAACTCAACCCCAAACCTCCAACCCCAAACCCCAAACCCCTAACCATGAACTGAACCCTAACCTGAACCCAAACCCCGAACAAGTGAGGGGTTGCCCAAACCCTCATGCTGAACCCCGACCCCGACCCTAACAAGTGGGGGGGATTTGCCCAACCCTAACCCTAGTCCTAAGCCTAACAATAAACCTCTAAAATAAAAATAAATTTTGCTGGTCTAAGCCACGCCCCTTGCGGTCCCACGCTCCCTGAAAGCAAAAGGATTAGACTGGAGATTTGCACTCTTGACCTACAGACCCTAGTCCTAGTCCCCATCTGCCTGCCTAACCTCTATGCTACCAAGGCTTCTTGGGTCTTATGTGGCTCCTGGGCCTTCTTCAATCCTCTTCCTGCCAGGGTCTGGTTCTATAGAATATCCTAGGTCAGGTCATTTTTGCTTTCTATGGTCATAGTTTTATCCCTAAATCATAGACAGATAAGCTGAGAAAAAGCTTGGATTGTCTCGGTGGGGTGGGTTTGCTTGTCCTTGTGTTTCACCTGGAGGCAGTAGCGGTCCCGCGGGCCTGTCCTGGAAGTGGGCGTGGGGGCTGTCNTCCAATGCATGAAAGTGAAAAGTGAAAGTGAAGTCGCTCAGTCGTGTCTGACTCTTAGCAACCCCATGGAGCCCACTAGGCTCCTCTGTCCATGGGATTTACTACTATTACAGAAAGCAAGCCGACAGTGTGTGGAATCACATCAGCAGAACAGCAGCAGGGATATTTCACTCCCTTGGTATTGGTTTTGCCTCTGCTTTCTTCAAACTGACTGTGGGGCAGAAGGACTGGAAATCAAAGCTGGAATGACAGAAAGGAAACAAAGGGAATGAAACAGACCTGGCAGACTCTGGAGGATGGTGAGTTGAGGGGCAAAGTCTCACTTCATTAGTCTAGAGGTCTTCAACAGAAAAAAAAAGTCTAAGGAAACTAAACCAGTCTGATTTAAAGGTACTGCAAAATGATTTTTTTTTTAATTAAACTCTTTGCATCAAATAAGAACTTTCTTCACATAACAAATGCCTCAGATTAATCACCAAAAATTAAAGCACACAGTTCTTGTATTTCGGTTGTTTTTTCTCATATTGCCAACATGTTCCAGCGTTCAAGTCAAAGCCAAAGATTAAACGGCCTTATATTTTTGTTGTGATTTTACTGCCAAATGCAAACATCCAAGTGTAAGTAAGTCATTACTCTCCCGCTGTTGTGGTCTGATTAATTCTCACAATATTAGCCAGCAATTCATTTTATCCCTTGGCGTCACAAGTCCAGTTGAAGGAGATAAGTGGCTGATAAAAGATCTCTGAGAACAGTTATAAATGATTCACTTTAAAAGAATAATAAAGCAACCACTGGATAAGCGCAGCTGAGTAAACCTTCCATGCATCGCACAAAACTAATTGAGTTTAAAAAACTTCGGCAAATTATAGTCAATAATCTTCACTGTCACCCTGCTGCTCACAAAACTTTTGAGAAGAAACTTAACGCTGAAATGCAAATATTTAATTAGATTTTAATGGTGAGGTTTATTTTTCCTAAATCTGGTCATCTGTCTCAATTATGTTCTCCATTTTTTACAGTTAACCAGGAATTGTCATCCCCATGGGCTTTGGGGAATGTTTTCTCTTTCCTAATTTCTGTTTTGCATTAGCTTTTTCACAAGTGTAGTTCTTGTAGAAAGGGTTTCGTTTGTTCTCTTTTGGAAAAGAGAAACGTCGAGGAAAAAGAACATACATAATGTTCTAAGCCATGCTTTTAAAGCTAACTGTCCTGTCCTAATAACGGAGGCTCATCAGTAGCTAAACAATTACGTGTCTTTTCCTACCTCACCACAAAGGGCAACTCATATGCGTTTTTATTTATTTAAAGTCTAATTAAAGCAGTGCTGTGTATACTTGGAAAGTTTAAAAGCTATATGTCTTCCAAACATATTCTGTAGTTTAGATTTTTACATTAATTTATAGAAATTAGTGGAATGTGGCTGCTCACGCCCCTTTCAACAAAACTAATACGACAGTCGGCCATAAAATTCTTCAGAACTGTTACCGGGTGAAATATTGCAACTGCGTTCCTGAGTTTCTCGTATTTTTCCCGATCATCAAGCAATGCAGGTACCCTGCTTCAGACTCACCCTTGTACGCTGGGCTTTGTGATGATGAGGCTACTCTGAACCGCCTGTCCTTTCCCAGATGTTAGACTCCGCCACCAGGGGGCGCTAGGGAGACTGGCGGTCTGGAGAAGGAAGAAGGGCCTTGCTCATCCTCTCAACTTCCAGTCCCTCCGAGTATCTTCCCGGCAATGCTTCCTCACCAGCACCAGCAGGTGACTGCAGTTTGCCGTTTTTATTAATACAGCACTGGCAGAAGCCGCCTCATCTCACAGTCTGAGACACCAGCATCGGCAGATGGTGCGCTCCTCCAAGTGTGGGGGGGTGGCGCCGTTCCAGCCCCAGGGGTCCGTCCTCCAATCCGCTCCGCGTGATCCTGCCACTCTCATTCCTTGGTTCCCTCGGTGGCTGGTCACGGCCTTCTTGGTTGCTACCTTTGTGATATCTTAACATTCACTTTTTGCATCTCCAGTTAATACCTTTCATACAATTGTTAGTAATGAATTCTGCAAATTAGTTGGGGGTACTTTCAGTCTCCTGAGGGATCCTGACGGTTGTTGTTTAGTCACTAAGTCACCTCCAACTCTTCTGCGACCCCTTGAACTGTAGCTTGCCAGGCACCTCTGTCCGTGGGTTTTCCAAGCAAGAACACTGGAGTGGGTTGCCTTTTCCTTCTCCGGGAGATCTGCCCAACCTAGGGATCAAACCTGCGTCTCCTGCACTAGCAGGCGGATTCTTTAACACAGAACCATCAGGGAAGCCCTACCCTGACTAATACCCTGTTTATTTTTAAATCAGATAGAGCCAGGTTGAAATCCCAGCCTTCTACCACTTACTAGCACCAAATTGCTCAAGATGTCTGATTTCCTTTTGCCTTTATACAAAAAGGGTATACTATCCTAGAGTTGTCAGGATTAATGAGATAAACCATATCAAATGATATAAAATAATACTTTAAAAAGTTGACTCCTTTATCCTTCACCTTCTATAGGTTCAAATTCTCCCATTTACAACAGATAGGAGTTTTGCTTTTTCCCTGCAGAAAGTAAATTCATTCTTTATCCTACCTGACAACTTAGATTGTGCCAACTGTAGTTCTAAAATCACCACTGGTTACATTTTTCATGATGTCTTAATTCCAGGTGCAGTCATCACAATAATTCCGTCGATCCTGTCAATATCTTTTTATGTTAACCATACTTGTTTCCATAGCTTCCTGGCAGCCTATCTTCTGTTTGAGTTATTTTGCTGATGTTCATGACATTTCTTTTTAAGACATTCCCACATCTCTTACTGTCTCTCCATCTGGTCTCTGGAGAGGTCTTCCCTCTCCCTTCCTCCCCCTCCCACTCAGCCTCTCCTTCACAACTGACTCCCCATATCCTTTCCCTTGCTTCCTGGAAATTTCATATACTGGTAAAATATTTCTACAGTAGGCCACACGTATCTTTTATAAACATGAAATTCCTCTCTGTCCATTCACTTTTCCTTTGTGAAAGTTTTAGAATATGGCTCATCATGGGCCCGTGATAAATATTCACTGAGTGAAAAAAAATTAATGTAATCTCCCTTTATCCCAATCATCAGTCTTTTATGTTCTACCCTTTCCAAATGCCTGACTTTTACCTTTTGAAAGCAGCCATTTCCTCACTCTGAGCAGAGAAGACTAAACTTGGATCTTTCTTACTGTCTCCATTAAGATTATAATACAAAAACAAAATTTCCAAGACACAAAGAGATGTAAGGTATTGAAAGATCTAAAGCAGTGTTGTTCTGTATAAAATCTACATTTGCTTAAAAAACATTCTACCTTCATTTTTTTTTTGGTATGATCTAATGTTTAAATAAGGCACTTAGGCNTACAAAAACAAAATTTCCAAGACACAAAGAGATGTAAGGTATTGAAAGATCTAAAGCAGTGTTGTTCTGTATAAAATCTACATTTGCTTAAAAAACATTCTACCTTCATTTTTTTTTTGGTATGATCTAATGTTTAAATAAGGCACTTAGGCATAGTCTCTACATGGACAACCCAAACTGGTTATTAGTATCCAATGATAGCTTCTGTAGCTGAGTGCATGGGAGTATATATATAAAATATTTACAACCTAGATGGGTGGGATAGGGTAAGAGGGTGGGAAGGAGATTCGAGAGGAAGGGGGCATATGTATACTTATGGCTGATTCACGTTGCTGTATGGTAGAAACCAACACAGCATAGTAAAGCGATTATCCTCCGATGGAAATACATTCTGTAAGTTGCACTCATTTTCTAAAAACCTTATTTATTATTTGCTTATATCTACTTTATTATCAGCAAGGTTGTAAGACAGGCAAGCTCTGTTACAAATGGACCTACTTTTCATATGAATTTTTTAAAAAATTGATCATTGTGACTCATGTATTTCTGTTTGGTTAGCTCATACTGTAAACTGTTTCACAGTTTAATATTTACACTTCAATACTGGTACTAAAATGTTACTGCATCTTTGGCTCCTAGAGTTTTACTCACAGTTTCACTTCTTAAAATAGAATCCTCATATTGTTTTTTTCAACACAACTCTGTTTTTAACCTCCAGTGAGGAATTCCTGAGGCACCTGATGACTTTGGTGTTGACTTTCATTGTTTCAAGACTCGAAGGAGACAACAGAAACCACATGTGTGATGCCCCTCCTTCACCACCATTTTACAGGAGGCTGAACCAAGGCCCAGAGAGCAGGCACAAACCGGCCAGATTCCAAAGCAGAGATAGTAGAGCCAGGAAGAAGTTAGAGCCTCTGAATCTCAAACCAGCATTCTTTCTCTTAATTTTGATCTTGTTACTTCTTTGGAAACCCCTAGACTTCTTTTGAATCTTGACTATCTAAAGGGGACAGTTTCATTATTTTTCATCTTTGTTCATTCCATTTTGATGCTTTATTTTTCTTTCTATATTGTGATACATACATAAAANCTGCGAAGAGTCGGACATGACTGAGCGACTGAACTGAACTGAAGGTAACTGTGTTTAGCCTTTTGAGAAACTTTGAGACTGTTTTCCATTTACATTCCTACCAGCAGTGTAGAAGGGTTCTAATTTATCCACATCTTCACCAGCATTTGTTATTATCTGTTCTTTTCTGATGATAGCCCTCCTGTTGCTGTTTGTTTAGAAGTTGGTCATGTCTGACTCTTTTACGACTCCTTGGACTGTAGCCTGCCAGGCTCCTCTGTCCATGGGATTTCTCAGGCAAGAATACTGGAGTGGGTTGCCATTTCCTCCTCCAGGGGATCTTCTCTAGCTAAGAATCGAACCTGAGTCTCCTGCACTGCAGGTGGATTCTTTACCACTGAATCACCTATAGCCCTCCTAGTGGGTGCAAACTGGTAGAGAGAGAGAGAGATGAACCTTCGTTTTTGCTTGTATACAAGGGGAACATGAATTTTTAAACGGTTGCAAAACTTTGGGGGTAGTCAGCTATAATCAGCCAAAGGTCGAATACCTGCTGAATCAGAGGTATATGTTGTACTGTGGTCTGTGCCTGAGGCAGTTGTAAAAGATAGAGATAGAGTTCATCAAGGCAGTGTAGTAAATGTGTCAGAGGGATGCAGGCTGACTGTGGCTGGAATCGTCCGCAGAGGCTCTCAGGTAGGAAGTGAAGCTTGACCCACATCCTGAAGGAAATGTGAGAGGGAATGACAGAGAAGATAACATTTTTTTTTCTCATTGCTCATATTTGAGTGGTGAATTATTACAAGCTAACAATTGGCTATATAAAGGAATTAGTTCAAACTTAATTAAAAAAAAAAAGACCCTCCCCTACCCTCTGCCAGAAAACTCAAAAGAAAGGTACAACAAGAAAGGGCAAGGTGAAGTCTTGGGGGTAATTTCAAAATAGGTATTACCATTGTGCTTTGCAAAGATTGTTTCAGCAAGTCACCTGAACTCAGTTCTTCATCAGTGATCCGAAAACCACATTCTGTGTTCACTGTTTCTTGACAGAAAGCAAAATTTATTTAGAAATTTTAAAAACTCTTACCAAAAACATAATATAGCATTATTACTATAACTACTGAAGCAATATTAATACGTTTTATTTGAGATCCAAGGTATATGAAGACTATTAAGGGGAAAGCTTTTTAAAATTGATGACGTTTATTCCTTAAAGTGACTTTTTTCTGACCCTCCATCCGTTTTTTTTTAAAGCTTTCTTCTAGGCTACATGACTTCCTGAGCAACGAGAACAATGTTATGTTGGGGATATTGGTCTCTGGGCCAACCTGGGATCAGCCCTAACCTGCAGGGCATTGTGGCTGAGCCACAGGTGTGTGGATTTATATCCGACAGAAGCGTCAAGGAAGTGGCCTGTGGAGGAAACCACTCCGTGTTCCTGCTGGAGGATGGCGAAGTTTACACGTGTGGTGTGAACACCAAGGGGCAGCTGGGCCACGAGAGGGAAGGAAACAAGCCGGGTAAGTGGCCCTCATCGGCCTCGATGACCGGGGAGTCAGGCTGAGGACCCGAGGAGCTGGTTGCAGATTTTCTTTCCGAGTGTTGACCCAGAAGGGAGGCTCTCCTCCTGGTGAGAAATGGTGAGGGAGGGTCTTAAATTGTGACTTGGTAGTATTTTTCACAATAGCATGTGCCGTTCGTTATCTTATTTGCTGTCTTTTTTTATTCACTCCAAATCAAGATTCCAAAGCTTCATGAAAGAAGAGCCTTGCTGTTTTTAGTCTAGATGCTTTTTATCTTTTGTGTTCTTTTAGGAAAGTCAGTTTGGCATCAGGGTGAGCTTTTTTTTTTTTTCGCCTGTGATTGCTTCCCTCTTTTTTCATATTTATTCCCTCCCATGGCAAAGTGGCTATGTTCTATAATTCTCTTGTTCAAGTGTTAGTATTAATTTACATTTGTTAGTTTTTTTTGTTCACCCTTGGTTAAAGGGCTGCAAGGCTGGTTTTAAGGGTAAATTATGAAGTGTGTGAAGCCTGGTTTCTGGGCTCTTTCCCCATTCTTGCCTCCAGCTTCCCTCATTAGAACCTCCCTGAGAACCACCCTCCAACCCCTAGGCCTGCCCACCTGGAGCAACACCCAGCGTTCTGCAGGGGTTCCTAACCAGTGGGCCCTGGACTCGGGGGAGTCCAGGGAAGGGGTTTGTAGCAGGGACCATCCATATGTACACCTTTATGTGTACAGCCCACCTGATAACTACATATTTTCAAATGGAAGTAAATCCTGTTGTTCACTGAAATAATTCAATTAACAGTGCTACCAGTTCATTATTTGAGTTAGTGAATCCTAATCATTATGTGTTCAACCAATTAATATAATACAAAATCATCATATATAGCTATTATGGTGGTGGCAAGGTTTTTGACTTTTAAAAACACTTTTCATATTGGAAAAAAACAGAGGCCTTTTCCCCCCCTCTTCCTGTAATAACTTTTGTGTTTTACATGAAGCTTCTCTGCTTACCCTGTTCCCAGGTGTGAGCCAGTATCTAACCGCTAACACCTGCAGAGGGGTTGATGGGCGGTCCCAACCCAAAGGCGTGCTCCTTCGTGGGGGAATGTCTGCATTTAAGACCCACTTTATCTCCGGGTTGAGAAGATTCCCTGGAGGAGGAGAATATTAAGACCATTCCAGTATTCTTGCCTGGAAAATTCCATGGGCAGAGAAGCCTGGTGGGCTACAGTCCATGGGGCCGCACAGAGTTGGGCATGGCTGAGCACACATACACATTAAAAGATAGGTCAGGCCCCTTTATACCAGTGAACCTGGATGGACTTGTGCTCACCCTGGCCAGCCTGTGAAGGGCGTGTTTTGGGACCAGGAGGAGATCTTTCCAGTAACTCCTGCAGAGACACCATGGTGAGTGTGAACTGTGGAGTCAGACACACCTCGTGGAGGAGGCATTACCTCTCTCTGACTCTGTTTCTGAACCCAGGCTCTTTTCCTTTAAAAGGAGACTTCTACTGGTCTGTGGCTCTTGATGAAGTAGATTCTAATGATAAAGAAGTCTCCCCAAAGCCACTTTAGCCTGTGAAGGTTGCTGTCTCCTCCTATCCCGGCTCTTGTCTGTTTTCTCTGTGACTGCCTTCTGTCAGGCCACCGGCACTCAGGGGTGCCTCACTGCACATCTTGGTCCTAGGACCTGGAGCTGGAGGATTGGACCTGTGGTGGCGGCTAAAAAAGGAAATGAATCCCTTGCAGGCCAGCGATAGCAAAGATCTGCAGATGGCACCCTGGTGAATACACCTGAGTGCCATCTGCCATTCTTCTAGCCAACCCTCTGATCAGAGCCCCCGGGGCTGGCACTGGGCGGCTGGTGGGGCTCTGGAAGCTGGTGGGCGACCTGGGAGCGGTCAGCCTGTGTCCTCCTGCACTTGGCTTGGCCTGCACCCACTCCCTGGAGGATAGGCTAAGTGATAGCGGGAGACTTGAGCTAAAGGTGTGCCAAGAAAGCTTTCGGATTAAATCATGGAATCCAGCCCGTGCTTGTAATCCAGATTTGGAATAAGCCAGGTTCTAGTGTAAATTACAATGGACTCCAGAAAATTTCTGTTGCTGGTTCAGCTTGCCTGTTAATTATATAAACTCTGAGGCAGCTGCAGAATAGTGCCTCTTTGAATGGAAAGATTCTGTGGGTGGGCATCTCCCTTTCTTTAATTTTTTCTTTGGTAGGTGTGCTCTCAATCTGGGTGCCTTTGGGTTTATTTTTAAGGAGTGGGAAATAGAGATTGAGCTTGTTTTCTATATGTGTTTGTTGAGAACCATGACCTGGGGTGCTGCTAGGCATGGAAGGGACATCAGTGACAGAGGGGCCCTGTTTGGGGAAGCCTGGGCTGGCCGGGCCCACGGGAATGCTGTCCCCGAGTCACCCCTTCGATCTTCGGGAGGGAGCCTGAGAGAAGGCCACCTCCCCAGAGAGTCTGCTTCTGGGCGCAGCAGGCAGGTCTGTGATTTCAGGTCAGCATCAGTGCCCAGTTCAAAGGGTTTAGCAGTAGGAAGGGTTAGAAAGAGCGAGGGGCAGGAAAGGTGGGAGAAGGTGGTGCTGTTGGGGATGCACAGGGGCAGAACCCTTCCATGTGAACGTGTGCTGTGAGTCTGTCCTGCCAGTCGTGAGATACCAGTTTCTACGCTTTGTCTCTAGCTGGCAAAGTTGCAGGGTACCTGAATTCACTTTTGGGGCAGGAGGAGGAATTTGGTCCTTGTCAGCAGAGCAGTGGCATAAAGCCCTCCACAGCAATTTGAAAGTTTTTTTTCCACCCCCTCCTTGAGAACACCTGATTGTTTCCTGTTGCTTTTGCTGCTTCTGAGGCTGCTGTGCCTTCTTTGTACTTGGATTTCTTTCCTCCTTGATGCTGCCCTTGTGTGACCTGTCAATTATGTCTCTGTGCCTGGCGCAGGGAGGGTGTTTCCAGGCCACCTCAGATACTGGAACTCCAGGTTATGCAGGCCCAGACGTCTTCCCAGTGTCAGACAGCCTGAGGTTCTAGCTCAGATGTGTCCATGAGTCATTCATCTGTCCTTCGGCCAAAGGTAGAGGCCTGCGTTTCCCAGAAGCAATTTTTATCAGCAAGATCTCAAAGCCCCATCTAAACTCACTGTCCAACTTTTAAAAGTAAGAGTTAGGCTTATTACTGTGTGCGTACTCGTCTCCCATAGGACTTTTTTCTCCTTTATTCTCTCCCTCACGTTGTGGTATCAGCCTGTCTCCTCCCCAAAATCAAGGAGTACCAGTGCTTAGGACAGCTTAGGATGATTACTAGTTTCCTCATGTGTGTGTCCATGAAGTCATCGCAATTTAGAGCTACGTTACGGGAAGATACGCGTGCCTCCTTGTTTCTTTAAATCAAGCAAACAAACAAAATGATGAGTTTTCTTCGAAATAATTTTTTAAGTGATTAATCCGTAACTGAACATTAAACAAATCTTGAAGTATTTTACTAAAATAAAGTAGAAACTAGTTGCCCACAGAAAAATGTTCAGAAATTTTGCCTCAGTTAACTGTGCTTCTCTTATTCCCACCCATCCACGTCGTAAGGGACAGTTCTTTTCCTGCACATACTCTGATAGCCCATACTGGGATTTTTAGCATAAGCAAATCCTTGTGTTATCAGGGATGTCCGAATTTATGTAAACCTCCTCTAACCTTTCTTCCAGTCTTGAGTAGGCAAAAACTATGGTAGATGTAATTATTTAGTTTAATGTCAGTTCAGTTCAGTTACTCAGTCGTGTCTGACTCTTTGCGACCCCGTGAATCGCAGCACGCCAGGCCTCCCTGTCCATCACCAACTCCCGGAGTTCACTCAGACTCACGTCCATCAAGTCTGTGATGCCATCCAGCCATCTCATCCTTGGTCGTCCCCTTCTCCTCCTGCCCCCAATGCTTCCCAGCATCAGAATCTTTTCCAATGAGTCAACTCTTCGCATGAGGTGGCCAAAGTACTGGAGCTTCAGCTTTAGCATCATTCCTTCCAATGAAATGCCAGGGCTGATCTCCTTCAGAATGGACTGGTTGGATCTCCTTGCAGTCCAAGGGACTCTCAAGAGTCTTCTCCAATACCACAGTTCAAAAGCATCAATTCTTCGGCACTCAGCCTTCTTCACAGTCCAACTCTCACATCCATACCTGACCACTGGAAAAACCATAGCGTTGACTAGACGGACCTTAGTCGGCAAAGTAATGTCTCTGCTTTTGAATACGCTATCTAGGTTGGTCATAACTTTCCTTCCAAGGAGTAAGCGTCTTTTAATTTCATGGCTGCAGTCACCATCTGCAGTGATTTTGGAGCCCCCCCAAATAAAGTCTGACACTGTTTCCACTATTTCCCCATCTATTTCCCTATGTTAAATTTAAAAAATTCTGCATAGATATCCCAGGAAACCTTTCCATAGCAAACCCAAAGGGTAACTAATTGTAAACAGACTAACATTTCTATGCAGCGGTATTTGATTCATACTTGTGACTGGTTCCTTTTACCTCCCCCTTAGTTTCTCTCCTTCTTGTAGGTAATTTAATGCTGTTCACATTTTGTATTCAATCAGTATTTCCATAATGCGCATCACCATATGTAACAGCTCTCCTGCTGTTTGATAAATGAGGTTTATAAAGCAGAGCATCTCAAAAGCCTCAATTCCCAGAGCTATAGTTGCTGCTAACCCTGGAGAAGTAGCACTTTGAACCAGCTTATCAGGTTGCTTGAGGGCATCTGAAGGACGCAATAACTCTGTCATGTTAATCAGCTTTTGCCGAAAAGCAAACTAACTGAGCTGAAAGGAAATAGAAGAAATCCTCTAGTGACTTTGTAGTATTGAAACATATGTTTCAGTGGGCATAACTCTGATATAAAAAGCAGAAGGTGCCGTAGCAAATATTCAGATCTCAACTCTGCCTTTGTTAGGAGCCCATCTCTTTCTCATTAGGAATTGTAGGTGGTGGGGCTGGGAGTGGGGCTGCACAGCCCTCTCTGATGAGGAGGAGAAGGGTAGTTATCAACCCCCGTAGGATGTGTTGATTGTTGACTGCTTTCATAACTGAGTGGACAGCTTTCTGGTCCAGAGGCCTAGGGATCAGGAGCAAATGTCAATTAATACTTTTTATTTCCTGGTGTGGTTAATGAAAAGTCACTTTTTTTCTGTCTAAAGTACTCTGCCTACTTTCTTGAAAGACATTTTGAATGTTTTAGAAAATATATACTTATTAATGATTATATTCTTCAATGTGAGATAGTGTTTCTGTATTAAATATTTGCAGTTTACTTTTAAGTAATTAACACAGTGGTTTGCATCGTGACATAAGTCTCAGTTCAGTTCAGTCGCTCAGTCGTGTTCGACTCTTTGCAACCCCATGAATCGCAGCACACCAGGTCACCCTGTCCATCACCAACTCCCAGAGTTCACTCAGACTCACGTCCGTCGAGTCAGTGATGCCATCCAGCCATCTCATCTGTTCACCTTTTCCAGTCCTGTGGCCACCGCTGAGTTTTGCAAATTTTCTGGCATATTGAGTGCAGCACTTTCACAGCATCATCTTTCAGGATTTGAAACAGCTCAACTGGAATTCCATCACCTCCACTAGCTTTGTTCGTAGTGATGCTTTCTAAGGCCCACTTGACTTCTCAGTTCATGTCAGTTTTAAAAGTGATTAAGTGTGCACACTACAAGCTCTCTTCATTTAAACATGCTGAGTATTTTTAAGCTGATAATTCTCATGATAGTCCTGTAAAGTAGGTTAGTATTATTATCTCCGGTATATGTAAAGAAGAGGAAAGAGAGTTGAGTGTGAATCATGGTCAGGTACCAACAGTTTGGTTTTAATAATCCTAGAATTTTGTTCACGGACATCTTTTTTACCTCAAGCTGTTTGGGAAGGCCCAATAAAATTTTATTTCCAAGATGTCTTTCTTGTTTATATTTAATTTCCATTTAGTCCTTGTAAAAAGAAACAAAAAGATAAGTTGGCCACCAAGCTAGTATCTTTAATTTACAGGTTGAATACCACATCTGATCAAGGTGTTTTGATTAAAGGTGTGGAGAAGCAGTTCCTTTTCATCTTTAAAATCACTAGATGACTGTTTGTCAGTTGATAAAAAAGCTTTTGTGCTTTTTGGGTATCATAATCTGGGGAAAAAGAACACATGATAATTGGAAGATACATTTTTTGCCTTGAAATTTACCCCTTGTTCTTTGTTCCTTTATTTCCTTGAATTACTTACTTCTCGTGAAGTCATGGAGTTAGCAAGCATTTATGGAGTGATTAGACTACTAGGTCCCATGTTTGTTCTAGACACTGCCAGGACACAGCATGCTCAGTGCACAGCTGCCTTTTGGCAGTTTATAGGCCAGGTGGGAATAAGGTGTGTTCCTGTGAAGGTTTTCCAACGCAGTTCACCTTGTGCCATGCAAGTGATCGAGGTCCCAAGTGTGTCAAACTTAGAATTGTGATGGAGAATTAGGTCTAAATCAGGTCACCAACCGTGCTGAATTCTGATTTCTAAGAATTTTTTTCCACCAACACACATACAAACTTCAAATTTACTGCAGATTTGTGAGCTTGCAGGAGGAGTGAGCTTTACAAGTCCAGAGACAGGCCACCTTTGGTAATGGCGTCAGTGCTCCAGGGGTGTTTTGTGATTCAAGGTGTCCACCCTTGAATGTTTATGTTGTAATAATGACTTCCCTTGTCTGGCAATCTTGATGAACTCTCGTCTGGCTTGGTGATCTGTGATCTGGACTGATCAAGGATAGGTAAATGGTTCTGAATTTATCAGTCTGGATGAGGTATATCTAGGCAGCTGATATTTCAGTGATTTCGGAGCTACTGAAATCTTTGAGTAAATGCCCTTTGACGGCATGTAATGTTGAAATCTGTGGCAATTCTGCAATGGATATGGTCTCATACCCTTCAGTTCAGGGTCCGACTCTTTGCGAGGCCATGAATCGCAGCACGCCAGGCCTCCCTGTCCATCATCTCCTGGAGTTGACTCAGACTCAAGTCCATCGAGTCCGTGATGCCATCCAGCCATCTCATCCTCGGTCGTCCCCTTCTCCTCCTGCCCCCAATCCCTCTCAGCATCAGAGTCTCTTCCAATGAGTCAGCTCTTCGCGTGAGGTGGCCAAAGTACTGGAGTTTCAGCTTTAGCATCATTCCTTCCAAAGAAATCTCAGGGCTAATCTCCTTCAGAATGGACTGGTTGGATCTCCTTGCAGTCCAAGGGACTCTCAAGAGTCTTTTCCAACACCACAGTTCAAAAGCATCAATTGTTTGGTGCTCAGCCTTCTTCACAGTCCAACTCTCACATCCATACATGACTACTGGAAAAACCATAGCCTTGACCAGATGGACCTTAGTCGGAAAAGTAATGTCTCTGCTTTTCAATGTGCTATCTAGGTTGGTCATAACTTTTCTTCCAAGGAGTAAGCGTCTTTTAATTTCATGGCTGCAGTCACCATCTGCAGTGATTTTGGAGCCCCC
>SJYV01011561.1:1115049-1280489 GCA_006410875.1 Neotragus pygmaeus | reverse complement strand
ATTCTTTGGCATTACCTTTCTTTGGAATTGGAATGAAAACTGACCTTTTCCAGTCCTGTGGCCACTGCTGAGTTTTCCAAATTTGCTGGCATCTTGAGTGCAGCACTTTCACAGCATCATCTTTCAGGACTTGAAAGAGCTCAACTGGAATTCCATCACCTCCAGTAGCTTTGTTTGTAGTGATGCTTTCTAAGGCCCACTTGACTTCACATTCCAAGATGTCTGGCTCTAGATTAGTGATCACATCATTGTGATTATCTGGGTCGTGAAGATCTTTTTTGTACAGTTCTTCCGTGTATTCTTGCCACCTCTTCTTAATATCTTCTGCTTCTGTTAGGTCCAGACCATTTTTGTCCTTTATTGAGCCCATCTTTGCATGAAATGTTCCCTTGGTATCTCTAATTTTCTTGAAGAGATCTCTAGTCTTTCCCATTCTGTTGTTTTCCTGTATTTCTTTGCATTGATCGCTGAAGAAGGCTTTCTTATCTCTTCTTGCTATTCTTTGGAACTCTGCGTTCACATGGGTATATCTTTCCTTGTCTCCTTTGCTTTTCGCCTCTCTTCTTTTCACAGCTATTTGTAAGGCCTCCCCAGACAGCCATTTTGCTTTTTTGCATTTCTTTTCTATGGGGATGGTCTTGATCCCTGTCTCCTGTACAATGTCACGAACCTCATTCCATAGTTCATCAGGCACCCTGTCTGTCAGATCTAGGCCCTTCAATCTCTTTCTCACTTCCACTGTATAATCATAAGGGATTTGATTTAGGTCATACCTGAATGGTCTAGCGGTTTTCCCTCCTTTCTTCAGTTTAAGTCTGAGTTTGGTAATAAGGAGTTCATGATCTAGAGCCACAGTCAGCTCCTGGTCTTGTTTTTGTTGACTGTATAGAGCTTCTCCATCTTTGGCTGCAAAGAATATAATCAATCTGATTTCGGTGTTGACCATCTGGTAATGTCCATGTGTAGAAAATTTAAAATAATTTTTTTCTAATTATTCAGATATGTTTTTCAATTTCTATTATACATAATTATTAACTAACTCAGAGCAATTGAAGTTGTTATGTGAGTCATTTTAGAGTGTTAGCTAACTCTGCAGACAATATAATGAATAAGAGCATGGACTCTGGAGTGACTTATGGGTTGGAATCAACTCGCTGGCTTTGTGACTCTGAGAAAGTCCCTTAACCTCTTTGTGTCTCAGTTTTCTTAGTTATAAAGTGTGGACAATGTTAGTAACATCTACCTATTAGGACCATTGTAAGGAGTTAGTAAGCTGTTTGTCAGTCAGATGTTTGGAGTAATGTCTGGCTGAAAGTAAACATTGAATTTGTCCTAGCTATTATTATTGCTAGACCTCCCAGGTGACTCAGTGGTAAAGAATTTGCCTACCATTGCAGGAGACACAAGAGACGTGGGTTTGATCCCTGGGCTAGAAATATCCCTTGGAGAAGAAAATGGCAAACCACTCCAGTATTCTTATCTGGGAAATCTCATCGACTGTAGCCCACCAGGCTCCTTTGTCCATGGGATTGCCAAAGTTGGACGTGACTTCAACAGCAATATTTTTACTGCTGGTAGTAGTAATTTATCTTAACATTTTCTATTAGAAAATTTTTTAGATCTTGCTATTCCCCCATATAAACAAATGCATAAATTAATTACATGTATCTTCAGTTCAGTTCAATTGCTCAGTTGTGTCCTACTCTTTATGACCCCATGGACTGTAGCACACCAGGCCTCCCTGTCCATCACCAGCTCCCTGAGCTGCTCAAATCCATGTCCATTGAGTCGGTGATGCCATCCAACCATCTTGTCCTCTGTCATCCCCTTCTCCTCCTGTCTCCAGTCTTTCCCAGCATCAGGGTCTTTTCTAATGGGTCTGTTCTTCCCATCAGGTGGCCAAAGTATTGGAGTTTCAGCTTCAGCATCAGTCCTTCCAGTGAATATTCAGGACTGATTTTCTTTAGGATGGACTGGTTGGATCTCCTTGCAGTCCAAGGGACTCTCAAGAGTCTTCTCCAACACTACAGTTCAAAAGCATCAATTCTTTGGCATTTAGCTTTCTTTATAGTCCAACTGTCACTTCCATACATGGATACTGGAAAAACTATAGCTTTGACTAGGTGGACCTTTGTTGACAAAGTAATATCTCTGCTTTTTAATATGCTGTCTAGGTTGGTCATAGCTTTTCTTCCAAGGAGCAAGTATCTTTTAATTTCATGGCTGCAGTCATCAACTGCAGTGATTTTGGAGCCCAAGAAAATGAAGTCTGTCACTCTTTCCATTGTTTCTCCGTCTGTTTGCCATGAAGTGATGGGACCGGATGCCGTGATCTACGTCTTTTGATGCTGAGTTTTAAGCCATCTTTTTCACTTTTCCTCTTTCACTTTCATCAAGAGGCTCTTTGGTTCCTCTTTGCTTTCTGCCATAAGGGTGGTGTTATCTGCATATCTGAGGTTATTGATATTTCTCCCAGCAGTCTTGATTCCAGCTTGTGCTTCATCCAGCCTGGCATTTCTCATGATGTACTCTGCATATAAGTTACATAAGCAGGGTGACAATATACAGCCTTGATGTACTCCCTCCCAATTTGGAACCAGTCCTTTGTTCCATGTCCAGTTCTAACTGTTGCTTCCTGACCTGCATACAGATTTCTCAGGAGGCAGGTCAGGTGGTCTGGTATTCCCATCTCTTGAGGAATGTTTGACAGTTTGTTGAGATCCTCACAGTCAAAGGCTTTAGTATAGTCAGTGAAGTAGTAGTTCTGGAATTCCCTTGCTTTTACAATGATCCAACGGATGTTGGCAGTTTGATCTCTGGTTCCTTTGCCTTTTCTAAATTCAGCTTAAACATCAGAAATTCTCACTTCATGTATTGTTGAAGCCTATTTTGGAGAATTTTGAGCATTACTTTGCTAGCGTGTGAGAAGAGTGCAGTTGTGCTGCAGTTTGAACATTCTTTGGCATGTATACATATAAATAACTGTTAATCATTTTTATAGGTTCTCTTAACTCTGTAGGATCTAATAAATGCTACATATATCCAGGGGAGGGAGGTGATGTAGGTTAGGGTTATTAAGAGAGACTTATTTTGAGTTTTAAAGGACAATCTGTTTTCTTTTTCTTTTTTTGGGGGAGGGGTCTTTACTGGTCGCAAGAAAAGTACCTTAGATACATTCAGGAACTCTGTAAAAGCTGCTTTTCCACATGTGGGGATATATACATGTATCTTTTCTCTACACTGTGGTTTACATTGCCCCCAGCATTCTGGTTCAAAATTGCAAAGATGAGAGAAACAAATGAGGCCACTGTGGACATTGTGGCATACCGGGGGTACTTAGTGATGCTCCTAGAGGACTTGAAATGGTTTGCCAATAAGTGGACAGGTGATATGATCTTACCACAGTTTCAGAAAATAGACTGCAATCCACTGATACTGAGCCCAGTTGAATTTTGTGGGCTGTCACTTTAGGCTTCCAGTAGCTTTGATGGAGGTGACTCTTTGGACACGAATATACATGACCTGAAGAAAAGTAAGTGGTTTTCTTTCTGCATTCTGCAGTTATCTAAGAAGCAATCACCCTGGAGTCTGAATTTATCTGATCCTTGTTTTACTTATTTTTTTAATGAGCCTCTGTCACTCAGGATGGTTTTATCTGCAAGTAGGCTGCAGTCCATGAGGTTGCTAAGAGTCGGACACGACTGAGCGACTTCACTTTCAATTTTCATTTTCATATGCATTGGAGAAGGAAATGGCAACCCACTCCAGTATTCTTGCCTGGAGAATCCCAGGGACGGGGGAGCCTGGTGGGCTGCCGTCTGTGGGGTCGCACAGAGTCGGACACGACTGACGTGACTTAGCAGCAGCAGCAGAATTCTAAACTAAATGTGGCTAAACAATGAGTAAAATTTCTGATCTCAAACCCAAAAAGTCTATAGAGAGGTGCAGGGTTGGTTAGAGCAAGGGCCCACTGACACCATCAAGCCACCCAAGCATCAGGGTGCTTCCCAGGTTGCTGTTCTGCCGTCTTCATTAGCTGTGTTCATCGTACCTGGGCTTGTCCCCTCGTGGTCACAAGGGGACTGCCCCGGCTCTGGGCATCACAGCCCCACACAGCTTTGTTCAGAGACAGACAGCGAGGGGAGTTGCTTGTGTCCCCTGTCACAATGGGGAAAACCTTTCTCAGGAACCCCCAGCATCCATCTTCTTTAGTCTCATGGGCCAGGCCTGATAAGTGAAATAAGAACCGTTTGATTGGTTTAGGGCTCATCTCCTAGGCCTGGGGAGGGGCCCAGTAGCCGTGAGGGTTCTGGTGCAAGGAAGAGGGGACAGTGGCTGACAAGTAAGCAATACATAGTGTCTGAT
Organism: Neotragus pygmaeus; assembly: GCA_006410875.1. Lineage (NCBI taxonomy): Eukaryota > Metazoa > Chordata > Mammalia > Artiodactyla > Bovidae > Neotragus > Neotragus pygmaeus. The sequence goes on along the minus strand of SJYV01011561.1, from coordinate 1,276,124 downwards.
TTCATATTGCGTGCAAACCTGTTTCTTTGGACCATTAAGTCTTATGTTTTGCTCCATGTAATGATCTGTAGTTCCTTTTATGAACTCAACACCTTCACATCTGCTTTTAGAACAAAAATGGCTACTATCATGAGACAGAGCTTTCTCTGTAGTATTTATTATACAATATATGATGCGAAATTGTGTATTTCTGAAGAATTAGTATCTTATTCACCTATGTATTTTAGTGCTAAGCATCATGTGGTAGGCACATAGTGTAGGTAATTTACTATGTATTTATATGCAGTGCTTCATGGGCTTTATTATTTAGTTATTTTACCATGCTGTGTGTGAGCTCTGGGAGATTGCTAGGGTTAGGTCAACAAAGATTAGAAATTCGCTGAATTTCAAGGATGAAGGATAGAAGAGTGGACTTGAATGTTTTACCCACCCTTCTATTTTTCATTCCTCCCTGAAAGTAACGGAAGTGCTTTGGTGAAGCCTTTAGTGTGTGCAGTGCAGAGACGTCCGTGATGAACAGTGTCTCGTCATTCTGTTCCACGCTTTCCCGTTGGTCACTGAGGGTATCGCTCAGACTGGCTAGGTGCCTGTCTTCTTCTTGACTGTTCTGAATCATTATAAAGCATTTCACATGGAGGGGAATTCATCTTTAGGTTTTATACAGGTATTGTAAATAGCTGTTTGTTTGTTTTCCATGCTGCATGACTTGTAGGATCTTAGTTGCCTGAACAAGGATTGAAGTTGGGACTTCAGTAGTGAAAGCACAGACTCCTAACCGCTGCACTGCCAGGGAATTCCCTATAGCTGCTTTTTATATATCTAAATTGACAGAATGTGATAAGGAATGGGAAGGGGTGGACCAGAGCAATGAGCCATATTTCTCTTTCCTTCTGCCTTCTTTTCCTTTCTTCCCCTTCCCCTATGTCTCTCTTTCCCTCCTGTCTCTCTTTTGCTCTCTCTCCCTCTCTCTGTCTCTCTCTCTCACACAGGCACACACACAGTTACCAGACATAGGTTGAATGGAGGGGAGAGTGCCAGTTCATTTCATCCAGCATTGGGCAGGACCCCTGACCTACAGAGTTTTCTCTTCTTTATTTCATGAGCTCAAGAAAAACCAAACTCTTTATTTCATCTCACTGCTGTCTCTTTGTTAAGGCATGTAATGAAAACCATTTAACTGACCTCATTTAGACATTTTGTGTCAGAAAAACTTCTATTTCAAGTTTGTCCACAATTAAAAGGAGCAGTTAGCTTTGGCAATGTTGAGAAGACGCATGTGGCAGCTAAACACTGCTGTCTGGAGCTTTCTTAGAACTCACCTGTGCGTGTCTAGCGGAGGAGGGCTTCAGGCTGTAGTGCCTGTGGATGAGACCGACCGGTGAAAACATTTTGACAGGGGAGACTGGAAGGAGTCAAAGACCTCAAGACAGAGGGAATCTCTTTTTCTGTTTTTAGTTTAATTGCCTGTCTCCTGTCCCTTCCTTTGCTTGGATCATCACAGTGAGGCCAGAGCCAACAAGACAAGAAGAAGCCGTGCGGGTTCACTTTTGCTGTTGTTCTCCTTCCCTTGCTGCATTCTTGACTTGGAATTTTATGCCACTGCTCTGTGTAATTTGCATATTTATATAAAGTACTGGGGCGCTTTGACTTCCCTTATGCTTTTATGCAGAATTTTTTTCAGGTCGAGATTGCACGGCCACGCAGGCTAGTCAGGCCTATGATCAAGCCCTTTACTCTGTGGGAACGAATGGATGGTCTCCTTAATAAATGTTGTCGATCAAATTGGCAGTTCACCCCCAAACACACCTAGACGCCTTAGCTCACTCTGTAATCAAAAGTAACTTCCAGATGTATGAAAGACAGAAATGTAAAAGTACAAAAATAATAGGGGAATGTATTCAGAACCTTGGGACTTCTAAAGTGAGTCAGGTGGTTTAGAAGCCATAAAGTAAATGATTTGTATGAACATAAAATTTTTTCTGTAAGGCATTTGTAAAGAAAATGGCAAGTGATAGACTGGGAGAAACAGTTACCACAAACTACCAGATAAAGATTTCATATTTCAGATATATCAGGGCATTTTCAAATTGAAAAGATAAACCACCCTGTAATAAAATGAACATTTTACAGAGGAGAACTTGCAGACAACCAACGAATATATGCAGATATGTTCAGAGAAATTAAAACAAGATACTATTTTTTTTCAGCCATTTGGTTGGCCAAAAATTTAAGAGTAATATCCACTGCTCACTCACTGGTCTTGGAAAAGGGGCAGTTGTGTCCTAATTGAGGGAGTATGAGCTTCTTTAATCCTTTTGTAAATCAACTGGCTGTTTTTAATAAAATTTAACATGGTCATACCTTTTGAATCAGCAGTTCCATTTTTAGGAGGCTTCCTTACTCAAAAATGTCAATATATAGCATAAGGAAATATTTCTAGGATGCGTATTGCAGCAGTGTTTTTAATGTCAAAATATTAGTATCAGCTTATTCATCCTCTAGGGAATAGTTTGAAATATGGATAGTCATGAGATAAAGCTATAAAGTACTGTCTTTACACTGTTGACTCACTAATTATTTCCAGCCTCAACTGTACTGAATTTCAAGCTTTATGGCCACTTAAAATCTTCACTTAGATGTATAATTGGCATCTTAAATTCTTAAATATCCAAACCAAACTGATTTTTTCCCCTTAAACCTCTTGCTCACCTTGTTTTTCTGTTTGTAAATGGCAGTTCCATTCTTCAGGCGAAAAACTTGAAAGTCATCTTTAATTCTCTGCTCCTTCCTCCTTTCCTGTCACTACCCTGTGTATTTCCTACACCTCCCTCCTCCCCCCAGCACTTCTTATTTGTATTCTCTGCTTTGTTTTACTTCACATTTTATCCCTATCTGATATACTATATTCAGAATTCATTTATATCCCCCCTCATATTTTTTCCCTGGTGGCTCAGAGATTAAAGCGTCTGCCTGCAATGCAGGAAACTCGGGTTTAATCCCTGGGTTGCCCCTGGAGAAGGAAATGGCAACCCACTCCAGTACTCTTGTCTGGAGAATCCCATGGAGGGAGGAGCCTGGTAGGCTACAGTCCACGGGGTCACAAAGAGTCGGACATGACTGAGTGACTCCACTTTCACTTTCATATTTGTTTAGGGTCCATGAGGGTCATGACTTTGTTTTGTATCCCCATTATCTAGAATAATTGCACATAATAAATATATCTTATATCAAATAATATATTAAAATATATTATAAATATATAAAAATATATTGACATAATAAATGCAATCTTTACTAATTATTTTTTGAATAAATGACTATACTGTGACAAAAAATTTACTCATTGAGTATAGAATCTCTTTTTTGTATAAATAAACCCAAACTGTATTTTAATGCACTGTATACCCCTCATTTTTCCTTTCTATGACTGGTATGTGGGATTCATTTGTAGACAGCTGCAGCTATCTGACCTTTGCTTGGTGGCTGCAATGATCTGCATGTCTTCACATGTGAAGGACCTGAGACGGAAAGGTCTCCCCTAGAAATCTGGCCTGCTCTCCTGCATCAGGTTCATTGGGTTTGCTTTTGGGGTCTGCAGTGTTTGTGAGTCAGTTGCAAATACATTGCTGGTGCTATGCCAGGGACGTAAATATATTGAGCACAGATATGCTGCAGCGTGTTAGCTTCTTTACCCAAGTATGTCTGAAGCTTCTTTCATAATGCTAAAACTGTAAGTATTCCAGAATGAGAAGCCCATATGATTACATTGGTAGTACATAATTGCTATGACAGCCTGCTGACTAAAGTTTGGAACCATTTCCCACCCTGAGGTAGTTTTGTTCTTTAATAATAGCTTTATTGAGATATAATTCACATGTTAGAAACAGTTTACGTACTTCAAGCATACAGTTCAGTAGGTTTTTTTAAAAAAAATTATTTTCACAGAGTTGTACAGTCATGTTTAGAACATTTTCATCACTCCATAAAGAAATCCCATACTTATTAGCAGTCACACAGCTCTTTTCCCCCAACCCTTAGCCCTGGGCAACCACTAATTTACTTTTCTGTCTCTCTAGATTTTCCTGTTCTGGACTTTTCATGTAAATATAATGGAATCATTCAGTATATAGTCTTTTATCATTGGTTTCTTTTAGCATCTTGTTAACAAGGTTCGTCAATGCTTTAGCATGTATCTGTACTCTATTCCTTTTTATTGCCAAGTAATATTCCATTGTATAAATATACCACATTTTGTTTCATCAGTTGGCTGACGCTATGGACATTTGTGCACAAGTTTTTGTGTTAGTATATGTTTTCATTTCTCTTAGACACATGCTTTGGAGTGAAATTGTTGAGTCATAAGGTAACTTGATGTTTAACCTTTTGAGGAGCTGCCAATTATCTATATTGTCCACAGCGGTGGTTGAACATTCTACATTCTTGCCCGTAGTGTATGAGGGTTTGAGAGTTTTTAAAAATGCAAATCTGTTCCTAAGAGTGCCTGCCTAATAGGATTGTTGTGGAGATAAAACATATAAAGCACTTAAAGCAGTAAGTGCTGGCTGTTTTACTGTTACTGATACAGTGGGTACTCCATGTATATAACAAGTTCAGAATAATGCAGTGATTCCTTTTTTTTTTAATTGTGGTAAAATATACATAACATGAATTTTACCATCTTAGCCATTTTTAAGTATACAGTTTGGTGGTATTAAATACATTCATAATGTTGTTCTATTATCACCACCATCTATCTCCAAAACTCTTTATTTTGTAAAACTCAAAACAGTAGCTCCTCATTTCCTTCCCAAGCCACCTACCCCCAACCACCACTCTATTTTCTATCTCTATGAATTTGAATACTGTAACTACATACTTCATATGATCTATGTTGTAGCATGTGTCAGAAGTTTGTTCAAGCTGAAAAATAGTCAGTCTATGATATGCTGCATTTTTTTATCCATACATCCATCAATGGACATTTAAGTTGCTTTCTCATTTTAGCTATTGTGATACCTCCGAGAGCATGGATACACCAATCTCTGGAGACCTTGCTTTCCTTTCTCTTTGGTACATACCTGCACGTGGACTTGCTAGATGTTTAATTGTGATGGGGGCTGCCATGCTGTCTTCTGTAGGGGCTGTCCCATTTTACATTCTCACCAGTACTGTGCAAGGATTCCAGTTGCTCCATATCCTTACCAGCACTTGTTATTTTTTGATTTTTCTGACAGTAGCCGTCCTAATGAATGTGAGGTGGTATCTCATTGTCCTTTTGATTTATATTTCCTTAATGACTAGTGAGGGCTTCCCAGGTGGGTTAGTGGTAAAGAGTCTGCCTGCCAGTGCAGGAGACATGGATGCAATCCCTGGGTCGGGCAGATCCCCTGGAGGAGGAAATGGCAAGCCACTCCAGTATTCTTGCCTGAAAAATCCCATGGACAGAGAAGCCTGGGAGACCTAGAGTCCACAGGTTTCAGAGTCAGACACGATTTAGCGGCTTAGCATACATGCAATGACTAGTGATATTGAGAATCTTTTCATATGTTCACTGGCCATTTGTATATGTTCTTTGGAGAAATGTCTAAGTCCTTTGCCAATTTTTGTATTGGGCTGTTTTTTGTTGAATTTTAGAAGTTCTGTATATATTTTGGATATTATTCCCTCATTAAACAGTTGGAAAATTTTTCTCTCATTTTATGGGTTTCTTAATTTGACTCTGTTGATAGTATCTTTTGATGCACAAAATATTTAAATTTGTCTCATTTTTCTGTTTTGTTGTCAAACCTGGTGTTGTGAAGCTTTTCAGTGCGTTGTTTCTTAATATCAGAATCACATGGACAATTTAAAAAGGAAGAAAACAACAACAGATGTCTGTTGTTCTTCCCTAAATTTTCTGAATCTGGAAGCTGGGATTGATGCAGGTATATGTATTTAGAAACATGTACTGAAACTTCCCGAGGGCTTCTGCGGCTCATTTTCTGTTGTGAATCACTGCTTTAGAGACTCGACTCTGACTGCTTACTCCAAGAAGCTTTCCCTAGGCCCTCTCAGGCTGATTTTGTTACTCATCCTTTGTCCTCTCATCACGTGCTTTGCACATTTTTGTCTTCAGACTCACACACTACAATGTAATCTTTACATCTACTGTTACAGACTTGGGGTCACTTGGAATGGGTAGGTGAATGAATAAGGACCTAGCTCTTTATTACTCAGGGCACATCTTGGGTGTTACCTCTTCCAATGAGCCTTTCCTGACTCTTGCCTGCACTGAGGCTGCATTAGATGCCTCTCACGTGGGCTGCTTTTAGCAGTCTGTGCGTGTGTCTTTCATCACACTGTGCTGTTGTAACATCAGTTCATATACCTTGTTTGCCTCTAATCAGAGTGAACATGAGTGCAGAACCAATCTTGTTTATTTTCTGATCCCTGATATCTAAAAAACTTTGAAAAACTCGTACTTTTTCTGATGTACTGTATTTTTAACAGCTCTAGAGCTATAATTTACATACAGTAGGATTAACCCATTTTAAGTGTGCAATTTAATGAGTTTTGCAGTCATGAGAATCAAATAACCACCACTGCGGTCATCACACAGAATGTTTTTTCATCCACCCAAACTTCTCTTATGCCCTTGGTAGTCTATTCCATTTCCACACCAACTGCTTTCCCTGTATCTGCTTTTTGTCCCCATAGCTTTGACACTTTGAGAATTTTATGTAAATGAAATCATGCATAAAGTAGGCTTTGTGTCTGGCTTGTTAGAATAATGCTTTTGAGATTCTTTGTTGATTCAATGGTTTGTTTTTCTTTGCTGAATATTCTGTGTTATGGACATATGACATTGTTTATCCGTTAACCAGTTGATGGACATTTGGGGTTTTTTTCCAGATTTGGGCTCTTTTGAGTAAAATTACTATGAACATTTGAGTGCAAGTCTTTGTATAGACATGTGTTTTCATTTTTCTTGAGCAATTTCCTAGAACTGGGATTGCTGGTTCATATAGTAGGTATATGTTTGACTTTATAAGAAACTCAGATTTCCAGTGACTGATTTTCATTTATCCTCATAGTTTATAAGAGTTTTAGTTGCTGCGATTTCTTGGTGCCATCACTTGGTGCGATCAGTCTTTTTAATTTCAGTCATTCAAATTGATATATATAATGAAATCTTGTGGTTTTAATATGCATTTTGCTAATGAGTAACAGTCTTGAGCAACTTCTCATGAGCCTGTTTTTAGCCATTTGTATTGAGAGTCCCTTGGACTGCAAGGAGATCCAATCAGTCCATCCTAAAGGAGACCAGTCCTGGGTGTTCATTGGAAGGACTGATGCTGAGGCTGAAACTCTAATACTTTGGACACCTCAAGTGAAGAGTTGACTCATTGGAAAAGACCCTGATGCTGGGAGGGATTGGGGGCAGGAGGAGAAGGGGACGACAGAGGATGAGATGGGTGGATGGTATCAGCGACTCGATGCACATGAGTTTGGGTGAACTCTGGGAGTTGGTGATGGACAGGGTGGGCTGGCATGCTGCGATTCATCGGGTTGCAAAGAGTCAGACATGACTGAGCGACTTAACTGATGTCTTTTTTTTGGCAAAGTACGTGTTCAGATATTTTGCCTGTTTAAAAAATATCAAATTGCCAGTAGGGGAGAGTAATAAAGAGTCACATTGCATTTTCTACCTACCAGGCATTCTTTTAAGAGTTTTACTTGAATAAATTCATTTAATATTCACTACAGAAAAATCAAATTACTTGTCTTACTTTTGAGCTGTAATCATTCTTTATTCAGTATGCAAGTCTTCTATCAGAGAGATATTTTGCAATATTTTCTTTCAGTCAGTGGTTTTCCTTTTCATTTTCTCGATAGTGTCTTTTGAAGAGCAAAAATTTTATTTTAGTGAAATCCAGTTACTAGTTTTAACTTTTATGATTCATGCTTTCTGAGACCTAAGACTTTTGCCTAACTCAGGATTATAGTGATTTTTCTCGTAAGTTTTCTAATTCGGATTTTATTGTTTAGCTCTTATATGTAGGCCTGTGATCCATTTGAATATGGTCAGTGTTCAGTTTTTGCTTGTGGATATCCAATTTTCAGGACCACTGCTGAAAAGACTGTATCCTACTCTGAATTAGTTTGGCACCTTTGAAAACCAATTGGCCGTATGTGTGGTAGTCTATCTTGAGACATTTTATTATTTCTATATATATATGTCTATCCTTAGTTCTACACTGTGTTGACGACTGTATCTTTTTGGTATATCTTCAGAGTATGTAGTGCAATAATATAAATCTTCTCACTTTATTTTTCTTCTTCTGAACTGTTTCGGCCATGCTAGGTCCTCGGCTTTTGCATATAAACTTGAGAATCAGCTTTCCAATTCCTATCAAAAAGGCTGCTGGGATTTTCATTAGGATTACATTGAATCTGTAGCTCAATTTGGGGGCAGAATTGACATCTTAATGATACTGACTGTTGTGATTTATGTACATGGTATATTTTTCATTTTGTGGGTCTTTAATTTTTCTTGGCAATATTTTGTACTTCTCTATACAGCTCTTGCACATAGTTTGTCCCTAAATTTATAATATTTTGAAGTATTTTGAAATAACTTCTAATTTTTTTGTAGTTTATAGAAATATGGTTAATTGTTTGTGTATGGTCTTCACTGTGCTAAATTCTCTTAATAGTCCTGGTTACGTTTTCTGTAAGCTCCTTAGAAATTTCTGCATAAATGATAATGTCTATCAGTTCGGTTCAGTCACTCAGTCGTGTCCGACTCTTTGCGACCCCAGGAATTGCAGCACACCAGGCACCAACTGCTGGAGTTCACTCAGACTCATGTCCGTCGAGTCCGTGATGCCATCCAGCCATCTCATCCTCATTCGTCCCCTTCTCCTCCTGCCCCCAATCCCTCCCAGCATCAGAGTCTTTTCCAATGAGTCAACTCTTCGTATGAGGTGGCCAAAGTACTGGAGTTTCAGCTTTAGTATCATTCCTTCCAAAGAAATCTCAGGGCTGATCTCCTTCAGAATGGACTGGTTGGATCTCCTTGCAGTCCAAGGGACTCTCAAGAGTCTTCTCCAACACCACAGTTCAAAAGCATCAATTCTTCGGCGCTCAGCCTTCTTCACNTCAGCTTTAGCATCATTCCTTCCAAAGAAATCCCAGGGCTGATCTCCTTCAGAATGGACTGGTTGGATCCCAGCAGGAAACAAACAGTGCGCTCAAATTAGACAGTTTGAGGAAGGGTTAACAAAAAGGCCTATTTATAAAGGACTGAGCTCTAGGGAAACCCCAATGACATTATATAGTACCCAGTCACCACTGTGGGTGGGCCCCAATCTGGGATTAAGGGAGGAGAGAGACCGGAAGTTTGAAGGCAAACCTGGGATGAGGGGACACCCTCATAGGTACTGTGACTCCTGGTTAGGCAATGAAACCAGTCCTCAGGAGAAGGAGCTGGGGGGACAGGAATGTCTTGACCCTGAAAATATACCTCCCTGTCTCCCTCGGTCACCTGCGTGGGTGCCCCAACCATTGAACCCATCAAAAGTCACAGGGCCACGGAGTCTTCTTCCCTTAATCCCACCCACAGTGGTGACTGGGTACTATATAATGCCACCTTCTAATGTGGTCCCTCCACATTAGTTACCTGGTGGTTACAGTGAAGGGTTGGTCCGCAGGGGCAAGCCGTCCGTTAATGTTACAAACAGCTTCAAGTGCATGAACTTGAACTAGAGGTATAATTTCTCTGAGGCTCAGTTTTCTCATTTTAAATAGGGTCATTATAATTAGCTGGCTGTTAGTTTAGGGACAGATAGTACATGCAAATTTCCTTTAATAATAGGTGGTATTTAATGTAATAGCTGCTACTGTTTATTATAATTGATACCATTACTATAATTATTATAGGCAGGAGGTTCACATGCCAGTAGGGAAAGAGATAAGATATTCAAGAAGTTTTTTTAAACTGTTTTAGAGTAACTATAGCATCTGTTGGAGAAGACTCTTGAGAGTCCCTTGGACTGCACGGAGATCCAACCAGTCCATTCTGAAGGAGATNTGACCTTTTCCAGTCCTGTGGCCACTGCTGAGTTTTCCAAATTTGCTGGCATATTGAGTGCTGCACTTTCACAGCATCATCTTTTAGGATTTGAAATAGCTCAGATGGAATAGCTCAACTGTAATCCCATCACCTCCACTAGCTTTGTTCACAGTGATGCTTCCTAAGGCCCACTTGACTTCACATTCCAGGATATCTTGCTCTAGGTAAGTGATCATACTATCGTGATTATCTGGGTCATGAAGATCTTTTTTGTACAGTTCTTCTGTGTATTCTTGCCACCTCTTCTTAATATCTTTTGCTTCTGTTAGGTCCGTACCATTTCTGTCCTTTATTGTGCCCATCTTTGCATGGAATGTTCCCTCGGTATCTCTAATTTTCTTGAAGAAATCTCTAGTCTTTCCCAGTCCATTGTTTTCCTCTGTTTCTCTGCACTGATCACTGAGGAAAGCTTTCTTAGCTCTCCTTGCTATTCTTTGAAACTCTGCATTCACACGGGTATATCGTTCCTTTTCTCCTTTGCCTTTTGCTTCGCTTCTTTTGACAGCTATTTTTGTAAGGCCTCCTCAGACAACTGTTTTGCCTTTCTGCATTTCTTTTTCTTGGGGATGACTTGATCCCTGCCTCCTGTACAATGTCATGATCCTCTGTCCATAGTTTCAAGCACTCTGTCTATCAGATCTAATCCCTTGACTCTATTTCTCACTTCCACTGTATAATCATAAGGGATTTGATTTAGGTCATAGTACCACCTTAATGAAAGTCTTCCTTTACATGTCCCTGTGTCTCACTGTTAAAACTTCCCTGGGAGGTCAGTTATTTTCTGATGCAAAGCCACAAAAATTGTGGAATTGAAGATACAGGTCCTAATCCTAACAAACCTGAGAACTATCACAAAGAATTCAAGACTCCAATTTTATCATTCAGATTATACTTTATAAGCTAGAAAGGATCCAGGTAAAAGGCAAAGCTACTGAATCTTCTAAAGCATATCTTTCCACTGAGTTTTAATACAGAATGTTACGCTATATATAACTAATGGGAAAATCTGTAGTATTTAGGCACTAGTTAACATAAATCATATTTGGCAGGCATATTTTATAAATATTATCCATTTTGTATATGATAAAGGATGATATGTTTAAAAAATATGCACAATAATATGACCACCCTACATTTCTTAGACTTCCCTCGTGGCTCAGCTGGTAAAGAATCTGCCTGCAATGAGGGAGACCTGGGTTTGATCTCTGGGTTGGGAAGATACCCTGGAGAAGGGAAAGGCTACCCACTTCAGTATTCAGGCCTAAAGAATTCCACGGACTGTAGCCCATGGGGTCGCAAAGAGTCTGACACGACTGAGCGACTTTCACTTCACTTAATATTTCTTAGTAATATATGAAACATTTGCAAGCTGAGAATTGGCAAGCTGTCATAAACAAATCTAATCTGTCCTAATTTAAAATTGTGATCAAGTCACAAAAAGTAGGGTACCCTCCTATCTATTGGATTAGCATAAGTTAGAGTTTCATTCACTCAATCGATAAGTATTTATTAAGGACTCTGAGCCAGATGCCAGACTGCACGTTGAAACCATAGCAACAGACCAGACACTCTATTCTCAAGGAGATCATGCTGGGAAAATAAAATTAACCGAAATAAAGTTAAGACTTGTGCTTCTCCAAGTTTGATCTGCATAAGAAACCCTGGGAATCTCATTAAAAATACAGATTTTGATTCTTTTCATGCATTGGAGAAGGAAATGGCAACCTACTCAAGTATTCTTGCCTAGAAAATCCCAGGGACAAGGGAGCCTGCTGCTGCTGCTAAGTCACTTCAGTCGTGTCCAACTCTGTGCGATCCCAGAGATGGAAGCCCACCAGGCTCCCCCGTACCTGGGATTCTCCAGGCAAGAACACTGGAGTGGGTTGCCATTTCCTTCTCCAATGCATGAAAGTGAAAAGTGAAAGGGAAGTCACTCAGTCGTGTCCGACTCTTAGCAACCCCATGGACTGCAGCCTACCAGGCTCCTCCATCCATGGGATTTTCCAGGCAAGAGTACTGGAGTGGGGTGCCATTGCTTTCTCCAGGGGAGCCTGATGGGCTGCCATCTATGGGGTCACACAGAGTTGGAAATGACTGAAGTGACGTTGCAGCAGCAGCAGCAGCAGGTGTGGAATGGGAGCTAAGAATCTGCATTTCTAACAAGCTATCAGGCAACGTTGTTATAACTGGTTCATGGATCACACTGAAGAAATGAGAGGTTATATAATCTGAAAGTCCTGTCTCATTCTCAGTAGGTAAATTCACCGAGGAACGTACCTTCATCTAACCAACAGAGAGTAATCTTGACTCTACTGAAGGTATTGCCTTTCTTAAGCTTCTAAAATAAATTACCTATGTCTTTTATTAAATCTATCAGTATGGCAAACTAAGTAACAAAAATGAAAGAATTCATTCTTTCAATTGTATTTTCCCTCAAATCCTTACCAAATTAACAGCATAATCAAATTTATACTTATAAAATTTTGACTCTAAGTAACAAAGACACTGCTCAGGTATATACAGAGTAACATTAGAACCTAGTTTCCATATAACCATGCATTAATTAAGTATGTACAATTATGTTCTAGTTGAAATGTCATTAATTTGAGATTATTAGAATCCACACAAAACACTGTTTTCAGTTTTATAAATGATATAGTCTAAAGGTTACAGTTTATTATATTTGGTATGCATTCATTAGAAATTATAATAATATATAAAAAGCCACACACATATATGGTTTTTACCCCAAGTAATTATAAAATGTGAGTGTGCATGGAACAAAACACTTTACATTCAGTTCAGTTCAGTCACTCAGTCGTGTCCGACTCTCCGCGGCCCCATGAATCACAGCACACCAGGCCTCCCTGTCCATCACTAACTCCCGGAGTTCACTCAGACTCACATCCATCGAGTCAGTGATGCCATCCAGCCATCTCATCCTCTGTCGTCCCATTCTCCTCCTGCCCCTAATCCCTCCCAGCATCAGAGTCTTTTCCAATGAGTAACTTCACATGAGATGGCCAAAGTATTGGAGTTTCAGCTTTAGCATCATTCCTTCCAAAGAAATATCAGGGCTGATCTCCTTCAGAATGGACTGGTTGGATCTCCTTGCAGTCCAAGGGACTCTCAAGAGTCTTCTCCNGCCAAAGTACTGGAGTTTCAGCTTTAGTATCATTCCTTCCAAAGAAATCTCAGGGCTGATCTCCTTCAGAATGGACTGGTTGGATCTCCTTGCAGTCCAAGGGACTCTCAAGAGTCTTCTCCAACACCACAGTTCAAAAGCATCAATTCTTCGGCGCTCAGCCTTCTTCACAGTCCAACTCTCACATCCATACATGACCACAGGAAAAACCATAGCCTTGACCAGATGGACCTTAGTTGGCAAAGTAACGTCTGCTTTTGAATAATGCTATCTAGGTTGGTCATAACTTTTCTTCCAAGGAGTAAGCATCTTTTAATTTCATGGCTGCAGTCACCATCTGCAGTGATTTTGGAGCCCCCCAAAATAAAGTCTGACACTGTTTCCACTGTTCCCCATCTGTTTCCCATGAAGTGTCTATAAATCAAGTCAATTTTATTTCTTTCTTCCCAGTCTGTATGTCTTTTACTTTCTTGCCTTATTTTACTGAACAGATTCTAGTCAGTGACAGAGGTTATAAAAAAGGACATCCTTACCTTGTTCCTTATTTTAGAGGGAAAGTATTAGTTTTTACCGTTAAATATAATGATTTTCTATTTAAAAAAATATGACTGTTGAATTTTGTTAAATACTATACTGAATCTATTGAGGTGATTGTATTATTTTTCTTTTTTTCTTTTCATTTTTAGACTTTAAGTGGTAAATTGTCTTGATTATTTTTGAGCGTTAAACCAACCTTGGACTCATGGAATAAATCCCACTTGGTTGCTTTTGATTTCTAAAAATTTGACAAGGATTTGTGTTCATAAGGATTGTTTTTCCTTTTCTTGTAGTGCCTTTGGTTTTGTTTTGTGGGTCATGGTAGCCTTATAAAATGAGTTGGGAAGTGTTCTGTCTTCTGTTTTCCAGAAGAGTTTGTCTATATTATATATAAGTTTATTATAGGTTATTATCTTTTACTTAAATAATTGATAGAATCACTAGTAAAAGCATCTGAGGCTATAGTTTTCTTGTGTGGACATTTTTTAGTTACAATTTCAATTTTTAAAAAGGATGTAGGACTAGTTAGGTTATCTGTTTCATCTTAGATGAGTTTTCATAGTTTATGTCTTTTAAGGAATTTGTCCACTTCACCTAAGTTGTCAAATTTATTGGCAAAAAATAGTTCATAATGTTCCCTTACTATCCTTTTCATGTCTGTAAGATTTGCTTTTCTGTTATGGGTAGTTTGTGTCTTCTCTATTTCTTGATTAGACTGGCTAGGGGTTAACCTGTTTTATTAATATTTTCAAAGAAATGGTTTTTATTTCAGTCATTGTTTTTAATTTTTCTTGGTTTTCTCTGTTTCATTGATTTGTGCTTTTATATTCTTAATATTTCCTTTGGTTTACTTTGTGCTTAATTAGCTATATTTGTCTAGTTTCTTAATGTAGAAATTTAAATCAATAATGTGCCATTTCTATTTTAATAAGCATTTCATGCTAAAAATTTTCCTTTAAGCATCACTTTAGGTGTATTCCACAAATTTTCATTGGATGTTTTTGATTTTATTCAGTTCAAAATATTTTGCAATAGTTTTTCTTATTTGACCTATGGGTTATTTAGAACGGGGTAGTTTAACATCCAAATATATAGGGATTTTTTTTTACTGATATTTTTCAGTTAGTTGAATATTCTGTGGTCAGAGTACATACTTTATATGATTTCAGGCCTCTTAAATTTATTCAGGTTTGTTTTATGGCCCAGAGTATGGTCTATCTTGGTAAAATACTCTGTGTACATTTGGAAAAAAATGTGTAGTTTGCTGTTGAGGGATAATGTTTTATACTGTCAGTTAGATCAAGTAGGATGATAGTGTTAAGATCTGTATATTTATTGATTTTGTGTTTACTTGTTATAATTTACTGAGAGAATAGTGGTGAAATCTTTGACTATCATTACTGATTTGCTTATTTCTTCGACTCTTTGAATTTTGCTATATGCATTTTAAAGCTTTGTTAGTAGGTGTGTGTACGCAATTAAGATTGTCAGATCTTCTTGAGGTATTGTTCCTTTTAACATCATGAAATATCATACTTTATCCCTGATGATATTCATTGTTTTCAAATCCACCTTATCTGGTATGAATATAGCAGTTTAGCTTTCTTTTGATTGGTGTTAGCATGGCATATCTTTCTCCATCTGTTTGTTTATTTTTTATTTTTCTATATGTTTATATTTAGAGGGTTTTTTCTTTTTTAAAGACTACATAGAGTTGGGTCTTGTAATCAGTCTATCTCTATATTCTGATTTGTGAGTTTATATACACGTATGTTTCTAAGAGAAAATGGACAGAGGGCTCAGTGCAGGGACGTTTTGCCTGCTGTGATATAACTTTACTCAGTCTATAAAAGCAAATGGGATTAAGTGTGTTTATGAAGCTTCTCCAGTGATTACACAGCGATACTGTTTATAAGGTGGCATATAGTCTAAAATAGTAAGCAATGGCAGTCTTGGAAATGGTCTCCTGTTGCTATATCACATTGAATGAAAAAGATTTGAGTTGTTGAAAAAAGATGTGAATAAGAAAGGGAAGTGGTAAAAAGTCCTTTTATAAAAGCTTAAAATTTTTCCATATTACAAAAATAATACATGTATATTGCACACAGTTCAAATACCCATAAGCAAGGAGAAGCAAATAAGAGTGTTTTACTCTTTAATTCTATCACTCTGAATGACAAAACATTACCTTGAAATATACCTTTCCAATATTTTTTAAGCATCAATGTAATTTTCAAATGAAGTCACTTTGTAATACTTCTTTGTAACTTTCTATTCCACTTAATATGAATATTTTTCCACTTTGGATGTTCATACTGATCTATATCACTCTTTTTAATGGCTGCATATTTCAGTTTATGGTGTATAATCCCAATTGATGTCTATATTTTTTGTTAGCAGCAGTGCAGTATATAGTATTTCTTTAGAATACATTTAGAAATTTGACTGTTGGATTAAGGAACATGCAAAATTCTAAAGCTTCTGGAGTATTGTCAAGATGCTTTCCTTAAAGTTTATACTGATTGGTAGTGTATTAGTGTTAGTCGCTCAGTCATGTCCAGTTCTTTGCGACCCCATGGTCTGTAGCCCTCCAGGCTCCTCTTTCCATGGGATTTTTCCAGGCAAGAATATTGGAATGGTTTGCCATGCCCTCCTCCAGGGGATCTTCCTGACCCAGGGGTCCAAACGTGTGTCTCTTATGTCTCCTGCACTGGCACATGGGTTCTTTAATGCTAGTGCCACCTGGGAAGCCCATACTAACATAGGAGTCTACTGTTTACTTTTTTGGGAGATATAAATTGGATTTGTATCATAAATTTCATTTTCTGGTCCTTCATTTTTTCCCCTAAAAGCTGATCAACTTATTTCTATTATTTTGATTTAATCGAAGACAGTTTTTGACAACTACCACAGTTTAAATGATGAGTAAAAAAGGGACTTTTAACACGGCGTCTTGGAAAAGAAAGGGAGTGGAAAGTATTTTGTTGTGGTTGCACAGGTATAACATGTCAGCTTCTCAGTGTATTTTGTGATTTCCTATAGAGGGTTTTTAAATTCTCTTTTGGATCATCCATGAGTTTTGGCTGCCTTGCAGGGAGTTAAAATATTTGAGTTCTTAAGGAGTAAAAATAGCTAGTGTTAAGTGTAGTATGTGGTGAAAATTGGGAGGATGAGGATATATATGTGAGATAATAGGAAATATATATGCAAGAATGTTTTTTATATGTATATACCTGTTCCTTGGCACAGGGCTCCTAAAACCCTTGAAGTTTCTAAATGATAATAGAGTACTGTGATACTAGGAGCATCTTTCTGGTGGAGGAGGGGACATGCTGGGGGACTTGAAGGATCTCAGTTCCCTGACAAGGGATTGAACCTGGGCTCCCTAATCAATAGGATACCAGGGAACTCACATCTTTTGTTTTAATGTGGTGACTTTGGTTGGGCTTCTCGGCCGGGATGGGGCACCAGAATGACCCAGCGGTGATTAGAGGCTTGGAATTTTTAGCCGACCCCGTATTCTCCAGAGGGGAGAGGGGCTGGAAATGGAGGTCATAATTGATCACACCTATGTGAGGAAGCCTCACGTAATAAAGAAGACATACAGAAAAGGCTTGGGGGAGGGCAGTGGGCCCAGGGTGGGGATGGTGCTGGGTTTTCTTAACAATCTTCTATTTAGTGAACCTGGTGCAGATTATTTTTTCTGAATGGATCTTCATGGTTCTGTCACTTCTCTGATTCATATATCTTTTGAAAATACTTTATTTTCTCTATTCCCCCATAAAGGGTGATGATGATGATATCCCTTACTCACCTTGTTATTCAGTTGCTCAGTTGTGTCCGACTCTTTGCAGCCCCATGGACTGCAACACATCAGGCTTCCCTGTCCATCACCAGCTCCCGAAGCTTGCTCAAACTCATGTTCATTGAGTCGATGATGATGCCATCCAACCATCTCATCCTCTGTCACCTGCTTCTCCTCCTGCCTTCAATCTTTCCCAGCATCAGGGTCTTTTCCAATGAGTCGGCTCTTCCCATCAGGTGGCCGAAGTATTGAACCTTCAGCACCAGTCCTTCCAGTGAATATTCAAGGTTGATCTCTTTTAGAATTGACTGGTTTGCTCTCCTTGCTGCCCAAGGGACTCTCAGGAGTCTTCTTCAGCATAAAAGTTGGAAAGCATCAATTCTTTGATGCTCAGCCTTCTTTATGGTTCGACTCTTGTATCCATACATGACTACTGGAAAAACCATAGCTTTGACTGTATGAACCTTTGTTGGGAAAGTGATGTTTCTGCTTTGTAATACATTGTCTAGTTTTGACATAACTTTTCTTCCAAGGAGCAAGCTTGTTTTCCTCTCCTTTAATAGGAACTATGGCACCAGAATTTGTAAATTTTTTTTTTTTTTTGGTCATTTGAGACATCTTAAAGCCTGACTTCATTTTGCTACCTGAGACTTTATATATTCAACAGGTGTTCCCTATCATTTCTTTAATGAGAGACAGACTTCTTGGAGCTTACATTCTAATTCTTGTAGGTACCCAAACAGATGCTGTGGTGCCAAAATGCTTTGTGAGAAAGAAAGCACCCATGGTAAGCTGTGAGCTGAACTTTGAGAGACCGTTAGTACTTTGAACTGAGGATTAAGATTTCAGTCTTCTTGGAGTGATCTTAAATTATCACCTGGAGGACTTAGGCATTTAACTACACAATGTTATATGTATTGTCTCACCATTTCAGTGGTCCCTTCTGCTTTTAGGATTTCCTCTATCAGAGCTCTCAGGTAATTTCCTAATTTATAATCTTTCTCTATTAAAATCGTCTTACAGCATTAAATTATGCCATAGTTGGCAATTCTGAGTTCTTGAAAATAACTGAGTCACAGACTGCAGCTGATATTATTCTGACTAGTGAAGTGCTAATGACTCAGACTCACAAAGTCTTCTCCCCTCCCATGGCCTGTGACAGGCCTCCATATGTTTTATTTATTTTTCTCCATATGTTTTAATTGACTTAGTCAGTGATTTTGGCTTATTGCATCTAAAAACATACATGGTAAACTTAGATTTATGGCTTTAAAAAGAAACTATTCTCAAACATGTTTCATAGTGTATAAGTGTTTTTAGGCTTTGTATGTGAGCATTAAAGCCCAGGATTAAAGTCATCTGGTCCTGAATTGAGACCTACTGCTCTAAAGTCAATAGACTTTAATTACAATAGAGTCTAATTACAATAGTAATTAATCTTTTCTCTAATTCTTTAGTTGAAAATATTTGGTTGAATGATTGTTTAAACTTGGGCAAACATAAGATTATGCAAATAAGTGTTTGATATGCTTAGATAATTTAAATGGAAGTGTCAACTGCTCAAAGATACTGCCTGCCACTGGGAATCAAGCTTTTAGGTTAAACACAATAGTAGTTGAAGCATTTGTGGGAGAGCTGTACCTTTGATTTTTTTTTTTTTCCTAGCCAAGAGAACAAATCAGTTTATGGACACACACACATGGTAGGGAAAAAAAATATTATTTTAAACATCACACTCTGGGTTTCCAGTTCCAGTTCACAGACTAAGCACCTTCTTTCCTGTTGCTCCTACTGAATGCAACTGTAAAACCTGGATAGAGTGCATGGAGCAGCCTTTTGGGGACTCTGAAAAGCAAACAATGGCAGGCGGATTGGGAAAGAAGACCAGAATTTAAAGTGCCATTGAATTGGCAGTGAGTTACCATTTTCCCCCTCTGGTCCCCTTGCCATTTGGCCCGAAGTAAGCCCAGCTGTGGAAGGACAGTACGTAGGCTGGAGAGCTAAAAAGAGAGCCTCAGGAAACCTGAAAGTATCTGAGAGATAGCAGAGGAGGAGGAGCATGGGAAGGCAACTCCACATAGTTATCTATGAACTCTTGGGCTCATCCCTGAGGTACATGTGTGAATCTGATCCTGCTTAGCATATAAATAACTTTGAGAACTTACCTAACAAGTAGACAACCACTCAGGTTTCAGGCTGGCCACTATGTGGCACACGCAGGACACAAACCCAATTAGCATGCAAAGACTTTGAAAATTAAAACAAAATTGTTAACATTCTCCAGAAGATTTAAATGAGACCCAGAATCTTATAATATTCAGAATGTTCATAATATAATTATATGCAGTATCGGAAAACCCAGGAAAGTCTCGACAAACGTGAGAGACAACAGATGCTGAAATGACATAGATATGGGGACTATCTGAAGACTTTATTTAGAGTAGCTATGGTACAAATTTTCCAAGAAGTTGGTTCACACTGTTGGGAAACAAATGGACAAATGAAATTGTTTGCTAAGAAATAGATGATATAAAGAAGAACCAATACCATAAGGAAAATGAAAAACTGGGTGGTTTCAGGAGCAGAATGAAATTACAGAGGAAAGAATCAGTGATGTTGAAGATCAATAGAAATTATGCAAACTGAGTAACAAAGATTAAAAAGGCAGAGAAAAACATTAACAGAATTTCAGGGGCTTTTGGGACAAGAACAGAAGGTCTGACATTCATGTCATTGGAATCCTAGCAGGAGATGAGAGAAAGAAGGTAGTGCTAAAAATAATATGGCAGAAAAATTTCCAAATTTGGTGAAAGACATAAATATGCAAATTCAAGAAGTCAGTAAACCAGCAAGATAAATCCAAAGAAATCCATATGACAGCAGACCATAATCAAACTTCTGAAAACTACAAAGAAAATACCGAAAGAAGCCAAAGAAAAACAACGTATTACTTAGAGGGGAATGTGGATTTCACCCCACAAACTCTGAAGGCCATAAGTGGTTAAGTGTTTTAAATGCTGAAACAAATGAAATCAACCCAGAATTCTATACTCAGCCAACAAACAAACAAACAAACAAACCAGGTAGAACAAAGTCATTTTCAGACAAAGGAAAAGGCAGAAAATTCACAGCCAATAGACCTTTACTGAATAATAGTTAATGGAAGCTCTTTGACAGAAGTGAAATGATACCAGAGGGAATATTGTTATATCAGTAATGAAGAAAGATTCTACATATAGACATCACCAGATGGTCAATACCGAAATCCAAGTGATTATATTCTTTGCAGACCAAGATGGAGAAGCTCTGTATAGTCAGCAAAAACAAGACTGGGAGCTGACTGTGGCTCAGATCATGAAGTCCTTATTGAAAAATTCAGACTTAAAGAAAGTAGGGAAAACCAGTAGACCATTCAGGTATGACTTAAATCCCTTACGATTATACAGTGGAAGGGGCAAATAGATTCAAGGGATTAGATCTGATAGCATGCCTGAAGAATTATGGACAGAGGTTCGTGACATTGTACAGGGGCCAGTGATTAAGACCATCTCCAGGAAAAAGAAAGGCAAAATGGTTGTCTGATNTACAGTGGAAGGGGCAAATAGATTCAAGGGATTAGATCTGATAGCATGCCTGAAGAATTATGGACAGAGGTTCGTGACATTGTACAGGGGCCAGTGATTAAGACCATCTCCAGGAAAAAGAAAGGCAAAATGGTTGTCTGATGAGGCCTTACAAATAGCTGTGAAAAGAAGAGAAGCAAAAGGCAAAGGAGAAAAGGAAAGATATACCCATTTGAATGCAGAGTTTCAAAGAATAGCAAGGAGAGATAAGAAAGCCTTCCTTAGTGATCAGTGCAAAGAAAAAGAGGAAAACACTGGAATGGGAAAGACTAGAGATCTCTTCAAGAAATTTAGAGGTACCAAGGGAACATTTCATGCATATATGGGTTCAATAAAGGACAGAAATGGTATGGACCTAACAGAAGCAGAAGAAATTAGGAAGAGGTGGCAAGTGTACACAGAAGAACTGTACTAAAATGATCTTAATGACCCAGGTAACCCCTATGGTGTGATCACTCACCTAGAGCCAGACATTCTGGAATGCAAAGTCAAGTGAGACTTAGGAAGCATCACTATGAAAACACTAGTGGAGGTGATGGAATTCCAGCTGAACTGGTTCAAAACCTAAAAGATGATGTTGTGAAAGTGCTGCACTCAATATGCCAGCAAGTTTGGAAAACTCAGCAGTGGCCACAGGACTGGAAAAGGTCAGTTTTCATTCCAGTCCCAAAGAAAGGCACTGTCAAATAACATTCAAATTATTGCACAATTGCACTCATCTCACACGCTAGCAAAGTAATGTTCAAAATTCTCCAAGCCAGGCTTCAACAGTACGTGAACCGTGAACTTCAAGATGTTCAAGCTGAGTTTGGAAAAGGCAGAGAAACCAGAGATCAAATTACTGACATTGGATCATTGAAAAAGCAAGAGAATTCCAGAAAAACATCTGCTTGACTACGCTAAAGCCTTTGACTGTGTGGATCACAACAAAATGGAAAAATTCTTAGAGACTGGAATATCAGATCACCTTACCTGCCTCCTAAGAAATCAGCATGCTGGTCAAGAAGCAACAGAACCAGACATGGAACAACAGACTGGTTCCAAATAGGAAAAGGAGTACATCAAGGCTGTATATTGTCACCCTGCTTATTTAACTTACATGCAGAGTACATCATGTGAAATGCCAGACTGGATGAAGCACAAACTGGAATCAAGATTGCTGGGAGGAATATCAATAGCCTCAGATATGCAGATGACACCACCCTTATGGCAGAAAGTGAAGAAGAACTAAAGAGCCTCTTGATGAAAGTGAAAGAGGAGAGTGAAAAAGTTGGCTGAAAGCTCAACATTCAGAAAATGAAGATCGTGGCATCTGGTCCCATCACTTCGTTTCAAGTAGATGGGGAAACAATGGAAACAGTGACAGACTTTATTTTTTGGGGCTCCAAGATCACTGCAGATAATGACTGCAGCCATGAAATTAAAAGATGCTTGGTCCTTGGAAGAAAAGCTATGACCATATTAGACCGTGTTAGAAAAGCATATTAGAAAGCAAAGACATTGCCGACAAAGGTCCACATAGTCAAAGTTACGGTTTTTTCAGTAGTCTAATATGGATGTGAGAGTTAGACCATAAAGAGCTTTTGAGCACTGAAGAATTGATGCTTTTGATGGTGTTGAAGAAGAGTCTTGAGCGTCCCTTGGACAGACAGCAAGGGCGTCAAACCAGTCAATCCTAAAGGAAATCAGTCCTGAATATTTATTAGAAGGACTGATGCTGAAGCTCCAATACTTTGGCCACCTGATGCGAAGTACTGACTCACTGGAAAAGACCCTGATGCTGGGAAAGATTGAAGGCAGTAGAAGTGGGTGACAGAGGATGAAATGGTTGGATGGCGTCACCGACTCGATGGACATGAGTTTGAGCAAGCTTCGGGAGTTGGTAATGGACAGGGAGGCCTGGTGTGCTGCACTCCATGGGGTCGCAAAGAGTTGAACACGACTGAGCGACTGAACTGAGCTGAATGAAGGAAGAGCAACAGAAATAGTAGATGTCTCAACAAATATAATAGACTATTCTTGAATTCTTTAAAAATGTCTTGATGATTAAAATAAAAAATTATAAAATTGTTATAGAGATTTCAGTATATACAGATGTAATATTTTAGATGACTGTAACTTAAAGGAAAGAGAGGTAAAGAGAGCTATATTTTGATAAAGTTTCTCAATTCCCACTTTAAATTGTAAATGATTGATTCTAATTACACTTTGGAAAGCTAAATACTTACATTGTAATCTCTAGAGCAATCACAACTAATCAAAGAGATATAAAACAATAAATAAAAATGGAACACTAGAAAATGTTTAATACAGATAGAGGGAGAAATGAGGTAAAAGAGTGAAAAACAGGTAAGAATGGCAAATTAAAAAAGATCACAAAATCAAACATACCAGTAATTATGTAAATCTAAATAGTCTAAGCAAAACAGTCAGTGCAGAGATCATCATATTTGATTTTTAAAATAATTCAACACTGTACAGGAGAGTTAAAAGACCCACTCCTGAGTATTTACTCCAGAGAAATGAAAACTTGTTTTCATACAGTAACCTGTGCACAAATGTTAATTTCATCTCTGTAATTGCTTAAAAAGGGAAAAATGTCTTTTGTGGTACATCCATAATAAACTGGAATACTACTGACTAATATTAATAAAAAGGAACAAACTGTTGATCCATATGACAACTTGGATGGATCCCAGAGTTGTCATATTGAGTGAAAGAAATAATTTCAAAAGGTTAGATACTATATGATTCTATTATGTGAATTCTGTGATTCTGTTATATTGAAAATATAAAACTGTAGTGATGGAAAGTAGATCAGTAGTCACCAGGAGTTAGGGGTGAGGAGAGAATGACTAAGGGATAAAACTCTTTGTCCTTTAGAGGTAACACTTTAAAGGACTTCCCTGGGTGATGGTACTGTTCTGTATCTTGATTGTGGCACTGATTACATGTGCTTAAATTCGTAGAATTGTACACTAAAAATGGTTCATTTTACTGTATGACAATATAAAAAGGTTTTAAAAAGTTGACTCTAGCTTGAGAGCCTTGGCTCAGGAACAAGGGAGAATTTCTTCTGTGGTAATAACACTCTTATGGAAGGGAGTGGTCACTTGAAAGTGAGTTGTGTTAGCATTGAGATCCCACTAAGCATAGCCCAGGTCGCCCTAAAATGTTTAGATGAAAATTAGAAAGTAGTCGGAATATGACTTGGAAATAAGACCTTTCAGACACAGAAACAAAGAAAATGAGGGCGAGTCTTGCCAAGTTGTAGAAAGCCAGGGGCCCCTAGGAGGACAGATGGGCACTAGGAAATTCTCTTTGTTGGGATCTGTAGTGAACTTGGTTATATTCTGAGTGGTTTGCTGAGTTCATTTCCATTATCCCAAACTTTCAGTAAAAGCCTGCTGTACCCCTCAGACTAGGTTGATAGTACTTTGGAGAAAAACTGTCCAGGGAGAGCAGAGTATAGCAGCAGAAGGCAAGATGTGAACTAGAGTGAGAGTTCAGTGGGAAATGAAAATCAGAGTTGGGGTGAATGTGAGGACTTGGAATCCACAGAACGGCAGCTTGGAGCGTGGGTTTCCTACAGTGTGGTTCTGTCTTTGTTGACCACTATTAAAAAGAAAGTGTAGTTAGTTTGGGGCAACTCAGGAGACATCTAAGTGATGAAAGTTTAATCCCTTTTGCCATGCTAACTGTGACATTTAACTTACTTGACTTTAAGTTTTATGAAAAAATTGAGTACCAAATATTGATTACTAATTTTATATATTCTGTATATCTTTCACCCAAACTGCTCATACTGTTAACTACTCGATAACATTTCTCATTGGAACAGACAGTAAGAGTAGTGACTGTTACTGATTAAAATCACCTAGTTCTTTTCCATGAGGGAAGATGATACAGACTCGATGGGCTTGGAAGTCAGGAAGACCTGGGATCCAGTCCTAGCTCCACCACTCATTTAGTTGTGTACTCTGACCAGATAACAGCTTTTCTCAGCAGGGGTTATTAGAGAGGTGGAACCTTACAGGATTGTTGCAAGGATTAAGTTCACATGAGCAGCATCCATCTACCCTCCAGGCACATAATGTCCTTTTTTATTACCGCTCTATGACGGTTCACTGCCCAACTTACTGTTAGTTTGAAAACACATTAAAAAATTATGATAGGCTTAAAAGCCAACTAGCAGTAATCCTAAAAAACTGAGTGCTGTTGAATTGCTGCCTTGCCCTAAGCATCATTCCACATTTGCTGCTGTTCTGCCCTATTACCTTGGCTCATTCAGAGTCTCTACCCTTGCTGAAGACTTCTAAAGATCTTAAATTGCTTCTCGTGAAAGGATCAGAAATAAAATATACTTTTATTGTCAAAAAATGCCAAATATTTCCTTAGTGTGTTTAATTATCTAAATGTGTGGGTTGAGTTTCTGTCATGATCTGCAAAATATAGCATACAGTCTTGACAGAATGAATCAGAAGAGATTACGTGTGAACATGTGCACTGCAGCCTGAATGTTCCCAACTGGGGCAGGGGTGTGTGAGAGCTGTGAACGAAGCATTCCCAGTTGACCCATGGAGTAGATTCTAGAAGAGCAATTAAAATTTTACTGTAACAGATTCCTAGTATGAATCAGATGAGCTTAGTTTTCTGGCTGCTAAGTCACTTCAGTCGTGTCCGACTCTGTGTGACCCCATAGACGGCAGCCCACCAGGCTCCCCCGTCCCTGGGATTCTCCAGGCAAGAACACTGGAGTGGGTTGCCATTTCCTTCTCCAATGCATGAAAGCGAAAAGTGAAAGGGAACTCGCTCAGTCGCATCCGACCCCTCACGACCCCATGGACTGCAGCCTATCAGGCTCCTCCGTCCATGGGATTTTCCAGACAAGAGTACTGGAGTGGGGTGCTAAATTGGACTTGATATTGGACTTGATACAACTAGGATTTAATTCTCTACAAATCTTTGCGTTACTGAATGGAACCTCTGCCTTTGGGGCTGCAAGTTGTGTTGTGGTGACATAGGGGTTCCATGTCTGTTTTGGTGGCTGATGTGTGATGAGACAGGAATTGGTTTGCCTAGGGCTTGCTCCTTGGAATAAAAGCTGTGACAAGACCTAAACAGCGTATTAAAAAGCAGAGACATCACTGCCAACAAAGGACTGTGTAATCAAAGCTTTGGTTTTCCCAGTAATAATGTACGGGTGCGAGAGTTGGACCAGAAAGAAGGCTGACACAATTGCTCCTTTCCAAGTTTAAAGATGAATTTGTTGTCCCTTGACTTGACTTTGCTTACTTACTTCATCAGTAAAGTTTCCAGTTTCATTAGGATTGGCAGGTAATTGAAGACTCGAGAGTCTCCTGGATAGCAAAGAGATCAAGCCAGTCAATCCTAAAGGAATGTAATCCTGAATATTCATCTGAGAGACTGATGCTGAAGCTCCAATACTTTGGCCCCCTGATGTGAAGTCCAACTCACTGGAAGAGACCCACTCTGATGCTGGGAAAGATTGAGGGCAGGAGGAGAAGGGAAGAATAGAGGATGAGATGATTGGATGGTATCACTGACTCCATGGACATGAGTTTGAGCAAACTCTGGGAGATGGTGAAGGACAGAAATGGCTGGTGTGCTGTAGTCCATGGGGTTGCAAAGAATCAGGTGTGACTTGGCAATTGAACAACAACCATAACAACGCTGTACATTAACATCTAGGCAGGAAGGGTTAATGGTTGGCACAGGAGGTCAGGTATCAGGGGCGCAGGTCTTAGTTCTGGCTGAGGTGTCAGGCCTGGCACTCAGGCACAAGAGAACGTAGAAGCTGCCGAAGTCCTAGAACTACAGTGCAATGTGGAAATTTGGTGAAGGAAGAAAGAATCTGATTCACCTGAGCTACTTTGGTAGGAGTTTCTTTTCCCAAAGTAAATACAGGACTGTTCTTAGTGTGGGGGACAAGGCTGAGTGAGAGTTAGGGCCTTATGGCGAGTAGAGGGTAAAGGAGATGGTCGTGGGAATGAAAGGAGTTGAGATAATTCAGGAGATTTCTCTGACATGAGCATGTTTTCAGCTGCTTAATTAAAAAAAAATTATGTTATTTGGCCTCTGTTTAGGTCAAATCACACCTCCTTACCTCTCCTGTCCCCATCCTTGAGTCTCACTTGCAGAGGCCATTGCTTTCAATTCTTGACACTTTTTTGGGGGAGTTTGCTTTTATATTTGTAAATACATGCTTATAATGCTATTTCTTGATTTTTTTTCAATATTGGACATCATCTAGAGGCTTCATACTGGGGAAGATTACTCTGCTTTTATATTCTCCGCCCAACCTTTCTTCTTTCTTACTCCTGGATGCTCATCTTTTCCCATATAGTTGATTTTTTAAATTGATTGACAGATTTAACTATGTAAATTAATAAATTATATTTATTTGGTTATTATGACTTTGTGTACCTTGATTGTTCTTATTTCTGGTAAAACGTTTAGTATTTCCTGGAGTTAATTATTTCATTTTTTTCATTTGCATGTAATCTTTATTCTCTGACAGAACTGTGAAACTCATGTAATATAAACTCATCAGATTTTATGTCATTTTTCACTTTGGAGACATTCCTTCCAATTTTCCTTCATTGACTGCTACATAGTTGTCATGGAAATAGTTTTTACCCTTTTCTGAATCCAAAATCTTTTTGTTGTTGTTCTGGAGGCATGATATTATGTAACTGAGATACTCATGGGAGGTAAAATATTTTGAGAACCTTACATCCCTGAAAATTGTTCTTCTTTCCGCTCTCCTCTCAGATTTTTGGTTGGCTGTTGTTTAGTCACTAAGTCATGTCCAATTCTTTTGCAGTCCCATTAACTGCAGCCCATCAGGCTCTTCCATCCATGGGATTTCCTAGACAGGAATACTGGAGTGGGTTCCCATTTCTTTTTCTATGGGATCTTCCCGAGCCAGGGATCAAACCCATGTCTCCTGCATTGCCAGGCAGATTCTTTACCACTGAGCCACTAGGGAAGGCCTTTTAGTTGGCTAGATATGAAATTCTCTGTTAGAAGTAATTTTCCTTCAGAATTATGAAACCATTGCTCTAGTGTCTTTCTAGCTTTCATTATTGCTTCTGAGAAGTATTATGCCATTCTGATCCCTGTTCAACTGTATATAAGCTGTTTTAGAATCTTTTTTGGTGTTGTGAAATTTCAAGCTGTAGTGTTCTGAAGTAGTTCTTCTTCTTTTTAAAATTCAGTCCTTATTCTCTTTATTCTGAGGTTTTAAATCAATCTTTTCAATGTGAAACTCATGTCTTTCAGTTATGAGCAATCCTGTCTTTGAAAATTTCTACTTTGTTTTTTCTCCATTCTGTTTTGAGAATTCTTATTTTTCCATTGTTGAGATTCTTGAAATAGTCTCATTTCTTTCTTCTTTTTCCCCCTGTTTTGCTCTTTGACTTCTTGTTCTATTTCTTAGAAATTTTCAATTATTATTCCTCATCCTGCTTCTGAAGCTTTTTCCTTTAAATTTGTGCTGTTATGTTTTCATTTTCCAAGGTAATTTTTTTTTGTTTTCTGAAGGTTGGAATCTTCTTGTCTTATATTGCTGATGATCTAAAGATTCCTTTTTTTTTCTTGTTCCTTGCTTGATCATTTTCTTCAGAGTTTCTTTCCTTCTGTTTTATTTGCTGTTTAACTTTTATGTTTAATTGTCTTCACATACGTGATTGTCCTTGTCCAGCCTTTTATTTTTTAAAGTGAGGTACTAAAATGTAAGCAGAACAGTATACGGGCAAGTTTTGTTAACTAGTGGGAATCTGGACATTTCCTAGGGGGACCCAGGATTGCCAGTAGCTTTGGGTCTTTTCTTTTGGGCCAATTTTCTCAGAGAAATCCTCCTGGCTAGATATATAGACAGACATGTATTACAGACTGAGGAGAGAAGAGTGTTTTTGTGGATGGGGAAGGGCTCATTGCTCCCAGGCAGACCCTCCCTCAGTCCCACTGCTTTTAGTAACAAGCCTCACTCCAGTTTACACTGAGTCCTCTCTGGTCCCACACCTCCAAATACTGAACCTTTAAGGCATCTCTCTAGGGAGAAGCACCAGACACCAGAGAGAACGTCTGGAGTGTGGGCGCTGCTCCAGGTCTGTGTGCTGCCTAGCATAAGGATCGACAGCTTTCAGGAATGTAGGAAATTTATATTCTCTGTACAAATGTAGTGGTTCTCTTTGAAAAACACAACTGCCTAGGATGCTCATTCTGTGTAATTCTTGTTTCTGGGCTTTACATTTTCCTCCTTTGATTTTTTTCCTTTTTTTCAGAGCAAATTGGGGCTTTGGCAGATCAGCACATTGTCCATGTGGCATGTGGCGAGTCCCACAGTCTGGCCCTCAGTGACCAGGGCCAGCTGTTTTCCTGGGGTGCAGGTAGTGATGGTCAGCTGGGACTCATGACTACTGAGGATTCTGTGGCGGTACCCAGGTAAGAATGTCAGTTACTGTAAAGGTTATTTTCCTGCTAGTTTCTTTGTTAGACTCCTTGGTTTGGGTTCTGCTTTTTTCTTTTCTTAATAATTGTTGTTTCCTTTGAGTCACTGTCATGCCTTATACTGTTATAATACTTGTCCCCAGAATTGTAATTGTAGAAGTGTTTGAAAGTGAAAGTCACTTAGCTGTGTCGAACTCTGTGAGCCCATGGACTGCACAGTCCATGGAATTCTCCAGGCCAGAATACTGGAGTGGGTAGCCTTTCCCTTCACCAGGGGATCTTCCCAACCCAGGGATCGAACCCAGGTCTCCTGAGTTGCAGGCAGATTCTTTACCAGCTGAGCCACAGGGGAAGCCTGATAGAAGTGTTTATCTCCAGTTAAAAAACACTGAGTTGTTCGTGAACTATAATTCATTTATTCCAATAGCCTGTTGCTGATAGTGTTTGGAGCTCATTAAATATTTGAATTAAAAAACCTCTTTTCACATGCTGCACTTATTAACCTTTAACTTAAAATTGCAAGCCTAAATCAATTATTCCATTAGACACTTTAAAGTTCAGTCACAAAGCTGACCTGTTATTCTTTAATAATAGGCCAGATTACCTTGAGCATTATCAACAGCTAATATACCAAATATACATAAGTTCTTTAACACAGAAGTACTAATATAATGGGTTTTAGTCCCTTAAGTGTCTACTTAATTCTGAATCTTAGATGAAGGGCTTCACCAGTGGCTCAGTGGTACAGAATCCATCTGCCAATGCAGGAGACTCAGGTTTGATCCCTGGGTCAGGAAGTTCCCCTGGAAAAGGAAATGGCAACCCACTCCAGTATCCTTGCTTGGAGAATCCCATGGACTGAGGAGCCTAGCGGGCTACAGACACCACTTAATGACTAAACAACAAAATCTTAGATGATTTGGCTAAGTATCTAACAGATGCTTCACCACTAAGAAAATGTCTGTAGTTTTGAAGTTACTCTCAAGTGGACATTTTGGGGGTGGCATCTCTGTTTGTTGAGGATTCTTAATGATCAAAGAGGCCACTGGTTTATTTCCTTCATTTAATTGCTATTCCTTTGTACTTGAAATGTACAACGTTCTCCTGTTGCAGTACTAGTCACATTCATTGCAATTTTAATTTAATAACTAATTTTAGTACAAAGCTGGGAGCTTTTGATGCCAGGAGAACTGGATTATTTGTTTTAGCATCACCATTGCTAAGGGTGCTCTAGCACATGCATTGCTCAATATAGATCTGGTTAATAAATGGCCTCTCCTCCCCTGACCAAGTATTGTCCCTTTTAATGCACAATACATTCTTCCTCCTCCTCCGTTTTGCCCTTCTTAGATTTTTGTCTCTTTAATCAAAAGCTGTTTTAGGGAAAAGAGAAACATGGAGGTAAGAGTAATTTGATTCATTACCTGAGTTAGAACAGGTAATGTCTTGGGTTCATTACTTTCAAAAATTAATTTTTGGAGAAGAGGGTGAGTGGAAATTTTTAAAAAAGGATGGCTTATTTTAGTGAAATTGCATGTAATATTAAGGAAAAGATTTATAACATTCATGACAAAAATATTTCATTTGTTGATGAACAAATACTCAAGTCATTAGTGGCATTTCATTTCAAAAAATGAAGTAGTCTGTGTGAGAGTAGCAATTTATTATTATTTCTATTAGTTATGCCTAAATTATGGATGACTTCTGAGGCTTTAGTTTGTGTATAATTTTATGTTAATTAAGATAAATTCATCAATTCCTATCTTAGTATTGTGGAAGTAACATAGCTTTGATGTCAGACAGCCTCAGATTCCAGCATTGGCTCTATTTTGTATTAGGTGAGTTGCTTTGGGCAAATTGTTTTAACTTATCTGAGCCTCAGTTTCCTAACTTAAAAGTGAAATTATGTAGTATTGTGTACCTTTACCAAGTTGTTGGGAGGATGGAATAAGATGAGTAGGTAAAACACAATGTATGCTTGTGCATATATATCCCCTTTTTTCCATCTTATGGTACAATTTCTTACTGTCTTCTTTCTTTTGACCTGCTGTTTTTGTTTTTTTTTTTGACTGTGATTGTGAAGGTTGTGATAAGGGTAATGGTGACCCACAAAAGGAGAAGTATGGGGAATTTGAGTGGAAACTAGCCAGTAAAAGGACTCTTGTTGCATAAAGTTCTGAAGCATCGGTCCCTAAGACAGGATGACTTTTTTCAGTTTTAAAAAATAGTGGGTTTCTGGGCTTCCCTGGTGGCTCAGTGGTAAAGAACCTTCCTGCTGGTGCAGGAGACAAGGATTCGACCCCTGGTCTGGGAAGATCCCACATCTGCAGAGCAAATAAGCCCCTGTGCTACTACTGTTGAGCCTGTGCTCTAGAGCCTGGGAGTCACATGTTGAACCCATGCATGTCCCGGAGCCTGTGCCCTGCGACAGGAGAAGCCACCACAGTAAGAAGCCTCCACGCTGCCACTGGGGAGTAGCCCCTGCTGGCCCCAACCAGAGAAGAGCCTGCAGAGCAACAAAGACCCAGCACAGCCATAAACAAAATAAATACTTTTTAAAAATAGTGAAATTCTACAAGCTATTGATATATGCAGCGAAAAAATTGTTGTGTATATATCAAATGTCCAGGGAATTATTCTGAGTGAAAAAGAACCCAATCCTAAAAGGCTACCTACTATATGATTCCATTTACATAACATTCTTGAAGTGATAACATTTTGGAAATGGCAGGTAGAATAACGATTGCCAGGGTCTATGATGGAGGAGAGGAGGGGTGGTTGTAAACACAAGAAATCCTTGTGTTGGAAACGTGGAATATGGTGGTGGATACATGAGCCTACATAGGTGACAGAAATACTACAAACACAGAAATAAGTGCAAATTAAACTGGGGACAAAGAAGTGAGATTGGTAGTTTGTATTTTTGTCAATATCCCTGTTTTGATTTTTTTTTTCCTATAGTTTTGCAAAATGTCATCACTGGGGGAGACTGGATAAAGCCTGCAAGGGATCTCTGTGTTATTTCTTACAACTGCGTGTGAATTTACAATTATCTCCATAAAAAATAGTTGGGTTCTGTTTGGTACTAAATGTAAATGTGAACTCTATTTTATAAACTTTTTTATATATGAGAAAATAAACTGTTAAAGCAACATTACCTGTTACTCTAAATAACCCCCGATTTCCCTGTTGGACATCTATCTTGTAAAATGCCCCTCTGAGTCTTTTGTTCCCATGGCATACACTTAATGAAGAGGAACATGGCAACCTGTGAATTATTAAAATAGGAAGCAGGCGATATTTCTCAGGCTGTCAAACTCTATTGGGCAGTGCCAAACTTTTTTTTCACTTAATTCTCACCACAACCCTGTGAATAGGTACTGTTCTTAATCTCTTTCACATAAGCAAGCAAAGGGTTGAGTTTTAAAAAATGATCATATGATCTTCCTCTTTACCATCCTAGGGAATCAAGAGTTTTAGAAGCACTGCCCTTAGTAATTTTTTAAAATTGTGGCAAAATATGGACTTCCCTGGTGGCTCAGAGATTAAAGCGTCTGCCTGCAAGGCGGGAGACTTGGGTTCGATCCCTGGGTCGGGAAGATCCCCTGGAGAAGAAAATGGCAACCCACTCCAGTATTCTTGCCTGGAGAATCCCATGGACAGAGGAGCCTGGTGGGCTACAGTACACGGGGTCACAAAGAGTCGGACACAACTGAGCGACTTCACTTTCCCTTTCACGCATAACATAAAATTTGCCATCTTGGGTTTCCTTGGTGGCTCAGTGGTAAGGAATCCACCTGCCAATGGAAGAATCTACACGCCATGGAGCAGCTAAGCCCATGGGCCACACCTCCTGAGCCTGTGCTTTAGAGCCTAGGAACTGCAACTGCCGAGCCCATGCGCTGTAAGTACTGAAGTCTGTGCGTCTAGAGCCCACGCTCCGCAATAAGAGAAGCCACTATAATGAGAAGCCCAAGCAAGGCTATGAAGAGTAGCCCCTGTTCACTGCAAGCAGAGAAGAGCTCTCGCAGCAACAAAGACCCAACACAGCCAAAAACACATAAATAAAAAACTAAAAGAATTAACCATCCCAACCATTTTAAGTGTACAGTTTAATAGTGTTATGTGTATTCACACTGTTGTGCGACCAATCTCTAGAACTGTTTTTCTTGTAGAAATAGAACTCTACACACATTAAATGAAAACTCCTCATTTCTCCTCGTCTAGCCCCTGGCAGGCACCATTAGACTTCTGATTTGTATGAATTTCGCTAGTCTAGATATGTCACATAAATGAAACCATAGACTCTTTGTCTTTTTGTTACTGGCTTATTTCACTAGGCATAATTCCTGGTTTCATCCACGTTGTAGCATGTGTCAGAATTTCCATTCTTAAAGAGTGATGAATATTCCATTGTATACATATTCCAAATGTATATACCACATTTGTTTTTCTGGTCATCGGTTGATGGACAGTTGGGTTGCTTCCACCTTATAGCCTTTGTAAATATGAATGTGGGTGTACAAATATCTCTTTGGGACCCTGCTTTCAGTTCTTTTGGTTGTGTACCTGGAAGTGAGATTGCTAGATCATGCCATTCCTCTCATCTGAAAGCCATTTAGATATCAGCCATGTTCTTACGGTGTGTCTTTGACAGCTTACTTCTTTTGTCTCTGAATTGGATATGATAAGGTAGAAATTAACACAGGGTTGTGGTAATGGGTTTAAGTGCGGAGCAGGGTTTCTTTCTTTTAAGTGGTAACTACCAAAGATGCAGGAGGTTAGTGAAAGACTTAATAGAACTTTATCATGCAAGAGCATATATTTGATTTTAAAAAGTGTTTTGTGAAACATGTTATTTATTACAACTATTTTATTTAGTTGGGAATATTTCCAATCATTGTGAATGCCCTTCTTAAAAGGAAAGTCTTTTCTGTTTTAGGTTAATTCAAAAGCTGAACCAGCAGACAATATTACAAGTTTCCTGTGGCAACTGGCATTGCTTGGCTCTTGCAGCTGGTAATGTAACATTAAAATCTATGCTAGTGTTGTGTTAATTTGGGAACCATTTCTCTTCATACTTTTATGTGATGTTATATAACCAGATACATTTAACTAACTAGTTAGGGTCTATGCATTCCTGTTGGACAGCGACAATTCTGAGATAGCCCTTGTGTAGCTCAGGGGTGTGGATGATGAAAAAGATGGTTACCACTGCTGTTCTACCCTCTCGGAAAATCAGCAGGAGGCAAGACTGTTCATCAGTGTACTTGAACAGAGGATTGGTTTTTTTTTTTTTTTTACCCACAACTCATATGGCTATTCCACCATAAAGCGCCCAAATAAATGAAGAAGATGAAGTTAGGAAAACCTAAGCCAACATATGCTGCTGTATTCTGTTAGGATAAATTTGTGGGGAAGTCAGCACTAACATAGCCTGCTTGATTCTCTGTGGTGTTGTCTGGGGCATAGCTGGACCCTTTGAAGTCCCGGGTCTCTTGTAGTCCTGGTATGGTCAGAACTAGTTCCCTTTGCTTAGTGGATCTAAGCCTGATAATTGGCCTATTCAATACTGAACTGATTTAAACATTTAGTTTTTTCTTTGCGTAAATATTAATAGCCTTTGAAGGGTGTTGATCTCTGTGTTGTCATGACAAGTGGGAGTTGTGATTGTGAGAGTCTCACACCATAAAGTGTGTCTGCTTCCTTGCTCTTGGGTGTGTGTTGCGGTGGGGGGAGGAGGGAGGGGGGATGGGCAACTAACAAATGAGCCCTGCGGGATCTCCACTGTTCTAATAAGTTTATATTTGTGAATGAAACTTGTATCTTTCTGGTAATGCCGGTTATCTTCTTCTGATTTCAGATGGCCAGTTCTTCACGTGGGGGAGAAACAGCCATGGGCAGTTGGGCCTGGGGAAGGAGTTCCCTTCCCAAGCCAGCCCACAGAGGGTGAGGTCCCTGGAGGGGATCCCGCTGGCGCAGGTGGTCGCAGGAGGGGCCCACAGCTTTGCCCTGTCACTCTCAGGAGCTGTATTTGGCTGGGGGATGAATAATGCAGGGCAGCTCGGGCTCAGTGATGAGAAAGGTGGGTGAAGTCTTCACGTAGCGCTCTTAACTTCATTTGTTTAGTACATGCTTCCTGAGGAGCTTCTGTGTCCTCCCCCATGTCAGGCACTAAGGGTGCAGCAAGGACCAAAGCAGATAATACCCTTGACTTAGTGAAGACTGCATGCTAATGGGCAGACACAGACAACAAACCAGTATGTATACAGTGGAAACAGTGACGGATTTTGTTTTTTGGGGCTCCAAAATCACTGTGGATGGTGACTGCAGCCATGAAATTACAAGACACTTGCTCCTTGGAAGAAAAGCTATGACCAACCTAGATAGCGTATTAAAAAGCAGAGACATACTTTGCCAACAAAGGTCCGTCTAGTCAAAGCTATGGTTTTTCCAGTAGTCATGTATGGACGTGAGAGTTGGACCATAAAGAAGGCTGAGCACTGAAGAATTGATGCTTTTGAACTGTGGTGTTGGAGAAGACTCTTGAGACTCCCTTTGACAGCAAAGAGATCAAACCAGTCAATTGTAAAGGAAATCAACCCTGAATATTCATTGGAAGGACTGATGCTGAAGCTGAAGCTCCAATACTTGGGCCACCTTATGCGAAGAACGGAGTCATTGGAAAAGACTCTGATGCTGGGAAAATTTAAGGCAGGGGGGAGAAGCGGGTGACAGAGGATGAGATGGTTGGAGGGCATCACTGACTCAATGGATATGAGTTTGAGCAAGCTCCAGGAGATGGTGATGGACAGGGAAGCTTGGCATGCTGCAGTCCACGGAGTCTCAAGGAGTCAGACAGGACTGACGACTGAACAGCAGCAACAAATGTATGCAGTATGTCAGAGGCTTTGAGAGGAAAGTTTCCTATTTTATATAAGGTACCCAGGGAGGGCCTCTTGATTAAGATGTTTATCAGAGCCCTGTAGGAAGTCCAGTAGAAGAGAAGGTATTTAGAGGAGCTGGGTAAAAACTGTTCCAGTCAGGGAACAGGGTGTGTAGAGGCTCTGAAGTGGGAGGAATCATGGTAGGCTCGGGGATCAGCAGGGAGAGGAATAGCAGAGCTGGAGCTCCAAGAGGAAGGGAGGCCCTGCAGTGTAGGGCCCTGAAGGACAGGGTGAGGATTTTGGCTTCTCTCGGTGAAAGAGGAAGACACTGAGGGTGTTGAGGAAAAGAGTAATCTGACTTGACTTTGCCTAGAATCGGTCCACGGGGAAGCTAGCAGACCACTTTTGAGGCAAGGGGAATAAAGATGGATATTGAATATATTCTGAAGGTGGGGCCAGTTGGTTTTCCTCATTGTTGGATGTACTTTGAAATAAAGAGAGGAAAAAGTGGAAGGGTAAAGCTGCATTTGTGAAATGAGGAAAACTGTATGGAAGAGGGGAGGAAGGTGGGCAGAGTCGGGGATTATGGGGAATTAGGCTTTAAATATGTTAAAAATGAGATGTCTATTAGACATCCAAGTGGAGGTTCAGGCAGCAAGCTAAAGAGGAGAATCAGGAATCAAGGGGGGCCCTTGAGGCTAAGAGAACTGTGCATATTTCATCTCAAAGACAGATGATACTGACTTTTTGATATTTCTCTTTTTCTAGATCGAGAGTCTCCTTGCCATGTGAAGCTCCTGCGAACACAGAAAGTTGTCTATATCAGTTGTGGAGAAGAACATACAGCAGTTCTTACAAAAGTAAGGAACTTCAGTATTCTGGTTTGTTCTGTGGTACTGTTATAATAAGGATGATTATCATTGCTTGATTATTTTTGATAAGGTCTTTTATAGAGAGTAGAAATAGTGTATAAAAATAAAAATAGTTCAATGTATATAACCTTGAAATACATATAGCGATATTCTGTGNTACAAAAGTAAGGAACTTCAGTATTCTGGTTTGTTCTGTGGTACTGTTATAATAAGGATGATTATCATTGCTTGATTATTTTTGATAAGGTCTTTTATAGAGAGTAGAAATAGTGTATAAAAATAAAAATAGTTCAATGTATATAACCTTGAAATACATATAGTGATATTCTGTGTTCCTAAGCTGGAATCAACATTGCAGGTAGAAATACCAGTAACCTCAGATGTGCAGATGACACTACCCTCATGGAAGAAAGTGAAGAGGAATTAAAGAGCCTCTTGATGAAGGTGAAAGAGGAGAGTGAAAAAACTGTCTTAAAACTCAACATTTAAAAAATGAAGATCATGGCATCTGGTCCCATCACTTCATGGTAAATAGATGGGGATACAATGGAAACAGTGAGAGACTTTATTTTTGGGGCTCCAAAATCATTGTGGATGGTGACTGCAGCCATGAAATTAAAAGGTGCTTGCTCCTTGAAAGAAAAGCAATGACAAAGCTAGACAGCATATTAAAAAGCAGAGATATTACTTTGCTACCAAAGATCTGTCTAGTCAAAGCTATGGTTTTTCCAGTAGTCATGTATGCACGTGAGAGTTGGACCATAAATAAAGCTGAGCACTGAAGAATTGATGCCTTCCAACTGTCATGCTGGAGACTCCCTTTGACAGTAGAGAGATCAAACCAGTCAATTGTAAAGGAAATCAGCCCTGAATATTCATTTAAAGGACTGATGCTGATGCTGCAGTTCCAATACTTTGACCACCTGATGGGAAGATGCTGCAGTTCCAATACTTTGACCACCTGATGGGAAGAGCCATATCATTGGAAAATACCCTGATGCTGGAAATGATTGAAGGCAGGGTGAGATGGTTGGATGGTATCATTGACTCAATCAACATGAGTTTGAGCAAACCCTGGAAGATGGTGAAGGATGGGGAAGCTTGGAGGGCTGCAGTCCATGGGGTCACAAAGAATTGGACATGACTGAGAAACTGAATGACGAAAAAAGAAAGAGCAATGTAATTAATGTTTTAAAATTATTCAACCTATTTCTTTTGCTTCTAAGACAGTCACATCTGGAGAGAATGAAAAAGTATTTTTGTGTTGAACAAACTGTTATAGATTCACTTTAATAAAATGCTTTAGTATTTGTTGTAAGTACAGCTGCCAAAAAAAAAATCTTACTAAGGAATCTGTGGAGCATTTAATTTCTTACATATGAATGGTCATGTAAAGTTCATCTCATTTCACCTACCTTTTTCTTCTTTTTTTTGTATTCCTATTTATTAACATTGCTGTACTTTTAAACTACTTTTAAAATTTATATATAGATGACACACATTCTCTTGAGCAATACTGTCTTTGTTCCATAAAGATGTAGTCTTAAATTCTTTTAAAAAATTCTCTTTTCTATTTAGAGAACATTCCAAAGAAGTGATTTGTCTAAGAGTCAAGTGGGCATAGTGTTCTCGTGCAGACTGTTGTGATATGAATTTTGTATACAGAAGTTAGAGGAGTGTATCCAAACTCAGAGACACAGTGCGCTTATGTGATGTTTGCTCCTTGTTAGAGTGGAGGTGTGTTTACCTTTGGTGCTGGTTCCTGTGGGCAACTTGGACATGATTCCATGAATGATGAGGTCAATCCAAGAAGAGTTCTGGAGCTGATGGGCAGTGAAGTCACTCAAATTGCTTGTGGCAGGTCAGTGCTCCTAAGAACTTCCTCAGATCTGTTAAGACTCGGAAATGGATCTTGTCTTTATAGTGATGTGGCTACTCCTAACCAGTGTTGTTCTAAGAAGGCAACTGCATGCATACCTATGGTGAAAATTTGGAGAGAGTTCAATCTGAGCAGGGTGTGGCAAGGAAGGATTTTAGAGAAGCAGAGCTACATGGGGCCAGTATAGCTGTTTGGGGGTAAAGAATAGCATGACATGAGGGAGACATGTAGAAAGGAAAGTGAGAGAGCCTCAAAGAAATCTTGGAAATTTTGCTAATTTTCCCCGCCTCTTTCTGTTCATCCCAAATGCAGCAGGCCCTTAAACTCTTTCCAGGTCTTACCACCATCCCAATGACCTTGGGTATCAGTGAAGGGCAGTATTATAAAGATCCATCAGTGCAAAAACAAGCACATGTAAACACGAGAGGGTAGGCTTCTGGGGTCACCTGTAGCAATTGCTGTGCTCACATATGGTTGTTAAAAGTCAGTGTGTGTATGCATTCGTTATCAGCAGAAACAATGCTGTTGGGTTAATTCACATTATTTTTCCCTAGACAACACACCCTAGCCTTTGTGCCTTCTTCTGGACTCATCTATGCATTTGGTTGTGGAGCCAGAGGTCAGTTAGGAACTGGACACACTTGTAACGTCAAGTGCCCTTCTCCTGTGAAAGGTTACTGGGCCGCCCACAGTGGCCAGCTTTTGGCCAGAGCTGGTAAGAGTGATGCTTACTGGAATTGAATGATGTTTTAAGTGCTAAAAACACTTGTTATAGAGCATGTTTTTTTTTTTTTTTTTTTAACCTTGAGGTCTTTTGGAGGGAATAAATATGAGGTATTCTAAAAGTCAACAAATATTTGAGCACTTACTATCTACAGTTGGGATTGTAGAGAATAAAGCAAAAATTCTATTTTGGCCATAAGGATTTTGATTGTGGTATATCCATTTTATTTACTATTGTTGCTGATAATTAAAGTTCATATTTATTGAAGGCTTAAGCAAGTTCCATTGCCATGCTAAGCACTGAAAACAACCTTAAGAACTAGTAGTTATTATCCTCGTGTTGGAGAGAAGGAAACTGAATCTTATGGAGGTTAAGTAGCTTGCCCAAAGTGATGTAGATTCTGGGAGCAGAATTTAAACCCAGGCCAGCTTCTGTGTTCTTTTTAAATTTAGAAAATTTTACAGTTTAAAAAAGTTGCACTCCATTTACAGGTATCAAAAAATATTGGCTATATTCCCTGTGTTGTACAAAGCATCCTTGTAGCTATCTCACACTCAGTAGATTGTACCTACCACCACCCTCAACTCTGTATTGCCCCTCCCGCCCCTGCCTGCCACTGGTAACCACTAGGTTGTTCTCTGTGAACTTTAAAGCCAGGGCTTTTAATGCTTGAGCTCTTGTTACCTTCCCTTTATGATTGCTATTTTGGTCATAACATGACATGATTTTTTTTCATGCCATTTCTATTTCTTCTCTTAAAGTATAGTTAAGTAACACAGTGTTCATTTCACTGGAAATCAAAATAAGGCAGTCGTTCAGTAAGAATGACTTGAAGCAATAAATCCAGGAGCTTAAATGGAGATGGAGAGTCATTACAAAGAAGTGTGATTTAATAACTTGATTTCGATTTTGAAGACTATAAAGTGGCACAGTTATGGCTTAATCAGAATTTTAACGATAACAACCATAAGAACCCTCCTGGAGTATGAGAAACTTAAGTAAAGGGAGGGCCTCCCTGATAACTCAGTTGGTGAAGAATCCACCTGCAATGCAGGAGACCCCGGTTCAGAGTCATTTCCCGTTTGTAAACCTGGCATATAGCACAGGGTCTGGCACAGACTTTTCACTCTAAATATTCATGGAATGAATATATGAGCATCTAAGAATGTTGTGGAACTTGAAAAGTAAAATAAACAAGATNGACCCCGGTTCAGAGTCATTTCCCGTTTGTAAACCTGGCATATAGCACAGGGTCTGGCACAGACTTTTCACTCTAAATATTCATGGAATGAATATATGAGCATCTAAGAATGTTGTGGAACTTGAAATGTAAAATAAACAAGATTTTGTTTTGATCTTGTTCCCCAAAGTGGAAAAATGGCTAGGTGTCCTCTTTTCTATCATTTATAAATTTCTTTTTCTCGAAGGCATTGTACTCATGATAGGGAAGCGTATATTTAAGAAATACACCAATTTTTTAAAACTCCAGTATGTAGGTTAATTTTAAACTGCAAAGTTTTCAAAGTTTAATTACAGGATAAAACTTATAATGTAAGTAGGTGAATTTCAATTTGTTATATAAATGCTGGTTTTGAGAACCTTCA
Organism: Neotragus pygmaeus; assembly: GCA_006410875.1. NCBI lineage: Eukaryota > Metazoa > Chordata > Mammalia > Artiodactyla > Bovidae > Neotragus > Neotragus pygmaeus. Next base: position 1,234,459 of record SJYV01011561.1, on the reverse strand, counting down.
TGGTAATTTGGGAGCACGATGTTCCCGAGAGAGGAAGTCTGAGCTGTGTCTTAAGGGGTGGTTTGGAGTTAGCCAGGCAGAGGACGATGAAGGGGTAGGCTGTGGTGAGTACCATGGAACTGCGCGATCCAGGAGCACCTTTCCATCACGCTCTAGGGGGCGCCGTTCCTGGAGAACACAGTGTGCTCTGGGCGTGGTAGAGGGGAAAGGCGTGGAGCTGTGAGGTAGTGTGGCGCATTAGAATTGAGTGAGACGGCTGTGGGCACAGAGTGATGGGAGGCAAAGCGGAAGCAGGACATGGAGGTCCCTCTATCTGGCGAGCTTCATCCGGGAGTGGCTGCAGACCTCCACACTCGGATGCTGTAAGTGATGTCTTAGCTGACGTTAGGTTTATAGTAGTGACTGTTTTAAACTTCAGTGTCATGACAGAGTTAGAATGAAAAAATAGAAACGAGGTCAGGACTAGCTGGCAGTTGGCAGGAGGAAGAGGGGGTTAGAGTGGAAGAACAATTTTATGTGTTTAGTTTTAACTGAAGTAGAAACAGTGCTGGGAAGAGAGCCAGGAGAGGAGGTTTCTTACTTCTCTGACATAATTAAATGGATAGGAAACCACTCGGAAACATATTTGGAATGTTAGAAAAGGGGGTCAAGGAAAAAGTTTAATTGTTGAAAAACATGCTCTTGAAAATTTTTTGACAGATCGCTTTAAATATCATATTGTTAAGCAGATCTTTTCTGGAGGAGACCAGACTTTTGTACTTTGCTCCAAATATGAGGTAAAATTTTCTTTTGACTATTATCTTGGGGGTGGAATAATGGTGAACCAGTATTTATTTTAATAAATAATCATTACATGAGGGCAGCATTATTCTTTGTTTCTCCCAATTTTATATTATTAAAATAAGCTGACTAAACTTTGAAGTAATTTCCATTTTGTTTCCTTAAAGTGCCAATAATTTTCTTGGTATTTAATCACAGAGTTCTACTTTATAATTAAATTATTTATTTATATCTGGATTTGTCCCAAAAGAGATTTAAGGAGGCCTCAGAGAATTCATACTAACTTTGGGATTATTTGACTTTCTATTGTTTCCTTCCCTGTTAATGCTAGGTATTTGAGAACTCACTGTGCTTGTTTGTGATGTGATTGAGTGTATACTGATAGAGATGCCATTCAGATATCCTTTATTATTTATCATCTGCATATAAAACCACACTGAAATTTCCCTCAGGTTGTCTCCTGCATCCCTGTGGTGGGCGAATGACATTCTCTTAGGGTTGGAGGTGGAAGAGAATGTGGGCTAAGTATCTGTGGTGGTGTTCAGTTGCTAAGTTATGTCTGCCTCTGCGACCAAGTGGATCTCAGCACACCAGGCTCCCCTGTTCTTCAGTATCTCCCAAAGTTTGCTCAAACTCATGTCCGTTGAGTCGGTGATGCTATCTGTGACAGGGCTTTAATTCATTCCCCTCTTTCTGGATGAGGAAAATCATTCTGGAGTGAGCACCACAGGTTTGTTTTGTCCTCTACACCCTGCTGCTCTTATGCTCTTCTCCTCTCTCCCTCCCTTCCCTTCCCCTGACCCTTCTTTTATTCAGTCAGCTCTTGGCGAGGATTAGCCATACGTAGTGCATTGATCCTCATCCTGCCCTGGAGGAGCAGGGACGGGCTGGTGGTGATGACAAAGGAATTAGAGTAGGTTGGGAAGAAAAATGAAGTTCTGTGGACACAAGGTGCCCTGTTGGTGCTGGAAACTGTCCCCATTACTCTGTTACTGTGCCATCTCTCAACACACGATATTCTTGCCTTCTAGTCAGTATCATTCTCTGACTTTGGTAGAAAAGGTTGTGGTGGAGTCTGAGGCTGCAGGTTGGATAGCTGATTCTGACGTTAGATATTATCCAGGTCAGGATGCTGCAGAAGGTTCTGTTGAGTGCAGCCATCTGGGCAGAGTTGGAGCTGTTGCTTCAGACCTATTTTAGGCCCAGCTTCAGTGCTTCACAGAGAAACCTTGAGAAAAGCTGAAACTATTCTTTGTTTCTTTAACGTGCCAATAAAGCAAAATATGAAAAGCCCCGAATCTCTGTAGGATACTTTGTGTCCACAAGTAGTACAGTCTGAAGTATTCCTTTCTCTAAGAAAGTGGTTTGATTAACCAAATTTAATTTTCCTGTGAAATTCAGCATAAAACTTAGTTTCATTCCTTTTGTAAATATGGTATCTGATATATGAAGTTGAAATTTAAATTTACTGTAATTAACATTGTTGGAACCGGAAAACAAAACATTGGTAAGGAAGTAAAAGTAGCACATTGTTGTAGAAACAGGGTAGGTTAAAGTTTAAACAACTGGAATGCATTGTGGTATGTATTAAATATGTAAGATAAAGAAAAAAGCAACTGAAAATAGAATATGACTTAGAAAGGTATTGCTCTTTCTTATAAAAAACTGAAACCTGTACACTTTTATTTAAGCTATTAAGCCTAGGTATTTGTTTAGATACAGAGATTGGTCAAAATATGTGTTTACTCTGTTACCATGATACATGAAGAATCTTTTAATGACCCAAGAAAAAGCATCTGTGTAGTGACATACTTCATTTTTATAAGACACTTCTAAGATTTACTTCAGTTCAGTCCTCGGTCGTGTCCGACACTTTGTGAGCCCATGGACTGCAGCATGCCAGGCTTCCCTGTCCATCACCAACACCCAGAGCCTACTCAAACTCATGTCCTTTGAGTCAGATGCCATCCAACCATCTCATCCTCTGTCATCCCCTTCTCCTCCTGCCTTCAGTCTTTCCCAGCATAAGGGTCTTTTCCAGTGAGTTGGTTCTTTGCATCAGGTGGCCAAAGTATGGGAGTTTCAGCTTCAGCATCAGTCCTTCCAGTGAATATTCAGGACTGATTTCCTTTAGGATTGACTGTTTTGATCTCTTTGCAGTCCATGGGACTCTTAAGAGTCTTCACCAGCACCACAGTTCAAAAGCATCAGTTCTTGGCACTCAGCTTTCTTTATAGTCCAACTCTCACATCCATACATGACTACTGGAAAAACCATAGCTTTGACTAGATGGACCTTAGTTGGTAAAGTAATGTCTCTGCTTTTTAATAAGCTGTCTAGATTGGTTATAGCTTTTCTTCCGAGGAGCAAGCGTCTTTTAATTTCATGGCTGTAGTCACCATCTGCAGTGATTTTGGAGCCCCCCAAAATAAAGTCTGTCACTGTTTCCCCATCTATTTGCCATGAAGCGATGGGACCAGATGCCACAATCTTAGTTTTCTGAATGTTGAGCTTTAAGCCAACTTTTTCACTCTCCTCTTTCTCTGTCATCAAGAGGCTTTTTAGTTCCTCTTCACTTTCTGCCATAAGGGTGGTGTCATCTGCATATCTGAGATTATTGCTATTTCTTGCTGCAATCTTGATTCCAAGTTGTGCTTCATCCAGCCCGGCATTTCACAAAATGTACTCTGTATATAAGTTAAATAAGCAGAGTGACAATATGCAGCCTTGATGTACTCCTTTCCCGATTTGGAACCAGTCTGTTGTTCCATGTCCAATTCTAACTGTTGTTTCCCAACCTGCATACAGGTTTCTCAAGGGGCAGGTCAGGTGGTCTGGTATCATCCCTTTCAGAATTCTCCACAGTTTATTGTAATCCACACAGTCAAAGGCTTTGGCATAGTCAATAAAACAGAAATAGATGTTTTTCTGGAACTCTCCTGCATTTTTGATGATCCAGCGGATGTTGGCTCTTGATCTCTGGTTCCTCTGTTTTTTTCTAAAACCAGCTTGAACATCTGGAAGTTCACGGTTTACTTACTGTTGAAGCCTGGCTTGGAGAAATTTGAGTATTACTTTGCTAGCATGTGAGATGAGTGCAATTGTGCAGTAATTTGAACGTTCTTTTGCATTGCCTTTCTTTGGGATTGGAATGAAAACTGACCTTTTCCAGTCTTGTGGCCACTGCTGAGTTTTCCAAATTTGCTGACATATTGAGTGCAACACTTTTAGCATCATCTTTTAGGATTTGAAACAGCTCAACTGGAACTCCATCACCTCTACTAGCTTTGTTTGTACTGATGCTTCCTAAGGCCCACTTGACTTCTCATTCAGGGATGTCTGGCTCTAGGTGAGTGATCACATCATCGTGGTTATATGGGTCATAAAGATCTTTTTTGTATAGCTCTTCTGTGAATTCTTGCCACCTCTTTTTAATCTATTCTGCTTCTGGTAAGTCCATACCATTTCTGTCCTTTATTGAGCTCATCTTTGCATGAAGTGTTCTCTTGGTAGCTCTGATTTTCTTGAAGATATCTATAGTCTTTCCCATTCTATTGTTTTCCTCTATTTCTGTGCATTGATCACTGGGGAAGGCTGCCTTATCTCTCCTTGCTATTCTTTGGAACTCTACGTTTACATGGGTATATTTTTCCTTTTCTCCTTTGCCTTTTGTGTCTCTTCTCTTCACAGCTATTTGTAAGGCCTCATCTGACAACCATTTTGCCTTTTTACACTTCTTTTTCTTGGGGATGGTCTTGATCCCTGCCTCCTGTACAATGTCATGAACCTCAGTCAATAGTTCTTCAGGCACTCTGTCTATCAGATCTAATCTCTTGAATCTATTTGTAACTTCCACTGTATAATCGTAAGGGATTTGATTTAGGTCATACCATGAAATTGAAATTAAAAGATGCTTACTCCTTGGAAGAAAAGTTATGACCAACCTAGATAGTATATTCAAAAGCAGAGACATTACTTTGCCGACTAAGGTCCATCTAGTCAAGGCTATGGTTTTTCCTGTGGTCATGAATGGATGTGAGAGTTGGACTGTGAAGAGGGCTGAGCGGTGAAGAATTGATGCGTTTGAACTGTGGTGTTGGAGAAACTCTTGAGAGTCCCTTGGACTGCAAGGAGATCCAACCAGTCCATTCTGAAGAAGATCAACCCTGGGATTTCTTTGGAAGGAATGATGCTAAAGCTGAAACTCCAGTACTTTGGCCACCTCATGCAAAGAGTTGACTCATTGGAAAAGACTCTGATGCTGGGAGGGATTGGGGGCAGGAGGTGAAGGGGACGACTGAGGATGAGATGGCTGGATGACATCACGGACTCGATGAACGTGAGTCTGAGTGAACTCCGGGAGATGGTGATGAACAGGGAGGCCTGGCATGCTGCGATTCATGGGGTCGTAAAGAGTCAGACACGACTGAGCGACTGAACTGAACTGAACTGAATGGTCTAGTGGTTTTCTCTACTGTCTTCAATTTAAGTCTGAATTTGGCAATAAGGAGTTCATGATCTGAACCACAGTCAGCTCCCAGTCTTGTTTTTGCTGACTCTATGTATCTTCTCCATCTTTGACTGCAAAGAACATAATCAGTCTCATTTTGGTGTTGACCATCTGGTGACATCCATGTGTAGAGTCTTCTCTTGTGTTGTTGGAAGACGGTGTGTGCTATGACTAGTGTGTTCTCTTGGGAAAACTCTGTTAGCCTTTGCCCTGCTTCATTTTTTACTCCAAAGCCAAATTTTCCTGTTACTCCAGGTAATTCTTGACTTCCTACTTTGGCATTCCAGTCCCCTATAATGAAGAGAACATCCGTTTTGGATGTTAGTTCTAGAAGGTTGGTCTTGTAGGTCTGGTGGGGCTTCATGGAACCGTTCAACTTCAGTCTCTTCAGCATTATTGATTGGGGCATAGACTTGGATTACTGTGATATTGAATGGTTTGCCTTGGAATTGAACAGAGATTATTCTGTCGTTTTTGAGATTGCACCCAAGTACTACATTTTGGCTGGATGTAATTTTGCATTTTGGATGCATTTGCAATGGATTTTGCAAAATGGATGCATTTTGGCTGGATGCATTTTGGCTGGGTGGCTGGATGGCATCACGGACTTGGTGGACGCGAGTCTGAGTGAACTCCGAGAGATGGTGATGAACAGGGAGGCCTGGCATGCTGCAATTCATGGAGTCGCAAAGAGTCGGACACGACTGAGCGACTGAACTGAACTGCATTTTGGACTCTTGTTATTGTGAGTCACAAAGAGTCGGACATGACTGAGCAACTAAATTGAGCACTAATTATATTTATCATGTTTTGTATTACACATCTAGTATTTATTTATCTTATAACTTGAAGTATGTGCTTTCTGACTGCCTATTGCCAATCCCCCATCCCCCGACCCCCTGCCTCTGGTAATCACAGATCGATCTCTTTTTCTGTGAGCTTTTTAAATTTTAAAGTATATTAACTTACAACACTATTTTAATTCCTGGTACACAACATAGTGATTTATATTTCTATAATTTTGAAATGATCACCACAATGAGTCTAGCTACCATCTGTCACCACGCAAATATACTACATAATTAATGACTGAGACCTAGAAGTCTTAAAAAGACACCAGTATTTCCAGAGATTCTGTTTTAACTTGTTTAGAGTGTAACTTGGCCGTCAGGATTTTTGAAAGCTCTGGTGATCCAAAGTGCAGCCAAAGTTGGATACACTGACCTATACTAATTTTTTTCTTTTGAGGCTGTACATAATTCTAAGGCATGGAACATCAGTGCTTTTTCTTGGGTCTTTATGTTTGATTCTGTAATTGTAGTTTATCCAAGGCATCTGTGGTTTGTTGGACTTGGGGTGAAGAATGAGAAAATAGTAACATGTTTATATTTTACGTCTGTGTTTGTGTCTGTGTTCAGCTGCTCCTTGGAATGGGGGAAACAATTAAAATTTACATAATGACTGGTTTTAAGACCATGGTGCAGAGACAGTCTTGTTTGTGAGTTCTCAAGTGTCTGTTTTGTCTTCCAGTTTTTCTCTATGCAGTTCAAGATGGCTTTTGTTCTCTTAACAGATTTCTGTGGTCATTTTTGTTAAAATACTTATCAAAAACCAGATGATCATAAACTTTGGCAAATGTCTCTTGTCTGTTAACATGCTCTCTTCCTTTCCCCTTATTATGCTGTCTTAACTCATCACTCTGAGAAAATAACGAAGAAAATTTACTTTGAAAGTTGTGTTTTTATGATCATCTGGTTAATGTTTTAATATTGCTTTTTTCCCTCTCTTCTAGTGACAAGTACAGGAGACATAAAGCACTTTAAATTTTTCTCTAGTTCTAGATCATGATTAGATTTGGGGAAAATAAGTTGAAAAATAGCAGTTTTAGGAAAAGTGCTTATTATATAGCACTGTGCAGCATTTGGGGTTTCAAAGGCCATTATTGATATGTCTTTTATCTTTCTTATAAATTTATAGCTGTATACTTTGAGCAAGACATTAAGAGGCATTACATTTTCATAGCTTATTTACCATATAGATTGTATAGATTTTTTATAATGCCTATTGTTGGAGTTTGGTGAACAGTTAAGACAAGTGATTAGTAATTTAAAAACCTTGATGTTATGGTGATTCAAAGCAGAGGGAGAAAGAAATCTGAAGCAGTCCTCTTGGTTTGGTTTCTCTGGGGCGGGTACTGAAGGGCCATCGCGGCTCCACAGCGCCCCATGAGGTCGGCTGAGGCACTGAGCTGCAGTTCAGCTTCCCCTTCTGCCGATCCTGTCTCTATCCTGAGATGTTCTAGAACTCCTCCCAACGCCAAACTTTAAACATAAATCTCAGGTTCAGAGTCTGTTTCCCAGGTGTAAATCCTTCTGGAGGCAGGGGGGCTGGGGCCTGGCACCACATCCCCAACTGCCCAGGCTAGTTCCTGGAGGTCAGTGCCGCTGGGGGCAGTCCAGAGCTTACACTGAGGCAGCTGGCGGGGTGAGTGGTCCGTTCTGAAGGGAGAGAGGATCTGGGCGGCGCACCCCAACTCCTGTACATAAGTGAAACACAAAGTGGGAGATATATAGGGAAAGGGAGATGAGAAAAAGTTCCTGTGGTTCTGTAATTTTTTTTTTTTTTTTTGCTGTCATATTTAATCCTTCAGAATTCTTCTCCTGCTGTTGACTTCAGGACGATGAACCAAGCACATTACACCAGTTTAATAAATGATGAAACCATAGCAGTTTGGAGACAAAAGCTCTCAGAACACAACAATGCAAATACAATCAAGTATGTGGTTCATTGTTTTCAGTTCTTTTCAAAGTGTGTTGGAATTTCCAACTTAGTGATTTTTTCCTACTTCCGTCTTGAGGTTGTGAATATAAATGGGGTTTTGCATTCGAGGGGTCATTTTTGGGGCACACATCTGGTGCCCTTAGCCTGAAATAACATAGTAAGTTGTTCCCCTATTTTCTTACAAGGTGTATTCCTTAACCTGCTTTGTTTGGACCTTAAAAATCCTAACCGATGAAGACCTGAGTTGGTCTTTGTGCCCAGAAAGCTTAGTGTTATTGTTGTTTAACTCCAAGAGTTTTCTTCATATGCTTATTCCAAAGCATTCCAATCTAAGCTTATTTTACCCAATCAGAATAATTTAGTATTTTCATATTCAAAATGATTAGTTGAGATAGAGGAAAAAGTATAAAGGACTGAGTCCTTTCAGCAAGTGTATTTCATTCTTAAAAAAGGTTTTTAAAAAAATTTTTTATAGTTTTACACATTGTATTGGCTTTCCTCAGTTTTTCCATTTTTCGACAGAAGCTGATTCTTGGGGAATGAATGAGTCAGATTGTATACTAGGTGATAGTTGTTCCCAGATATGTATATAAAGCATTTTACTTTATGAAGTAGATTGTAGAGGGGCAAATTTCCTGAGCCCTTTGGACACAACAGCTTTTTGAGTGGGGGATCTTTGGGAATGCCCTAGAGCACCTCTGTGACAGCGCTCAGAAGCCCTCTAAGCTTGGTGGCTGCTAGGGAGCTCAGTCTGGAAGGGGCAGGGAACGGGCTGGGGGGACTAGACTCACTGGGAAGATAGGGGTGTGGAGGCACGAGACTCCCTTGGCTGGGGCTTTGACACTTTACTAGTTCTCAGTTTTCTTATTTACAAGCGATAGGATATAAGCAGTGATCTCCCCTTCCTGACCTGGATCCTGTGATTAACAGAAGTTACTGCGATCACCTCCTCGACTGTGTATTTGTTTTGTTCCTTCCCTTCCCCTTATACTAAATAAGAGGGTTCAAGCTTCCTGACATGTAGTATCACTGTGGGTCCTCAGAAACTAGCACTTTCCCCCCCAGAAAATCTAGGTAATAAAAATAAAACCTTACTTCACTCATTTGTAGTTTCTTTCTAAGATGGGCAACAAAACAGAAGGAAGTATTTGTTCAGTTATTTGCAGAGATACTTTCTGTGTTGGTAAAAAACAGCTTATCTTTTTTGGTTTTATTTTGGGTTCATGTTTGGAGGTGAGGGGGAAAGTGTCTTAGACGGTTAGTGGGAGGAAAGTCCAAGGTCATTATTATTAGGCCTTCGAGTTTTCTTTTGGCAGCTTTAATACTCTTTATTTTAACGTGATTTACAGATAATGTAAGTTCTTGTCCGTTTTGAGACAGGACACAGTGTTTCCAAGGCTTCACCTGGGTAAGAAGCTATTAAAGAAACTCTGGAATAGAGGAATAATCTATTGCTGATGCTTAAATAACCGTTTATTTATACTTATTAAAGACTTCTTTCCATTTTTCTTTCTGAACAGTGGGGTTGTTCAGATATTGTCTTCTGCAGCCTGTTGGAATGGAAGTTTTCTTGAGAAAAAGTAAGTGACTTAGTCTTAAAATACCCACATGTGATTCAGATGCTCACTCAGCAAAGGCTGAGAAAGACTTGTGTTCTCTTTGATGGTGGTTGGCCTTAACTCAGTGGGTAGGCTTACGATTTGCACAGAAATGGAAGTGCCTAATGATGATGAGTGAGAGGACTCCAGGAAGGGCAGTGCTGATTCGTGCCTGGTTGACAGAGAAGCAGGTTACCAAAAGAGAGACAGTATCTCAGAAAGGGTTGGTGTAATCAAAAGTAAGGTTTTTCAGGCTATTCCAAAATATTAATAATATTTGCTCTTAAATTCTTTTTTTAAAATATATATATTTTATTGAAGTATAGTTGACTTTGCAATGTTTCAGGTACACAGCAAGGTGATTCAGTTGTACAGATACACATATATATTGTTTTTGAAATTATTTTCCATCATAGGTTATTAAAAGATATTGACTATAGTTCCCTATGGTATACAGTAGACCTTTCTTGCTTGTTGTGTATCCATTTTTTAATTAGAAATCTAACATTCTGTTCATACTCAGTCAGACAAGTCAAATCAAAATGTCAAAAATTTTTTAGTTAGGCAAGAATTCATAAGTTTTCTAAAATATATATTATACATATTTATATGTATATGTTTACAAAAGCTCTTCTACTATACTTAATAAGGGCTTGAGAAAGAACATTTAAAAAAAAGAGAGAAAGATGGAGAAGTTGGAGAAGATAAATGAAATGGGAGCACTGAATATGTAATAGAAAAAGTGAAACAAACTAGATAAAAGTAAAAAGATCATCATATAGTCCAGTTGTTTATAAACATGACTGCTCATTAGAAACATCTGGAGCTCTGGAAAAAAAAAGCGATACTTGAGGATTTGTAGTTTTCCAAAAAGTTTCAAGCTAATTCTGATACGCCTCTGGATTTTAAAAAGTGATTACAGGTTTTTCTATTAGATCCTAGTTTTGCTGATATAGAATTCTATTATTTTTCTATTGTCCAGTCATGATACAATGGTATTGAGTGAGTGATAGTTACATAGTCACAATAGCAAAAGATGTTAATCAGTTTTCACAATTAGTAGCCAAACAAAAATAAAAGATAATTACAATTGCAATAATGTGAGCATGATTAATATCCATAATATCCATTAATCCATAATGTGAGCATGATTAACTTAACAATATAAATAATTACAATTTGAGGGGAGTATCAAGCAGAATGGTGTGGTAGGTGAAAGTGCATATATGCACTTGTTTTCATCCACCCAGCTAGTGTGTGTCTTTTAGTTGGTGCGTTTAATCTATTTATATTTAAGGTAATTATTGATATGTATGATCCTATTACCATTTTCTTAATTATTGTGGATTTATTTTCTGTAGGTCTTTTCTTTCTCTTGTGTTTGCTGCCTAGAGAAATTCCTTTGGCATTTGTTGTAAAGCTGGTTTGCTGATGCTGAATTCTCTTAACTTTTGCTTTTCTGAAAGCTTTTGATTTCTCTATCAAATCTGAAGATGAGTCTTGTGGGGCAGAGTATTCTTGGTTGAGGTTCTTTCCTTTTATCACTTTAAATATATCATGCCATTCCCTTCTGGCTTGTAGAGTTTCAAATCAGCAGATAGCCTGATGGGAGTTCCCTTGTATATTATTTGTCGTTTTCCCCTTGTTGCTTTTAATATTTTATCTCTGGTCTTTAATTTTTGTCAGTTTGATTACTATGTGTATGGGTGTGCTCCTCCTTGGGTTTATCCTGCCTGGGACTCTCTGTGCTTCCTGGACTTGGTGACTATTTCCTTTGACATGTTTGGAAGTTTTTAGCTATTATCTCTTCAAATATTTTCTTAGATCCTTTTTCTACTCCTTCTGGAACCCCTATAATGCGAATGTTGGTGTGCTTAATGTTGTTGCAGATATCTCTTACGCTGTCTTCATTTCTTTTCATTCATTTGTCTATATTCTGTTCTGGGGCAATGATTTCTACCGTTCTTTCCTCCAGGTCATTTATTATTCTGCCTCATTATTCTGCAGTTGATTCCTTCTAGTGTATTATTCATCTCTTTCTTTGTTCTTTAGTTCTTGTAGGTCTTTGGTAAACATTTCTTGCATCTTCTCAATCTTTGCCTCCATTCTTTTCCCGAGATCCTGGATCATATTCACTATCGTTATTCTGAATTCTTTTTCTGGAAGATTGCCTATCTTCACTTCATTTAGTTGTTTTTCTGAGATTTTACTTTGCCCCTTCATCTGGGATATAACTTTCTGCTCTTTCATGGTGATTAACTTTCTGTAACATGGTTTTTGTTTTAGCTGCTGTGAGACTGTGCTTCTTCTTGCTTCTTCTGTCTGTCCTCTGATGGATGAGGCTAAGAGGCTTGTGTAAGCTTCTTGATGGTAGGGACTTGTAATGGGTCTTGCTCTGGGTCTTGCTCTGGTGGGCAGGACCTTGCTCAGTAAAGCTTTAATCCAATTATCTGCTGATGGGTGGNGGATGAGGCTAAGAGGCTTGTGTAAGCTTCTTGATGGTAGGGACTTGTAATGGGTCTTGCTCTGGGTCTTGCTCTGGTGGGCAGGACCTTGCTCAGTAAAGCTTTAATCCAATTATCTGCTGATGGGTGGGGTTGCACTCCCATCCTTGTAGTTTTTTGACCTGTGGCAACTTATCCCTGGGGTCTAAAGGCTGTATGGTAGGGTTAATGGTGGACTCCATGAAGGTTTATAGCAAGGGGGCCCTTCCAGTGCCCTTGTCCCTATGGTGAGCCCCTGCTGACCAACACCTCCACCGGAGGCCCTCCAACACTAGCAGGTAGTTTTGGTTCAGTCTCCGGTGGGGTCACTGCTCTTCTCCTCTGAGTCTTGGAGGGCACGCATTTTGTTTGTGCCCTCCAAGACCAGAGTCTGTCTCCTCCCTCTGGAAGGCCTATAATCAAATCCTACTGGCCCTGAAGGCCATATTCCATGGGGATTCCTAGTCCCTTAGTTGGATTTCCAGGCTGGGAAGCCTAACGTGGGGTTCAGAACCTTCACAATAGTGTGAGACTTTCTTTTTTATTGTTGTTCTCCAGTCTGTGGGTCACCACCTGGCAGGTATGAGATTTGATTTTATCATGATTGCATCCCCACCTACCATCTTGCTGTGGTGGCTTCTTTGTCTTTGGACGTGGGATATCTTTTTTTGGTGGGTTTCAGCGTCCTCCTGTTGATGGTTGTTCAACAGCTAGTTGAAATTTTGGTGATCTCGCAGGAGGAGATGAGCGCATGTCCTTCTACTCTGCCATCTTGAACTGGAAGCAGACAGTTCTGTTCTTAAATTCTTATTTCTTTAAATAATATCCCTGTTTCTTTGACTCCTTTCCCATGGTTTTCCTTTTGCTCAAAAAGAATGAATTTAGGGAAAGTTCCAAGAAGGCTCCAGGGATTCCTTGGACTCAGGGCCAGCCCAGCCCACCAGAAAATTGCATTGGCCTAAACTCCCAGGTTGTAAATAGTGTTTCCTTGCTGGGCCTTATCCCGTCTGCAGATATTGTGGCCACAGAAGGGTCTCGTCATGGGTTTTGATCTTTGGTGATCCAAGAAGTCCCAAGCTTTTCACCATCCTTTTTCTGTCCGTGGCAAGGCTAATGAAATCCCACGAAGACTTAGATTTCAGTTCTGTGTGTCAGTTGCACCCCCTACCCCACCCCCAATTCTGTGCCTAACTGGGTTGTAAGAGGTTGCTTCAGGAACTCTGTTCAGTTACAATTAAAGATTGCGAAGTCATTTGTATCATTAGGACAACTGAAATGAGCTCATCCAACTAATTTCAGAATCAATACTTGGCCTTTTCCTCCAGGGAAAAAATTTTGTGTTGATGTTGGTTTTTTAGAACAGTGATTCTCATCCAGGCTGATTTGTTTCCCAGAGGACATTCAGCATTGTCTCGTGACATGTTTTAGTGTTACTGTGGTGATGAGTGTACTACTGGAATCTAGTGGGTAAAGGCCACGGGTGCTGCTAAGCATCTCACAATCCCACCCACCCAGCAAAGGATTTTCTGACAACCACAAAAGTCAGTGATCCCCAGGTTGAGAAACCTTATTCTAGAAGGACAATTTTTATGAAAGTTGGGAATGGCTCTTGTTAGATTTGTTAGATTATCCAGCCTTAATTTATTAGTTGCTCAGTGGTATCATGTCTGACTCTTTGCGACTGTATGGCCTGTGGCCTGCCAGGTTCTTCTGTCCATGAGATTTTCCAGGCAAGAATACTGGAGTGGGTTGCCATTTCCTTCTCCAGGGGATCTNTAGTAAGTCATGATTTTTGGCATAGTTGAGAAATTTTTCAGTCAGTTTATTATAGATTTGACTATTAAGGTTAAATTTTAGGTTATAAAGGTGACTAGTAATTTTTCATGCATTGCACTATCCTTCTTTCATTTCTAATAATTCTCTAGGGACTTGGCAGCATCTTTAATAAAACTGGATGTTGTGGATGCTTGGCATTCAATGTGATCCAGTCTGCTCTGAGATGCCCCAGTTTGAACTTTCACTTGAAGTGTGCCTGACAAAGCAATATTCTGTTCAAAAGGTATTACCAAGTCTCAGCTGGAAAAAAAAAGTAGATGACTTGTTCAGACTACACATCAAGAACCAGCTTCCTGTAGCTGAATTGAGCAGAGGGACTTTAAGACAATGGTCTGTGCAGGTGATCAGGAGTTATTTTGATACTTTGATATACATTAGACATGTTTTATATAATGGCTGATAACTTGAGTTGAGCCAGTTCTTTGCTCTTAGCTTAGTATGGTGAAATTGCTCTAGCAATAGGGGGATTGCTTTAGCTGCTGTATTTTCTAATTACATCTAATAACCCATTCTTCCAGAGAGGTATTATTATTGATTTCCAGGTGAGGAAATGGAGATTTGGAGAATGGCAACCCACTCCAGTACTCTTCCTTGGAAAATCCTATGAACGGAGGAGCCTGGTGAGCTACAGTCCATGGGGTCACAGAGTCGAACACGACTGAGCAACTTCACTTTCACTTTTTCACTTTGTTTCATCACTGCTAGTAGTGATATCAGATTTAGGGTTCAAATTGAGGCCTGGGTAGTTGCAGCTTTTTCTACTATGTCGTACCCCTTTCCTTAATATTATGATGGATTTTGTTTTACAGTGACCCATCTGAAACTGTATTTTTCTTTTTCTTTGTGGCTGTATTGGGTGACTTGCAGGGTCTTAGTTCCCCAGCCAGGACTGAGCCCAGGCCATGGCAGTGAAAGTGCTATGTCCTAAGCGCTGCACTGACAGGGAATCCCAAAAAACTGTATTTTTCTTTCATTTAGAAAATAAAACATTCTCTTCTGTTTTGTTTTCCCATTTTATTGATATTTTTCTTTAAGAAGTTCTAAAAATTGAAACTAAGTTCAGTCCTTCTCTCTTTTTTCTTTCCTTTCAGTTAGTTCTGTTATTAAATTTTGATGATATAAAACACAAGAAACATATTTAGTGACACTTGACAGTATTGGTTTTTTTTTTCCCTAGGAGGGCAAAGAGGAAATCTGGATTTCTTAGATAAGCCACTACCTTCCAGAAATGGAAACAGCCATACAACTTACTGTTTCAAGTAGGTTGCCATGTAAATGTTGGCAGATAAAATATTGATGGCTTTCTTGCTCTACTTAGAATTCCTTCAAAGGTTTAAGTGCTTACTGGCTTCACTCAGAATAAATAGTTCTAATTTTTTACTTTGATGTTATTTTAACATTCAGTAAAAGAGAACATACTTAAGGGGAAGGTCAAATATTGATGGTTTTAGAGGAATTGGAAAGAGGAAAACTTATTTTAAAAATTTGACAAATTGTGCATTACATACTCAAAATTGAATGAGACAGTCTTGGGGGAAGAAAGTACCTAATAACTCAGGTGAATGAAAAAATTTAGAAAGTCACTGAACCATTTAAAATGAACTCAAATTAGGAAATTGTGTATACGAAATGGCTTATGAATCTAGAAAGAATGTATTATTGTGTTATGAATGATAAGCAGATATATCTGTAAGGCCTTGGGATTGTTACAGTTGGTATGAAAAGTATGTACCAATTGATGTTTACTTAAATCGTATATTGAAATTATTAACCATGTTTTCAATAGACAGATTTCTCAGTTAAGGAATCAAAAGGTTAGCTTTGGTTTAAAAAGCAGTGTGACATGATGGTCAAGAGCAGACTGAAAGCCAGATGCTTGGGTTAAAATCTCAGCTCTGCTGATAGTATATTATATTAATGAGGGAATTGTTTAACTTCTCTGGGGCTCAGTTTCCCTGTGTATAAAGTAGGGATAATAATGGTATTACCTTGTAGAAGTGCTGTGAAAATTAGATTAATTAATGTATGCAAAGCATTCAAGCATTTTGGTGTTTATTGAATACTTAACCTGTATATTTGATATAAAGTGCTGGGGAAATACAGATGTAGGAAAGATTTAAAAAGAATTGAGAGAATAGATGAACATTATAAGAGAAGGTATGAGGATTAGATTGTTTACGTGATTGAATCTCGCTCTGCTGGATTAATGAAATAATTTGAGGAAAAAGCAGGAGATGAGGGATGGACCGACCGTACATGAGTTAAAATGCGTGCCAGTACTTGAGCAGCTTTATGAGAAAGTGGATGCTTTGAAGTGAAGAAAAGCTAAAGTGTAGAGGGGTGAGGAGGTCAGCTGGTGGGAAAGATGAGACCAGCAGGCCAGTGATGCTGATCTCTGGAGAGAGCTGGGGGTCCTGACCTTCCTGCGGCCCTGCTTCTAGTCCCTTCTTTTCCTGAGGTTGCATAGTTTCAGCTTTGCTTGTAGGGGAACAGGGAACATCCGCATACAAATCTCCTGTTACTTGAGATGATGAGTGAGTCTCTGTTCTTTGCAACACAGAGAACGGAACTAAAATACTTAAAAAAATGGCTTTATTTCTTAGAGCAGTTTAGGGTTCACAGCACAGAGCTCCTATGTATCTTTTCACCACCCCCTCCCCTTTCTATATTATTCACATCTTGCCGTAATGTTACATTTGTTACAATGATAGCCCATTTGTTACAGTGATGAACCAATATGGACACATTATTGTTAGTTAAAGTTCATAGCTGAAGTTTGAGTTTGCTCTGTTGCATATTTTATGGGTTTGTATCTGCCCTAAGGTTTGTATCCACCTTAGAGTATCATTCAGAATAGTTTCACTATCCTGAAGGTTCCCTGGTTCTACCTAGGCATCCCTCCCTCCCCCATCCCTGGCAACTGTTTCCAGAAAGTCTTTTTCAGTGCCTTTTGCAGAATATCATATAGTGGGAGGAGAAGGCAGTGGCAACCCACTCCAGTACTCTTGCCTGGAAAATCCCATGGATGGAGGAGCCTGGTGGCCTGCGGTCCATGGGGTCACTAAGAGTCGGACCTGACCTCACTTTCACTTTCATGCATTGGAGAAGGAAATGGCAACCCACTCCAGTGTTCTTGCCTGGAGAATCCCAGGGATGGGGGAGCCTGCTGGGCTGCCGTCTGTGGGGTTGCAGAGTTGCGACTGAAGTGACTTAGCAGCAACAGCCTGGAGAAGATAAGGTAGTTTGATTCTCCTCTGTATAATAGAGTAGTAATCTGTTTTGATTCATTTTTTAATTTACTGAAGTTCAATAAGTTGAGTATAGTTTTTAAATTGGTTACCAAAACAAAGGGGGAGAAATGAAATTCCTAGTTTATACAGGGAGTATAAACAAGAGTAAGTAAGGGTGAACTCTGAACCATTCTGACAGAAAGAAAACAGGACCAGAGGAGGGAAAGATTCTTTTGAACAAATGTATCTGATTATTCAGCATTGCTGAGGGCCGAGGTCTAAATAGAATGCCTTGAACTAGTTGATTTCAGACAACAGAGCAAGTTGTGACTGTATAAGTGGATGGCTTTATGGAGTGAAGGGGGAGATCACTGGAGTTGAGGTTAGCTAGGAATCAGGAGACATGCGTTTAATCCCAGGGTCCGGAAGATCCCTGGAGAAGGAAATGGTAGCCCACTCTACTGTTCTTGCCTTGCACAGAGGAACCTGGCCGGCTATAGTCCATCGAGTTGTGAAAGAGTTGGACATGGCTTAGTGACTAAACAGCAACAACAGGGATGAGGCAACTGGCTGTTAGACAGGTATCCTCTTGTTGTATCACCTAGATTATGGTGGACCCAGGCGAGAAGGAAGACTGAACAGATGTCAAAGACTCCTGTAAATAGGGGGAGAGACCACCCAGAGATTGTTCTGCTAGCATTCTGTGACATTTCTGTAATTCCCTTTTCTCTTTATCTCATTTTGTTGAATATCATTAATATCACACATATATACTGTTTTTAATTAATGTTATCTATTTGTCATATGCTTTTCAAATTTTTTCATAAAAAATGGTATCACATTAGATATGTTTTGCAATGACTGCTTATTGAGTAAATTATGAATGTTTTCATGTCATCCAATGTCAGTAAATTTACTTTCAGGATTATTTTTTGTAACTGTACAGTGTTCTATGAATTTGCTATAATTTATTGATGGAATTCAATTATTGCTGGACATTTCTAACATCTGCTATTTTCCTCACCCAAATGTACATTGTGTTTTGAAGTTAATATGACTTATAATGGCTGCATAGTATTCTGGAATGTGGGTACACTGAGAGTTGGCACTAGTGAAGGGGTGTTTTTAACCGTTGACCTGACTGACACATCATTTATGAAGGCCAGCTCAATTGTGCAGTTAAATGGCCACGTACATAAACATGTTCTGTGAGTATGAACTCTCAGGATTTGGGGAGTTGATTTTCTTTTCTTTTCTTTTTTTTTTGCATGAGAGGGAGTTGGCTTTGTCAACTTGGGTCTTTGTGCCATTTCCTGGACCAGAAGATTTGTATTGAAGAATGCTGGCTGCTTAACAGGAAGTTGTTTTGCTATGGTATGACAAGATACTCTTATTTGCCTTTCTTCATTGGAAAAGGGTAAATAATCACTGATTTTTCCCCCCTTAATGAAGCATTAAAAGTCAAATTGGGTGTTTAAGTATTATGAAAATCATGACAATGACATAAATTGCCTTGCATTTTCTTGTGTGATGTCCTTGGGAATACTACACGTGTTTTGCAGAATGCTTTGATTGAAAATATTTACACAGAAAATGAGCTTGCAGTATGAACACATTGAAGTAACTAATTTATCACCCACTAAAATAAATCCTAGTGTCTACAGCTTCCAAGCACTCCTAAAAGCTGATTCTAAAGATAGGATTGAACTGGAAAGAATGACTACTGACTTTTTTCATATAACTTCTTCAGAACACTTTTCTGAAGTGAATTTTTAAACTTATTTGTTAACTTGTTCATTGTTTACGTATCTCCGCTCTCCCCCAACCCCCACCAGACACCAGAAAGTAAGTCACAGTGGTAGCCGCTGTATCTGCTGTGCTATGCTTAGTCCCTCAGTCGTTTCCGAATCTTTGTGATCCCATGGACTGTGGCCCACCAGACTCCTCTCTCTGTGGGGATTCTCCAGACAGGAATACTGAAGTGGGTAGCCATTCTCTTCACCAGGGAGTCTTACCAACTCAGGGATTGAACCCAGGTCCCCCACATTATAGGTGGATTCTTTGCCATCTGAGCCACCAGGGTTACCAATGTATTCCCAGTCACAATTAATAAAAATTACTAAGTGGATGAATGAATTGTGTTAGATCTGTTTTCAGTCCATTTAAGTTGCTAAAAAATTGACTTCTGAAAATAAAGTAATATTCTAGATACATATGAGTAAAATGAAATGAAACAGAGAGTTTTATTTGGGGTGTCCTGGTGATGTAGAAGAATAATCTGGGGGTCCTCCTTTTTCCTAAATAGTATTCTTCTCTCTAAGTCACCTAGATAACAACCACAAGTTTACCATTTTGACCATCTAGACTTTCACATGTTTTTCTCAATCTTCATTCTGAAATTGTAGGTTTTTTTTTTTTNTCACAAAAGAGTAGGAAACGACTTAGCAACTAGAAAACAACAAATCAACAAAATGGATGATCCAGAGAGACATTGTGGGGTGGGAGGTGGGAGGGGGATTCAGGATTGGGAGCTCGTGTACACCTGTGGTGGATTCATGTCGATGTATGGCAAAGCCAATAGAGTATTGTAAAGTAAAATAAAGTAAAATAAAAATAAATAAATAAATAAAAAGCATCAATTCTTTGGAAATAGAAACAAAAGTAAACAAGTGGGACCTGATTAAACTTAAAAGCTTTTTCACAGCAAAGGAAACTATAAGCAAGGTGAAAAGACAGTCCTCAGAATGGGAGAAAATAATAGCAAATGAAACAACTGACAAAGAATTAATTTCCAAAATATACAAGCAGCTCATACAACTCAATGCCAGAAACACAAACAGCCCATCAAAAACTGGGAAAAAGACTTAAACACACATTTCTCCATGGAAGACATACAGATGGCTAACAAACACATGAAAAGATGCTCAACATTGCTCATTATTAGAGAAATGCAAATAAAAACTACAATGAAATATCACCTCACACAGGTCAGAATGGCCATCATCAAAGTCTACAAACAATAAATGCTGGAGAGAATGTGGAGAAAAGGGAATGCTCTTACACTGTTGGTGGGAAGGTAGATTGATACAGCCACTATGGAAGACAGTATGGAGATTCCTTAAAAAACTAGGAATAAAACCACCATATGACCCAGCAACCTCACTCCTAGGCATATACCCTAAGAAAACCAAAATTGAAAACGACACATTTATCCCATTGTTCATTGCAACACTATTTACAAAAGCTAGAACATGGAAGCAACCTAGATGTCTACCAACAGTGGTACATATACACAGTGGAATATTACGCAGCCATAAAAAGGAACACATTTGAGTCAGTTCTGATGGGGTGGATGAACCTAGAATCTATTATACAGAGTGAAGAGAGTCAGAAAGAGAAAGATAAATATCATATTCTAATGTATACGTATGGACTCTGGAAAAATGACACTGAAGAATTTATTTATAGGGCAGCAATGGAGAAACAGACATAGAGAATAGACTTATGGACGTGGGGAGGGGGGAGGAGAGGGTGATATATATGGAAAGAGTAACATAGAAACTTACATTACCATATGTAATATAGGTAGCCAATGGAAATTTGTTGTATGGCTCAGCAAACTCAAACAGGGGCTCTGTATCAATCTAGAGAGATGGGATGGGGCAGGAGATGGGAGGGAGGTTCAAAAGAGAGAGAATATATATATACCTATAGCTGATTCATGTTGAGGTTTGACAGAAAACAACAAAATCTGTAAAGCAATTATCCTTCAATAAAAAAATTAATTAAAAAATAGCAAACAAAACTATCAAATGAAATAATCTAAGTTTTAAGTGATAAACATAAACCTATCTTTGAAAAGGAAAATACTACAACAAAATATTATAAATGCTGCTGCTGCTGCTAAGTCACTTCAGTCGTGTCTGACTCTGTGCGACCCCAGAGACAGCAGCCCACCAGGCTCCACCGTCCCTAGAATTCTCCAGGCAAGAACACTGGAGTGGGTTGCCATTGCCTTCTCCAATGCATGAAAGTGAAAAGTGAAAGTGAAGTTGCTCAGTCGTGTCTGACTCTTAGCAACCCCATGGACCGCAGCCTACCAGGCTCCTCCATCCATGGGATTTTCCAGACAAGAGTACTGGAGTGGGTTGCCATTGCCTTCTTATAAATGCTAAGAAAGCATAAAACAAGATATATGGTGGTTAAGTATAGGCATAGGTGTCAATTACATAAATTCATAGTGAGTTTCAATATATACAAAGAATGTGATTTGGGATAACAATTTTTCTTCATTTATGTAACAGGGATAACAATAATAATACCTCCCTAATGAGGTTGTTTTTAGAATAAATTGAGATGACAAATAATGTTATCATTTATGCAAACAACTTGGCAAACCTTGAGCAAATAATTGATTTTCTGGAAGTAAAATTGATTCAAGAGGCATAAAACATCAAGAAGCAAATAATCTACTTTTCAGAGATCAGTCTATTCCCCACCTTATTGATAAAGCTTCCCATAGTATCTTGCTCACATAATCTCTTTCTCTTTTTCTCTGAATCTTCATTTAGGCTTTATGTCTAAACTATCTTTTCAGCATTTACGGTAGGAAGAATAATGGTCCCCAAAGATGTCCATGAACTAATCCCTGAGACCTGTGAATATGTTACCTTACATAGCAAAAGGGAGTTTGAAGGTTAAGAACATTGAGAAAGATTATCTTGGATTTTTCAGGTGAGCCTAGTCTTACCACATGAGTCGTTAAAAGTGAAGAATCTTTCTCCTCTGATGTCAGATGAGATACAATCGTGGTGGAACGGTCAGAGAGAAATCTGATGTTGTTAACTTGGAAAACAGAGTAACAGAGCTTCCAGCAGATGTATATGGACAGCTTTGAAAGCTAGAAAAAGCAAGGAAACAAACTCTACCCTAGACTTTCCAGGAAGGAATGAAGCCTTGAAGATTTCTTCATTTTAGCCTTCACTTTGAAGCTATAGAACTGAAAGACAATAATTTAGTGTTGTTTTAAGCCACTGTTGGTGGTAATTTGTCACAGCAGCAATGGAAAACTAATGTGAAATTATATAGTGATGTTCAATTTAAAAACATGTGCATAGTCTTGCCTCCTTGCTACTAATAATACAGGCTCTCTGAGGTCAGGAAGACCGTTTGATACCTCTGTTCATAAACTATAGCTTTGCCTGCTAACATGTTGCTTTCCATATGGTGGGAAGGGTTCAGTATTTATTTGATTGATCCAATGTTCCTCTTACAGTATTATATTCTACCCTATCTCCTTTTTCTCTATATATCCAAAGAGTCTCAAGAAGTCTGTAGGAAAGTCGGTCAGGTTCATATTGGATAAATATAGTAAAAAAAAACAAGAGTCAGGTTTTTAGTTTTGGGATTTTGAATTAGCATATGCATTTAAAAGACAGTCCTAGAGTCATTCCAGAAATAGCTTCAGACAGATTCTGCCACCTGAAATATTAATACAACAATCATCTTTTATTCTAATCACAAGCATTTCCTCCTAATAACTCATGATTGCACTAGTTTCTTGCTTTAATTACCACATAGACACTGTGCACCACAAACATTTCACATAGACTACATCATTTCCATCAGAAAAGGCACCAATGATTCATGTCAGAGAGCCATTATTAGATACCATATTGACTGGGCTCAGAATATAGACTAATTATAGAAAAACAAATTCCACATATTTTGAAAGAAAAACATAAGTGGCAAATAAAGACACTAGTCATAGAGCTTTATACTGTCTTTATATCCATCTTACAAAAAGTTTGATGGTCATTTGCACATTAACATTACCTATATTTGAATAAAATAATCACTGTTGCAAAATATTTTAAATGTCTTAAAATTATTTTAAGTTTTTTTTAGGTAATAAAACACTTTGAAGATAATTATAACATACATAGTATTAAACTTGGAAGGTAATTTTGAAGTGATTTTGTTCAACCATTAGTTAATGCAGAAATTCATTTTTCAATATCTTGATAAGGTTATGTATTGTCTGTTTAACTTTATAAAATTCCCAAAACTTGGAAATATAAGCGATACTTAGTAGTTCAGAATGTGAAAACAGAGACTGAGGGAGTTCAGAAAATAATTTTGCTCTTTTACTTTCAAGAAATTTTATAGGGAGGGGAGAACATAATAACTAGACACACACTAAGAGAGAAAGAAGAGCTGGGGAAGGTGTGAGAATATTTACATCAGTCAAGAAAGTTTGAAGTCTGTTTCTGTTACTTATTTGCTGTGTGACATAGGGAAGTCACATCCTCCCTTAGATATAAAGTAATTTTAAAAATTAATGTGTGTTTAGACATTCAGTCATGTCCGACTCTTTGTGACCTCATAGACTGTAACCCACCAGGCACCTCTGTCCATGGGGATTCTCCAGGCAAGAATACAGGATTGGGATGCCATGCCCTCCTCCAGGGGATCTTCCTAACCCAGGGATTAAACTCAGGTCTCCTGCATTGCAGGTGGATACTTTACCATCTGAGCCACCATTAATAATGAAAGTGAAATAACTTTATAAACACAATTCATCTAAATAGGAATAATTTATCCAGGATATTTTCCTTGTTGCTAGTGTATAAGATTTACCTTTCTTCATGTCACATTGATTTAGTCAGTATTTGTTTGTTTTGAGTGGTAAACTCTTTGCAATATATGCTAAGAGTCTGCATTTCTTTTCAAGGAAACATAATTTTAAATTTAGCATTTAGAAATCCTATATGTGATTTCCTAGAGATATTCTGGAAAAGAATTCATGAAAATAAACATTTATAACATTTGTTTTTTAAGTTTGTAATTGGTTGGTAAAGATACTACATTTGTGAATGAAGAGTTTCCATTTAAGGATGATCTATAGAATTTCAAAATGATGACAATAGTTATAGCAAATTCAAGGTATTGATAATATTAACTATTTTAAAAAATGATTAAAACGTTATCAAAATATTGTCGTAAAGGTGAACCCACTTGTTCATATCTACATTCTCATGAAAGAGAATGAGAAAATTTAGACCAACAAAAAAATAATCTATTTGGTGATACCTAAGAACTCTCAATACTAGGCTGCAAGAAGCACAAGCTGGAATCAAGATTGCCGAGAGAAATATCAATAACCTCAGATATGCAGACCACTGTNACCAGAGCTTAACTGGCTGGAGCTTTATCAAAACATTCAGTTCACATTAGTCGCTCAGTTGTGTCTGACTCTTTGTGACCCCATGGACTGCAGCACACTCGGGTTCCCTGTCCATCACCAACTTCTGGAGCTTGCTCAAACTCATGTCCATCAACCCAGTGATGTCATTTGACTATCTCATCCTCTTTCATCCCCTTCTACTCCTGCCTTCAATCTTGCCCAGCATCAGGTGTTTTCTAATGAGTCAACTCTTCTAATCAGGTGGCCAAAGTATTGGAGTTTCAGCATCAGTCTTTCCAATGAATATTAAGGACTAATTTCCTTTAGGATTTACTGCTTTGACCTCTTTGCAGTCCAAGGGACTCTCAAGAATCATCTCCAACTTCACAGTTCAAAAGCAACAATTCTTCAGCACTCAGCTTTCTTTATGATTCAATTCGCACATTCATACATGACTACTGGTAAAACCATAGCTTTGATTAAACCAACCGTTGTCAGCAAAGAAATGTCTCTGCTTATTTAATATGCTGTCTAGGTTGATCATAGCTTTTCTTCTGAGGAGCAAGCGTCTTTTAATTTCATGGCTCTAACACCATCTGCAGTGATTTTGGAGCCCGATAGAATAAAGTCTCTCACTGTTTCCATTGCTTTCCCATCTATTTACCATGTAGTGATGAGACTCAAAGCCATGATCTTAGTTTTTTGAATGTTGAGTTTTAAGCCAGCTTTTCCTCCTTCATTTTCATCAAGAGGCTCTTTAGTTCCTCTTTCACTTCTTGCCATGAGTGTGGTGTCATCTACATATCTGAGATTATTGATAATTTCCCCTGGCAATCTTGGTTCCAGCCTCTGCTTCATCCAGCCTGGTATTTCACTTGATGTACTCTGCAAAGAGGGTAGATAAGCAGGGTGACAATATACAACCTTGACGTACTGCTTTCCTAATTTGGAACCAATCTCTTGTTCCATATCCAGTTCTAACTGTTGCTTCTTAACCTTCATACAGATTTCTCAGGAGGCAGGTAAGGTGGTCTTGTGGTCTATCAAAACATAACTGACCCATATTCAAATGGGCAAAAGGGCTTCTTATCAACCAAGTTGAAGTTTGGTTGACAGTGAAGGGCTTAGGCTCAAAGCTAATCAACCCAAAGGAAGAATGAGTATTAACACACTTTTCTAGTTACTCATTGCTATGTAACAATCTAAATCTTAATAGCTTTAAGATTGAACTAACGTACAATAAATTCCATATGTTTAAAATGTACAATTTGATATATTTCCACATGTGTATATTCTGTGAAAAAATCAATGCAATTGGGAAAATAAACAGATTCATCACCTTCAATGTTTTTATGCCCCTTTTTATTCTCAAATGTTATCACTATTTTATACATTGTTTGATCTAAGTTAAGAAATATTATTTAGAATTTTTGTAGCTTTTCTTGATTGAGTTTGTGTAGTTTCTATCTTTCAAAAAATCTTTGTATTTCATNACGGGGAACCAACAACACCAGTGGACGTGGATATTGGGAAAGGGGAAGACGGGGAGGAAACACCACAGTTAGAGCTTTGGAGGTGACCAAATTCCCTGAAAGGAAAGGAAGAAGAGAGTCATAAGGCAATGGTGAAATGATAACATGGATAGTCGGGAAAGAACAGAAAATGTCAACTTAGTACATGCAACCTTAAAACAGCTCTGCGAGGAATAAGATTTGGATTACATCTGATAATTACAGTTGTTTTAAAACAGAAATGAATCCTTATACTACTCTCTTTCAATTACATCTTTATGTGGACCCATTAGATTCCAGAGCCTCCCATAGCTTTCTCCATTTTCAAAGTATAGCCCATCAAACTATCTTTCTAGGGATCCCTAATGGTTCAACTGGTAAAGAATCTGCCTGTAATGCAGGAAACCAGGTTTGATCCCTGGGTCAGGAAGATCCCCTGGAGTAGGAAGTGGCAACCCACTCCAATATCCTTGCCTGGCGAATTCTATGGACAGAGGAGCCTGAAGGGCTCCAGTCCATGGAGTCTCGAAGAGTCACTCTTGACCAAGAAACTAATACACACACAGAAACTGTCTTTCTAGGGCTAACAAGAAGGTAAGGAGAAGAGCCACTCCATTGCAGAGGGAGGCATGGAAGACAAGGGTGGTGACAGAGAACAGCTTGGGTCACACAAAGCCCAGACCTCAGATCCGGTTCTGCCATGACCTCATTGCTAATCACGGGGTCACCCGGCCATATCCGTAGGCCACCTTTAGGATTGGATTGGGTGCTCACTAGTGCTACTTTCAGCCTGGACTGTCTGTGACTCTGACCCTGGGGGTCAGAAAGGAAAGCCTGTAAGGGTTCTGTGAGAGCAGCATTGTTCAGTCAGCGAGGGTGCTCCAGCTCCAGGTCTAGCGAAGACTCCTGAAGCATCTCCTCCTCGGTGCTCACAGGAGGCTGTCTGATGGGGAGTCTATAAGAGGCACTCTCCTCAAAATTCAGAACAGATCTAGGGCCTTTCAGCAGCTTCTCTTTCCACAGGTCAACCTAGGGCCAAGGTGCCTGCTCTGCTGGGCAGGAAGGAACCCTTAGAAGGCAAGGAGCTGGCTCAATGCCTAGAGCATGTGCTCAGAAAATGGGCAGGGTGTGGACCTGTGCTGGATGGAAAGTCTGAGGCTGGGTGGTTGTGCTGAGAGCCAGAGCACTTTAGGAGAAGCTGCCAAAATTATTCAGACAAGCACTTGGGGGAATTTCAGTTGTCCCCAAAGTACCTTTTAATTTGAAAACAATCAGGAGGCAGGTCAGAGGATGTTTCGTCACTTGGCAGTGAGTGGTGGTGCCTGGTCTTAGAGAGCCTGTGCTATGTTGTTACAGGCTCCAATTAGGTGTGAGAAGAGGTGGCTGCTGCTGCCAACTGGGGAGGAGCCAGGTAGCTCGTCATCTCTTGTCTCATAAATACAAGGGACTCCAGCACCAAGCCCAGAAAGACCAATGACACCATCCATCATGCAAAACTTTCCCAACACTGGCAGAAGCTCACAGGTTCTGCAGCACCCAAGGGCCTGAGATGACACCACTCAGAGATTTCTGCAAGTAGAGATAGATGCCTGTGACACAGACAGTATAAGAAGACAGCACTTTTCTGAGTTCCACCAAAAGGAGGTATGAAAAGAGAAGTCTTTATCAGTGACTTTGGAGCAGAGACAGTCTCAGGACACAGTAAGGCAAGGAACTTCATATGAAGAGCAGCCCCCAGCACCTTTTCAATAGCCTGTGAGGCCCCACGACAGGGCCGTTGGACTTGGTCCTCACCTCTCTCTAATTCACCCTGTGCACTCTCTTTCCTCCTTGCCTTGTTTTCCCATCTCTAAAGCAAAAAGCAAATTTCTCTCTGTGTTCAATGAAGACTGCTGCTGCTGCTGCTGCTAAGTTGCTTCAGTCGTGTCCAACTCTGTGTGACCCCATAGACCGCAGCCCACCAGGCTCCCCCGTCCCTGGGATTCTCCAGGCAAGAACACGAGTGGGTTGCCATTTCCTTCTCCAATGCAGAAAAGTGAAAAGAGAAATCGCTAGTCGTGTCTGAACCAACTCTCAGCGACCCCATGGTCTGCAGCCCACCAGGCTTCTCCATCCATGGGATTTTCCAGGCAAGAGTCCTGGAGTGGGGTGCCATTGCCTTCTCTGCAGTGAAGGCTAGTTTTACTTTATTCTTTGAAGTGCTATGGCCAACACACACCCAGGCCTTCAGGGTTCCCAAAGACATTTCCAAACAACAGCTATCAAAATTATAAAAATTTCTTCCATCTCTTAATATAAGGTTCTCAAGCAATTTACAAGTATTGCCTAATAGCAAGTCTTCTCAACCCTGGCTTACATCAAGAGAAAGTGAATGTTTTGATTGGAGGCAAAGTCAAAATAGAAATGCATTTTCAGCTCCTCAACTGGGTTCTCTAACACACAGTGTGAATATTGGGGACAGCCTCCTGGGCAGCTTACAAACATCCAGATCAGAATGTCCCCTCAGACACATGCTTCCAGGGCAGGAGAAATTCCATCTCACCTCCCATTGCTCCTTCTCTCACTTCCTTCCCTCTGAGGAAGGGCAAACCCAACCGCAGGTGACCAAGGCCACGAGCCAGGGGGCCGTCTCTCCAGCCCTGCGGCTCCCTCTCACCCCCAGGCCACCCTCTGTCCCTTGCCCCTACTGGCAACAAAGCAGATCCGCTGATGTGAGCCCAAAGGGCGGCCTCTGAGTGCTGGAGGTCCTCAGCGCAGTGAGGACAGGGCTCCTGAGAACAGGGCCCTTGGCTGGCATAGGGACAGGCCAGCCAAGACCCCAGGACTCACCAACCACCACCTCTTAGCCTGAATTTGAGGAAACGATGTCAGTGTTTTAAAGTCTGTCAAGAGAGTGTCTTAAGCACTTTGATAATTTAAAATCCTAATTGACTTTTTCCTTCACATCAATTGTGGGGAAGTGATACCCTTATCCAGGATGGGGTTACTTCTCTCCCTTTGATCAGCAGCCTGGGGCAAGTCTCTCCTTATAACTCTGGGTTTCAAGTCACCAATTTGCAGCGATCTTGCAGAATCCTGTGGAATGTTAATGTGGGAATGCCTGCATNTACCCTTATCCAGGATGGGGTTACTTCTCTCCCTTTGATCAGCAGCCTGGGGCAAGTCTCTCCTTATAACTCTGGGTTTCAAGTCACCAATTTGCAGCGATCTTGCAGAATCCTGTGGAATGTTAATGTGGGAATGCCTGCATTTCCCAGTTGCTTGTCTTCACCACAGGCCTTTAATTTCCTGGTTCCCCATTCTCCTTTAACCCCATTCCTCCCCAGACCAGTGCAAGCATCTGAAGGTAAATAGACCCATCAAGTGAGCTCATAACCCCAAACAGCTCCATGTTATTGAAACCAGTAAAACAGGCTAGTTAAACTTTCCCAATGCTCTTCCCCCAAACCAAAAAATATCCCAGCTCTGTTTGTTTTTAATGTGTCTATTTCACTTGTTAAAAATAGATGTTCCTGGATCTAACATGTATTACAAAAATAAAACGCATTTGTAAAACTGACAAAGGACTTAATGCTGAGAAACTGCATTTCCATCAGCCTGAACAGGCCAAGTGCAAGCAGACTCAGTATGAAACTGGTTGCCACAGCTTGATGATGATAACCTCAAAATGCTATGGTTGTGACAAATGGGTACAGACTTTCAGTTATAAGGTGAGCAAGGTCTGAAGATGTAATGTGTGATGTAATACGCTGACCAAAGTCGACAAAACTGTATTGTATAATTGAAACTTGCTAAGAGAGTAGAGTTTGAGGAAATTCCAGAAGACAGTGAAGAAGAGGGAAGCCTGGCGTGCTGCCGTCCATGGGGTCACAAAGAGTCGGACAGGACTTTGCAACTGAACAACAACAGAGAGTAGACCTTAAATATTTTTACCAAAAAACAAAGTTAAATGTGTGAAGTGATGATTTGTCAATTAGCTCAAAGAGAGGGAATCCTTTCACAAAGTAAATGTGCATCAAATCATCGTGTTGTTCACGTAAATATCACATTTGTCAATTATACCTCAATAAAGTTGGGGCAAGAATACACAGAAGAACTGTACAAAAAAGATCTTCATGACCCAGATAATCACAATGGTGTGATNACTGATGGTCGTCAGGTAGTAATTTCTTGCATTTGGTGGGGATTTTAGTATCTGCTGCACAGCTCAGGAAATGTGCTCCAGGTACCGTTATCTAGGTCCTTCAGAAAGGAGCTAAAACAGAGGATGGTGGGAGGGGTCTGTTCGAGAAAGGCCCCACAACGTCATGCTTGGTTACATGAGTAATATTCCACTGTGTGTGCCTTATCTTCTTTCTCCATCCACATATCTATGGACGCTTAGGTTGTTTCCATATCTTGCCTAGTGTAATAAGGCTGCTCTGAATATGGGGGTACATATATCTTTTTGAATTAGTGTTTTTTGTGTTCTTTGGATAAATATCAGAAGTAGAACATCTGGATCATATGGTAATTCTATTTTTAATTTTTTGAGGATCCTTCATAAAATTTTCCATAGTGATTATGCCAGTTTAAATTCCAGCCAGCAATGCATGAGGAGTCTCATTTCTCTATATTCTTGCCCAAAATAGTGTTTTTTGTTAATAGCAATTTGGACAGATGTGAGGTGATAGCTCAGTATGGTTTGCTTGGCATTTTCCTGATGATTAATGAGGTTGAGCATCTTTGCATGTGCCTATTGGCCATAGGTGTTGACTTTGGAAAAATGTTAAGGATCTCTGCCCATTGTTTAATTTTTGTTTTATACATTGAGTTGTATGAATTCTTTGTGTATTTTGTTAACACCTTATCAGACATATTGTTTGCCAATACCTCTCCCATTCTGTAGGCTGCCTTTTCATATTGTTGATGGTTTCCTTTGTTGTACAGAAGCTTTTTAGTTTGATCTAATTCCCTTATTTATTTTTGCTTTTTTTGTCTTTGATTTCTGAAGTCAGATCCAAAACATCACTACCAAGACTGATATCAAGTTGCTTACTACCTATGTTTTCATCTATGAGTTTATGATTTCAGATCTTACATTCTAGACTTTGATCCATTTTCAGCTAATTTTCATGTATAGTACGTAAGTAAGATAGTGATCATTTTGTTCATTTGTGCATGTCTGTCCGGTTTTCTCAACACCATTTATTGAAGAGATTGTCCTTTTTCCATTGTGCGATCTTGCCTCCTTTTGATTGACCATATGTTCAAAGGCTTATTTATGAGCTTAAACACTTCTAATGATAGTAATGAACAATAAGTGGATTTTCCCAGCCTTATTGAGGAATAATTAACAAAACTGTAAATATTTGAAGTGTACAATGTGATGATTTTATGCACATATACATTGTGAAATGATTACAAAGATCAAGTTGAGTATCACATCCATTACCTCACAGAGTTAACTTGTTTCCTGTGTGTCTTAAGAATGCTTAAGATGTATTCTCATCAGGTTTCCAGTATATAATACTGTGTAACTGTAGTCACTGCTGTACTTCAGTTTCTTAGAACTTACTTGTAACTGAAACGATTGTACCCTTTGACCTACATTTCCCCATCTCCTCCCCCACCCACCTCTCTCCCGCTATCCTCTAGCAACCATCATTCTTCTTCTATTTCTATGAGATTGGGTTTTTTTTTTTTTTTAAGATACCACATATAAATGACACCATGCAGTAATTATCTTTCTCTGTCTGGCTTATTTCAGTTAGCATAATGTCCTTTAGTTTCACCATATTTTTGTAAATGGCAGGATTACCTTCTTTTTTTAATGACTGAATAATATNCTTCTTCTATTTCTATGAGATTGGGTTTTTTTTTTTTTTTTAAGATACCACATATAAATGACACCATGCAGTAATTATCTTTCTCTGTCTGGCTTATTTCAGTTAGCATAATGTCCTTTAGTTTCACCATATTTTTGTAAATGGCAGGATTACCTTCTTTTTTTAATGACTGAATAATATTTTCCCGTGTGTGTGTACATGTTTGTGTGTCTGTGTGTGCATCTCACACTACATGAGTTTTATGTGTTAAATTTTTTAGCTTGGTGTAGTAGCCAAGGCAGTATAGTTTACAGTTCAGAGCACGTGCTTTACTGTAGTCAAAAAGAACTGGTTTCAGTCTCAGCTCAAGCCTACTACCCATGTGACCTTACACAAGTTCCTTAATTTCTGTAAGCCTAGCATCCTCATTTATAAATGTGAATTCTAACAGTTTTATGAGAATTAAATGGGAAAAGGCATGGAAAGGCCTTACTTTGCCAAGTACTAAATAGGTCCTGAAGTGAAGTATCAGTCGCTCAGTTGTGTTAGTCCTGTGCAACCCCATAGACTGTAGCCCGCCAGGCTCCTCTGTCCGTGGGGATTCTCCAGGCAAGAATACTGGAGTGGGTTCCCATGCCCTCCTCCAGGGGATCTTCCCAACCCAGGNGTATCAGTCGCTCAGTTGTGTTAGTCCTGTGCAACCCCATAGACTATAGCCCGCCAGGCTCCTCTGTCCGTGGGGATTCTCCAGGCAAGAATACTGGAGTGGGTTCCCATGCCCTCCTCCAGGGGATCTTCCCAACCCAGGGATCGAACCTAGGTCTCCTGAATTGCAGGCAGATTCTTTACCAGCTGAACTATCAGGGAAGCCTGGTCATAAGCCTTACTAGCTATTTTTCAGTAATCAGTCTTGGGCACCTAATGTATATCACATGCCTGCTAGTCACTGGGAATGGTGACACCTATGGGATATGGTGGCTGCCTCTGTGACATGCTTGTTGCTGCTACTGCTGCTAAGTCGCGTCAGTCGTGTCCTACTCTGTGCGACCCCTTAGACGGCACCCAACAGGCTCCTCCGTGCCTGGGATTCTCCTAGTGAAAAAGGAGTTACAAGGGACAAAACACGTGTGTGCAAAGAACTGTGGTGTACAAAAGAAACATTCTAAAGTGACTGACGTGTTTATTTTAAAGAAGAGAGGGTAGTGGCTTATTTATTTCAATCAATAAACTGCCATCATCTACACTTGGAAACCAGAGCACAGAATGAGTGATGCCGTGGGCTCCCGTGGGCTCCTGTCGGGCAGCACAAGTGATACAAAGGAAATGCTTCAAAAATAAAGGCTAGAGTCTGCGTGACATTGGCTGTATGTGTTGTACGGGGCTGTGTTTTGGTCCCAGGTGCCAGGATTGTGCACGGCTATATTTGCCTGCATGCCAGTGGCACTGGGGGCCAGGCATGCCCACTGAGGGTATAGGAGCGCCTGGTGGCAGGTGGGCCCTGAGGCAGAGGCTCCCGTGCTCCCTCCCTGCACTGCAGGCGCTCATGTGGGGACTCTTGTCCCCAGTCACAGCCACAGTTAGGAAAGACTGGCTTGGAATATAAGAAGATATTCCCAGTTCCCCAGCTCTCCAGTTCTGTATCATGTATTTATTCATTGCTCCTGTTTCGTATCCTTAAGAAAAATGATTTAAGGTGACAGTGCTACCCCATTTCAAGCAGGAACACTTGAAATGTGATCCATCAGTAGTACTTTCCTAGTTTTAGGTTTGGGAGACTCACTTTTGGGGAATGAATGCCCCAGGCCAAGTAGCCTCTCAGGAGAGGGTCACATATCTTACCAGTTCATATACATCTTTCCAGGTTAGGGAGAGCAGTCAGGAAGCAGAATCATAATATTGCTGTTTCAGTATTTAATTCATGTAATCTGGAAACGCCAGTACTAATACCACTTCTAAAATATTCAGCATCTACAAAATAAAAATCAGTGAAATTAAACCATTATATTTTAAATACAAAATTTCAGACTTGTAAAAAAATTGTAGACACATAAACAGACTTTCTTATAGGCCTGCTGCTTCTTTTGACTGAACACCCTTCCCTTGTTCACCTTCCACAGAGCCAGCACCTCAGTCCTCCCCTGTGGTGGGGGTCTTCAGGACCACCAACTCTCTTGCTTTGGCTCCAGTTCCCAACAGTAATTTCTTTCCAGCCATCGTACCCTGCTGAAAGCATGATAACTCTGCCCTCCAGAAGGGAGATCAGCCTAACCTCCAAAACTGGGCTTTTTCAGGGTTTGTGGTGGGGGTTGCAGGGAGAGGATGGTAGGAAAGAACTGGAGAACTAGAGTGGGAGAGAGCTAAGAAATACAGACAGAGCTGCTGATTGATGTCTGAAATAACTACATTGTACCAACAAAAATACTAGTATTTGCTAGGTATAGTTGTCCCTCCATATCCATGGAGGATTGGTTCTAGGAGTCCCCACCCCCATATCAAAACTCTCCATGCTCAGTTCAGTTCAGTTGCTCAGTCGTGTCCGACTCTCTGCAACCCCATGAATTGCAGCACGCCTGGCCTCCCTGTCCATCACCAACTCCCGGAGTTCACCCAAACTCTCGTCCATCGAGTTGGTGATGCCATCCAGCTGTCTCATCTTCTGTTGTCGGTCCCTCGTATAAAATGATATGTTAGTTGCATATAACCTAAGAACATCCTCCCAAGTACTTTAAATCATCTCTTGATTACTTGTAATACCCGATACAGTATGAATGCTACGTAAATAGTTGCCAGTGTGTGACAAATTCAAGTTGTGCTTGCTGGAACCTTCTGGAATTGTCATTTTTCTCCAAACATTTTCCATCTGAGCTAGGTATAATATGCAGACATGGAACACATGGATAAGGAGGGCTCACTGTATACTGAGAGGCTGTAAAGCCAACACCTGTTTTTAGGGTCACTGTTAAATCTATTTGAAGTGTTCAAAACTTTATTTTGCTTTATAGAACAACACACATGATAAAGATCTATCTTTTGTCTTGAGAACAGACAAATAATGCCTAGAATAAAATCTCTTCTGAGAAAGAGGATAGAAAATTTTAAATACTGGCACACACTTCCCCAGGATATTGGTGCCTTTTGTAGGTATCTAGAGTACAAGGTAACTTTGTAGAGTGCTGTTTTACGGTGTGTGTGTTTTAGTTGTTTCAATTCCAAAAGTCAGAGTAATTAAAGAAGCCGGCATGAGAATGAATCAAGTCAGCCTGGGTTCTATATGTAAGACTCTACACCTTGTCTCCCTGGACTGGACTCTCTTCTTTAATTAGTGTTTCTCAGTCTAGAGAAAGAACCTGTTCTAAAGGATAAACAGGGTGATTTTTTTTTTTTAAAGAATTTCTTTTCAGTGCTTTCATCGAAATATACACGAATACAAAAGGAAGCATATATACACTTATTATTCACATAGCATTTAAACATTAGAAAACCAAAGCAGATTTACAAATTAAATATTAACAAAACTCTAAAATAAACACAAATGCCTTTCTGAAGCGAGACCCCTCTTGCATTGTGATTAGGACTGCAGGCTGCCAGGTCTGGAGACTTCTGTGGCTTGTCCTGTGCACCCAGGGATGACTCAATTCTCTTTTTGTCCTTTCAGCTGCTATTAAACCTTCATTCATGCAGCTAGTCANTATTAACAAAACTCTAAAATAAACACAAATGCCTTTCTGAAGCGAGACCCCTCTTGCATTGTGATTAGGACTGCAGGCTGCCAGGTCTGGAGACTTCTGTGGCTTGTCCTGTGCACCCAGGGATGACTCAATTCTCTTTTTGTCCTTTCAGCTGCTATTAAACCTTCATTCATGCAGCTAGTCAGGACTGCTGTGGCCTTTTCTTGGGCACAAATGCATTACTTACAAAGGAAGACTGCTTTTTTCTCTTTTCTTGGACAGTTCAGTATACCATGGCACCAGTGCAATCATCAAAATAAATGCAAATTATATGGTAACACATAATTATAAGGAATTCATTCAGAATGTTTTTATTTTTTTTAGGATATCATTTTTTTCTTTTTTTTAGAAAAAACACAAAATTTAAAAAATTGCATAGAACACTCTCAGATTTCTGGGAATAAATCCACGGTTTTCTGTTTGTGAAATTCTGCTCCAGGTCAGCGTGATCCATACTGTTGATTTTTTGTTTGATTGCTTCTGTTGGGTTATGTAGCAAACAGTTTTCATTAGCTTAATCTTTCAGGAGAGCTTTTCTTTTTTCTCCTGATAAACTAATGTACCTCTTAGATATGTTTGTAACCTACCTATTAGATATGTTTGTGGTTATTTTTATTTGCAGGCGTACTTTGGGGATATTGTGGGTTTGGTTCCAGACCACCACAATAAAGCAAATATTGCAATAAAACAAGTCACATAATTTTTTTTTTGTTAACCAGTGCATATAAAAGTTATATTTATACTGTATTAAATGTGCAATAGAATTATGTTTAGAAAAACAATGTACAAACCTTAACTAAAAAATACTGTATTGCTAAACAAGAATGCTAGCCATCATCTGGGCCTTCAGCAAGTTGTAATCTTTTTGCAGTAGTAGTATCAAAGGTCACTGATCAGGTCACCATAACAAATGATATAAGAAAGTATGAAATATTGCATGGAGTACCAAAATGTGACAGAGACATAAGGGGAGGAAATGCTGCTGGGAAAATGGTGCTGATAGCGGTATAAGACTAGGCGTTGCCACAGAACTTCAGTTTATTAAAAAAAAAAAAAGTATCTGTGGAATGCTATAAAGTGAAGAGCAATAAAATGCAGTATGCTTATCTGTTATTCCCTTTAAAAGTTTATTCAGGTTTCATTTACATATTGATGGAATATCTTCTGTAGGGCAAGCCAGGGACGACTTTCTAAATACATAGTTATGGACAACTTTCTAAATATTTGATTTCTCCCAAGAGTAACTGTGTGTGTTTGTATGTTCGTAAGAGGTAGACTTAACATGCTGACAAATGAATTGCATTATCCACTTTACCCAACAAGATGAACCTCTGAAGTCATGGTTGTAAAGCTCCTGTTTGGTATTAGATTTCTTATAAATGAAAATTCTATTAATGCTGTAAATTATGGAGTTAGTGAAATGCTGTTTTTGTAAAGGTCCTTTAAATTTTTCTGAAGTTGTTTTCAGTGTTTTTCTCAGTCTATATTTATCAAAACAACTGGTCTATTCTATCATAACTCCAGTCAGCTGTTTAAGTGGTGTTAGTTCCTTGGCCAAACAGTCAGATAGGTTATCTATTTTGTTATTTGTTTTGTTATTTGTAGGGGATAAAAAGTTCAAGTTTTGTAATCCAACTAAGAGACTTTATTTTTCTTTACACAGAAGGCTCGACCATCTATAATGCAGGTAAGTGATACTTTAAAATTTATTAATGTATTTTTCCAGCAGTATTCTCTGTGGAATACTGTAATATTGCCAATAATGTGTTTAATTCTAGGATGCTGTAACACTTTGTTCCTACCCTTTTATCTTTGATGCCCAAGCCAAGACCAAAATGTTACAAACTGATGCTGAACTACAGATGCAGGTAACATATTTTAAAAATTATTTTTTCCTATTAAAAGTTTCTTTCATCTTATACATTCAGTTGTAATTTTTTCCTAATAGGAGAAGGTTCATTTGGGTAAAGTTGTAGTATAACTTTTAGAACCTATAGAAAAGTTTTCAGCAATTCTCTATTGAATAAAGCAAATACAAGTGAAGGGACATTGAGATAAACTGAGGGTTGACAGGTGTCTTCATAAAGTGTCATATAGTAAATATTTGCCTTTGTGGGCCATATGGTCTCAAGTATGAAACTCTGTTGTGGCACAAAATTTTAATTTTACATAATTTTCACATGTGTGAAATATTCTTTTTTTAAATTTTTGTTTAACCATTTAAAAATGTTAAAACTATTAGTAGCTCAAGAGCTACTGCCTGTATAAAAACAGGCAGCAGGCTGGATTCAGTAAATGGGCCATTGTTTGCTGACCCTTGATACATTATTAAATGGAACTTGACAGTTCTTTATTGAGCAAAAACTTAAATTAGAGAGATTTGTTTAAATTTGTTTTTATTGTAAAATATAATTGGTTTTGGAAAGCCTGCAAAGATGTTTGTAAACTAGCAATCCAAACCTATCAGTTCCTACTGCTGGTGGATGTGTAACTTCATTCATCTCTCTCCCCATCTCCCCATCTTTCTGACTTTGTCTCTAGCTCTTATTTATATTTATCTCTATATATCTGTTTTCATATAGCCATATGGCCATCGTATTGACAATTTAAGGCTTTTCCAGAGAAAATGGACATTTTTCAAAGAAATAAAGCTGTTGAGCAAGTGGTTATTGGGTTTCTTTTCCTGCTAATTCAAAAGTCACCATTTTTACCCACTGTCCATTGTCACTTTTCTTCTACTAAGATATTATTTCAGTCTTAATCTGCTTAGTCCAGATCATTTTCCTGGAATGAGCTGTGGATCATATGGTTCATAAAGTGTTTCAGTTAATCTCTTTGGGTTCCTATTAGAAAGATTTGTGTGTTTTGTAAACATGACTGAGAAAATCTATTGGAAGAGTTAGAAGGAAAATAAAGAACAAGGTGGAGATGCAGCGTGTCTGCCCTGCCCTGTACCCAACTGTGGTCCAAAGGCACGGCTGACAGCCATCTCCACTCACAGATGCACTCTTGGGTGATAACTGTGTTCTTGGGTGTGCCGTTCCAGGTGGCGGTCAATGGGGCCAATCTGCAGAACGTCTTCATGCTGCTCACCTTGGAGCCTCTGCTGGCCAGAAGCCCCTTCCTGGTCCTTCATGTTCGCAGGAGCAACCTTGTTGGAGATGCGCTAAGAGAGCTGAGCATTCATTCTGATATTGATTTGAAAAAGCCTCTCAAGGTAAGCCCTTCAGTATATTTATCTAAATAACCTTCCTGGGTTTCTTTAAACAGCGTCAGATGAAGCAGCAAAGATCTTATTAAAATCTTGGAGTATAGCCATTCATTATTTCTTTCATTCATTTTACAAGAATTTATTTACTCACCTCCTGTCTAGTTATCAAACAGACCGTCTCAACATGATATCAGACAAAAATGCCAGTGGATTATTATTGGAGAAGGAAATGACAACCCACTCCAGTGTTCTTGCCTGGAGAATCCCAGGGACGGGGGAGCCTGGTGGGCTGCCGTCTGTGGGGTCGCACAGAGTTGGACACGACTGAAGCGACTTAGCAGCAGCAGCAGCAGCANATCTTTCAGGATTTGAAACAGCTCCACTGGAATTCCATCACCTCCACTAGCTTTGTTTGTAGTGATGCTTTCTAAGGCCCACTTGACTTCACATTCCAAGATGTCTGGCTCTAGATTAGTGATCACATCATCATGATTATCTGGATCATGAAGATCTTTTTTGTACAATACTTCCGTGACTATTCTGAGGATTAGGTTAATAGAATTTAAGTGGCTGGCATGTAGAAAACTTAATAAATCTCGTCCTTTGGTTTGCTGTAGTTGTTACTGTGGTTGGGTCCAGCGTGCTCCATATAGATCTGTACTGGGTCTCTTTATAGCCCCTCACAGATGTGTCTGCTTGAACTACTCTCCTCCCTTTCATATTCGTCAGTTAGTTTAAGACCCCTACTGAGAGACACTTCTGTCTTTACTCAGGTTAGTCATTGCTTTTCTCTGTGTGCCGGAACATTTACGTCTCAGTGTATCTTACTCTTTGAAAATGTATTCTTGAATTGGTTGTTTTTTTTTTATGTTTGCCTCTCTGCCCTAAATTGATGGTCAACTTTCTGTGGACATCTGGTAAAATTCTCACTTTGTCTATATCCCTTGAAGTGCCCAGTGAAATTTTGTGTGATTGTTAAGTGTCTTGTTAATAATAATCCCTTGTTAAGTGCCCAGTAATAATTTTGTATGATTGTTAAGTGTCTTGCAGTTTCATTGCGGCAGCGTATTCTGTTACATCTTCCTTTCTTTGTCCTGACTTTGGAAAGAATTTNTTTTTTTTTATGTTTGCCTCTCTGCCCTAAATTGATGGTCAACTTTCTGTGGACATCTGGTAAAATTCTCACTTTGTCTATATCCCTTGAAGTGCCCAGTGAAATTTTGTGTGATTGTTAAGTGTCTTGTTAATAATAATCCCTTGTTAAGTGCCCAGTAATAATTTTGTATGATTGTTAAGTGTCTTGCAGTTTCATTGCGGCAGCGTATTCTGTTACATCTTCCTTTCTTTGTCCTGACTTTGGAAAGAATTTGCAAAAAAAACCCCAAACCAGAAAATGACAGTGATTTCCCTGAAGTACTAATTCTACTTTCGTTATTTTAAGGTCATTTTTGATGGTGAAGAAGCAGTGGATGCAGGTGGCGTCACAAAGGAGTTCTTTCTTTTACTGTTAAAAGAGTTGTTGAATCCCATCTATGGAATGTTTACCTACTACCAGGATTCAAATCTCTTATGGTTTTCAGATACGGTAAGTTAGTAATGTCATCATTCAACAGATGGATTGAACTAAACTTCCTTTTTGTTGTCAGACCAGTCTCTAGCTTTCTGATGTTTGCCAAGGGGAGCTCTAA
The DNA here is from genome assembly GCA_006410875.1 of Neotragus pygmaeus. Lineage (NCBI taxonomy): Eukaryota > Metazoa > Chordata > Mammalia > Artiodactyla > Bovidae > Neotragus > Neotragus pygmaeus. The sequence continues at coordinate 1,194,110 of SJYV01011561.1, read as the reverse complement.
CAAAGATAATCATTTAGTGTGTATAAAGAGTGGATGCAGTCTTCATGTTTCACCTGTTACCAAGACCTCATAGTTGCACTTTGTTGCCCATCATTCCATTTCCGTTTCTAGTAGGTAAGCTCCAAGCTTTGTAAATCCTCGAAGGGTAAAAAGAGTATGATAAAGAAATTGGTTTTATGACATATAAAAAAATAACTGTCAAATATATCTTATTTTAATAACAATGATAGTATGTGCATAGATACTCCCACAGATGTACACAGTTTATTTTTGAAAATGCAGTAGGAGAGCTAAGTTTTTTTTAAAAACTTAGGCATTCTCATTTTAAGCAAACTATAGTTTATTTATTTTTCTATCAGACTTCTCTCCCTATATCTGCACTGTCCTGATAAGTAGCCATTAGCCTCTTATGTCTATTTCAATTTCAATTTTACTTAGTTAAAATTAAATAATACATGCGCTTCCCTGGTGTCTCAGATGGTAAAGAATCCAGCTGCAATGCTGGAGACCTTGATTCGATTCCTGGGTTGGGAAGATCCCCAGGAGAAGGGAATGGCAACCCACTCCAGCATTCTTGCCTAGAGCATTTCACATTCCCTCAGTTGTACTAACCACCATTCAGGTGCTCAGTAGACACACATAGTGCCTGACATCTGGGACAGAACAGAATAGAATGTTTCCATCACTGAAGGAAGTTCTATTGGACACCAGTGCTCTAAATGAAGACAAGCTGTTCTCTGTATCATAGGTGAGATGTAAATGCTTAACTTTGTCTACATTGCATCTTTGGGGGACAGTTGAACTTTTGTTTTTTAATATTTCATTCTAAATATTGCAGTTGTCATCCACTTCCAATAAAAATCACTATTATAAAACAGATCATTACTCTGTATTTGTGCTCATGTTTATGTTAAACAATGGGCATATATTAATTTTGTAACAGTATTCTAGTAATTTCTAGGGACATCTATTTTTTTTTTTTTTTACTTCTTTTATATCATTCACAAACATACACAGTTAAACTTTAGTTAGGGATATTTATCTGTTTCAGAAGGTAACAATATTACAGATTTTTATTTTTTCATTCTGAAAATATTTTAAGGTAAATCACAGAGGGTTTTGAGGGTGTGAGCACTGCTTTTCTTTTTAACACATTTGCGCATGTGCTGAAAGTGTTTTGTAGAGCACAACTGGTTTCACTTGATTGGCATAACCTGTGGACTCGCTATTTACAACTCCACTGTGGTGGACCTGCACTTCCCGCTGGCTCTCTATAAGAAGCTACTGAACGTGAACCCTGGCCTGGAAGACTTGAAGGAGTTGTCACCCACGGAAGGAAGGTACAGAGCTGAAAGATGGGAGCCCGGCATGGAAAACTGCTCTTGGCACTGAGATTAAAGGTTGAAAACATCACGTGTATAAGTTAGAGTTTCTCATTCAATTGTGCTGTGTATGCTTTGTCTTAAGATGGGGGTCCACAGCTGCTGGCTTGAAACAATTCCTGGGTCGCTCTAGGGACAGAAGGAGAAAAAGGAAAAGGGAAGTCATAGCTGCCCAGGAATCCAAACAATCTCGCTTTTCTTATCCTGAACAGAATATAAAGACTTTGAGATTTGTCATGGTCCATAAATAGCAGGGGAGAAAGTATTGAAAAGGGAGCCTGTATTTTTTTTTTTTCAAAAGTTACAGATTTCCCCACCCTTTCGTATTTCTGTTTTCTCTGTCTCCTTGACTTTCACACTATGACCACATGTGCTGGACTTCTGGTCACCAAATGTGTGTGGGGTTCTCGCCCACATGTCCAAGTAATTCTGCATGATACCAGTTGGGTATCCTGCAACTTATCTCAGTTCTGACACCGTCTACCTGGAGATAGAGTTGGATCCCACAGGTTAAGGGTTTCTATTGCCCTCATCCCAGAGGAATTTACAAGGATTTGGGGAGCTCTGTGTTAAGGATCTGGGGGCAGAGACTAGTATATGTATTTTTTCTGTTATCTCATGGAGCCTTTTTTTAGAAAGTAGTTTAATTGGGATATAATTTGCATTCTGCACAATTCAGCCAATTAGAGTATATAATTCAGTGACTTTTAGTGCATCCACAGAGTTGTGCAGCCTTTACTCCATCAATTTTAGGATGTTTTCATCACCTGAAAAAAGAAACCTGGTATTCTTTAGTTGACATTCCCAACTTCTTCATCCCCTGAGCCCTAGGCAACCGTTAATCTACTTTCTGTCTCTGTAGACTTGCCTCTTCTGAATATTTCGCATAAATGGAATCATACCATGTGTGGTTTTTGGTGTCTGGCTTCTTTCACACAGCATGTTTCCAAGGTTCATCTGAGTTGTAACTTGTATCAGTGTTTAATTTCTTTTTATTGTCAAATTATATTTCATTGTATGGATATAGCAAACTTCGTCTATCCATTCATCAGCTGATGGAATTTGGCTTGTTTCTACAATGTGACTGTTACCCACAGTGCTGTTATGGATATTTTTACATACTTCTGTGTAGACATAAGTTTTCGTTTCTCTTGGGTACATACCTAGGAGGAGAATGGCTAGGTCAAATGGTAACTCTATGTTTAGCCTTTTGAGGAACCTCTGTACTATTTTCCAGGACAGTAGAGACATGTTTTTAGTCATTTTCTTTCTGTCTCTAAGTAACTCTTTTTGTTTTGAGTTTCTGTGTATTGATTTTAGGTAGCATAAGGTGAAATTTAATTTATAAAAAGATACCATATCCTTGGCTTTGTGGAAACATGACAGTTCTTTTGACTTCAGCAGGAGGTAACATCCCTTTTTTTATATAGAGAAGGAATACTAATTTTAAGATGGAGATAGAGAAAGGGTAGTCTCTGCGGTGCTCTCTGGAGATGAGATGGTCACACCAGCAGTGTAAGACATCAGTACAGAGAAATCACAAAGGACATGGGGCAGGGGAGCGGGGCACAGAGAGAGGTAAAGAAAATTTAGAAGGAATATTAAAAAATGGCAGAGGAGACCAGGCAGGGTTACTTTTTTGGTAACTGAGAGTGACAGAAATGTGTGCTGTTTTCTTTGCCAACCTGGCTGAGAATGATATATTTGAAGTAATGATTTTGGCTGGTTAAGTGAAAAAAGATTTAAATTCTACATGAAAAATTTTCTTTCTGGGCAACCCATTATGGAACTGCCAGACTCTGAGCTCCCTGAAGAAGTGTGAATGAAGTCTAGTTATAAGAATGTATTCTCGTGACAGCTGCGATATGACCATTGCTGGCATAAACAGGTTTCAGTGTTCTTTAGTGTGACAGCTAATAGAGTTCTTTGCACACAGAGCCCCTTGCATTAACAAGTAAGATTAGATTCCTAAGTGGACACAGTGACTTTGAAGCTTGTTTTTTATGATGGGAGGATTATCCTTCTATTGCATACAGATAAAGCCAATCTGTAGGACCACTGCAGGATCATCTCCTCACTTATCTACTTCTAAAGTATACTAGGGTTGACGTAAGTGTGTCAGATACAAAGCTGTCTGATTTTCTTCATAAATTCAGTAAGGTTTGTCAGTAGGAACAGAGAACAATTAGTGAGCATCTTACAAGTCAACTGCTTGTAAGACTTTTTTTTCAAAATATGTTTAATGTGACTTTCAGTCTAGATTTATGTTCACTCAAGAATGTTCTTTTGTAGCATTTCCTTGCAAATAATCTGGACATGTGACTGGGATAGAAACACTATTGCCATGTGTGATGTACCTCTTTTCTTTTCTCTGTCACACTGTGATTAGGAGTCTTCAAGAACTGTTAGATTACCCTGGGGAAGATATTGAGGAGACTTTCTGTCTCAACTTCACGGTAAGGATTTTCTTTACTTATGACTGTAGCTGTCTCTTTTATCATGCTTACAAGTCATAATTAGCATGATTTTTCTCCAAATCAAAGAACAAATTCAGAGACTTCTCTGAACCAAACTGTTTTAGCCATGGTATCTTTTTTCTAATCAGTGTATAGTTGTTGTAGAATATTAGTTATAAGTGTACAGTACAGTGATTCACAATTTTTAAAGGTTAAACTCCATTTATAGTTATTATAAATATTTGCTGTATTTCCTGTGTTGTACAATATATCTTTATAGCTTCAGTTCAGTTCAGTCGCTCAGTCGTGTCCGACTCTTTGCGACCCCATGAATTGCAGCACGCCAGGCCTCCCTGTTCATCACCATCTCCCGGAGTTCACCCAGGCCTCCCTGTTCATCACCATCTCCCGGAGTTCACTCAGACTCATGTCCATCGAGTCCGTGATGCCATCCAGCCATCTCATCCTCAGTCGTCCCCTTCTTCTCCTGCTCCCAATCCCTCCCAGCACCAGAGTCTTTTCCAGTGAGTCAACTCTTCTCATGAGGTGGCCAAAGTACTGGAGTTTCAGCTTTAGCATCATTCCTTCCAAAGAAATCCCAGGGTTGATCTTCTTCAGAATGGACTGGTTGGATAGCTTATTTTATACCTAATAGTTTGTGTCTTTAGTCCCCTACCCCTATATTGTCCCTTCCCTCTTCCCTTTCCTCAGTGGTAACCACTAGTTTATTCTCTAAATCTGTGAGTCTGCTTCTTTTTTGTTGTATTCACTAGTGTGTTGTATCTTTTAGATTTTAACCAATAAGTGACATCGTACAGTACTTGTCTTTCTTGGTCTGACTTATTTCACTTAGCATAATACCCTTCAAGTCCATCCATGTTGCTGCAAATGGCACAGTTTCCTTCTTTTTTATGACTGAGTAGGATTCCATTGTGTACATAAGCCATTCATCTTTATCCATTCATCTGTTGACAGACACTTAGATTGTGTCCATACCTTGGCTATTGTACATAGTGTTGCTTTGAACATTGGGGTGCACATATCTTTTTGAATTAGTATTTTTGTTCTTTTTGGATATATACTTGGAAATGAAATTGGTGGATCGTATGATAGTCAAAGTGTCCTGAATATTACTGGAGTTCAGTAAATGTGTTGAATAAATGAATGAATGAGTGATTAATCTATACACATAAGAAAATTACTGAAGCTTTATTCCTTTTCACTCCTATGTTGTTGTTTTCTGCTGCTGTTTAGTCACTAAGTTGTGTCCAACTCTTTGCGACCCCGTGGACTGTATCCCTCCAGGCTCCTCTGTCCATGGGATTTCCCAAGCAAGAATGCTGGAGTGGGTTGCCATTTCCATCTCCAGGAAGTCTTCCCTAACACAGGGATTGAACCCATGTCTCCTGCATTGGCAAGTGGATTCTTAACCACCGAGCCACCAGGGAAGCCCCTTTACTCTTATACATATAATTTATTTTCTAGAGTTCATATTTTCTCTTTGATTGCATTTATTGGCAACTCCCTATCTTAAAACTATCCTATAAAGTACCGAGGTTCTCTGATTCTTTCTCCTCCCAAGAATCTTCTGCGGTAATGTAAGTAGTAATTAAGCTGCATTCGTTCCTAAGGCTTCTCAGTCATTTGGGGTCTAGAAAGATAAGTAGTCAACAAAATCAAAACGTTTCTCTCTTCCCGCTTAAATATAGATTTGTCGAGAAAGCTATGGTGTGATTGAACAGAAGAAGCTCATACCAGGAGGAGACAAAGTGGCAGTGTGCAAGGAGAACAGGTTAGTCTTGACCCCTGGCTGTGCACATGCACCTTCATTTCTCGACACTTTTACTAAGACAAAGACTAAAGTTAACTTTTTGTCCCTTCTTCAGAGGGAATAAGAGTGCTAGGGCAAGTTTACAGATTTAATAGTGGAGGAAGCAGTGGACCTCGGATCGGAAGGTAACTGTATTTGTTCTGCATCTCTGTCCTACTGGCTTTGACCCTAGTCAACCACATAAACTACCTGATCTCGGTTTCCTATCCTGTCAGTAGGGGATTAAAATAACCGTTCTGCCTTCCTCATGGGAGACTAAGTAAGATAAGTTACAGGAGAATATTCTGACATTTTGGAATAAAGGAGCTTCCAGCATCTATAGAAGGTTTCCAGTATCCATCAGAGTGACTGGCATAAAAATGCCCCCAAAAATATGTGTTGAATAACTGAATGTTATAAAAATGCTTACTATTATTGGTGGTGGTTTTATTGATGAAGAATTTATAATGTAGATTTTAAATTAAATTCTTTGTGCCTCATGAAAATTAATTCAAGTACATCTGATTTTTTAGTACGATTTTCTGTGTTATCTCTTTGAAGGAGAAAAAAATTCAATTTTGTTTGCTTTTGAATTAGAGTGAGGTTGTTGGCCATCTGCATGTTAATTAATTCAGTTTGCAAACACTGAGTGCCTGCTGTGGGCCAAATCTGTTGCTGGATTTAGGAAATAAGTAACTTTTATCCTCAGTACTAACTGGGAAGGGACAGCGTAATGAATAATTGCAGTAGATTATGGTGCGTGTGATAGGTAAGTGATAGAACAAGTGCCGTGGAACCAGAGGGAGAAGCCACAACGCTTTCACTGACCATCGAAGAGTGTGATTGGGGCAAACATTTCAGGCACAGGGCATAATGTGAGTCAGACTCGCAACTTTAACACATGATAGAGAATGGTGAGTACTTGTTGGGTGGGGGCTAGTATGTGGGTTAAAGGTGGGTGCAATAGTATTGGGGTGAAACTTGTCAGACCTTTAGTGGTTTTGAAGTGGGACCTGGTTGATCTGTTTTAGAATGATAACTGGTGGCCATATGGAAACGGACCACGTGTGGGGAGACCCATAGGAGACTACTGAGGTAACTCAGGTGTTAGGTGGTGAGGGCCAAAATGAAGGCAGCAGGGATGCAGAGTCAGCTATGTGTTGATTATGTAATGAACAGGCACTAGTGCCTGATTATATGTGGATCCTACTAGAGAGGAACGTATTGATAACATGCATGTATTGAGGCTTCCAATTTGGACAACAGGAAATAGAATCTGTAGAGCAGGGTGGAAAGGAAAAAAATTCCTTTTTTTTTTAAGAGTTCCATTTTATAAATGTCGATTTTGACATGTCTGTGTGATACCTAGGTGATTTTGTTTAGAGCTGAAGATTTATGTATGTCTTGAAGTCTTTTTTTTTTAATCAAGTCATTGTTTCTAAGTAGGATATTTCATTTTTCTTTTTTGCATTTCAAATTTTAATGCAATTTTTAAAGGTTACTTTGCATTTGCAGTTATTACAAAATATTGGCTACATTCCCCATATTGTACAACACATCCTTGAGCCTGCCTTACACCCAGTGGTTTGTACCTCCCACTCCCCAACTCCTGTGTTGTTCCCCCTCTCTACCCTCACTGGTAACCACTAATTTGTTCTTTGTGTCTGTGAGTCTGCTCCTTTTTTTTGTTATATTCACTGATCTGTTGTATTAGAAGTCTTATTGTCAATAGTTTGTTTAGTTACTTATGCCAACCTTAGCCACCAGTGAATCTGAGGTTGCCTACACAAAGAAAAACGTGGTGAAATAAAAAAAGCAAGGATGCGGGAAAATGTATGTTCTTAGAAGAGTTATATATATTAGAACAGAAGGGAGACTCTTTTGACGAGGACTTAAAGATCATTAACACATTGGGTAGAGACAAAACTTCTTGACTTGAAGAAGCGGTGGGTGTGCAGAAAGATGAGGTAGGGGTCTCTCATCTTCCTGCAGAAAGGTGAGGGAATGGTGGTCTCCACTTGGGAGGGTTGTGAGTGAGGGAAGCCTGGAAGCAAGGGTTGATGCTGTGGAAAAAGGTTACAGAGCTAGAGAAGTTGGATGCTGTTTTGGGTATGTTGGGAAATGAAAGTTTTGGGTTTTAATTGGCTTCTTACTGTACATAGTTGCAAAGATGCAGACAGAAATCCTGTATAAGTGATATATATTGGCTTCCTCTCATAAATCCTCCCTTTTGAAAGTAGGAGTGACAGAAAAACTGACAGGCCTCCTCTTCTGTCCTTTTACACTTTAAAAGATAGCGAGAAGCCAGGGTGATCTAATGTAGCATTCAGTAATCTTTTTCGTCATGTAAACCTTCCACACTACCCAGGAAGCGTCAGCTTTGTGGAAAGTGTGAGCTATAATACCAGAGTAACTGAAATAATGCAGAAGTTGCCAAGGACCCAACAAAAACGGCTTCAGGTGATCTTGACTCTGGGAACCTAGTATAGAGGCTAATCTTGTCTCAAGTAGGTGTGTTACCAAGTTCAGGCTCGCTCTGTTCACTGCACGCAAGGCCAATGAATCTCAGAGACAAGGTGCTGAGGCAAGGAATATGACGTTATTTGGAAAGCTGGCTGACGGAGAAGAGTGCAGACTGATGTCTCAAAATAACCATCTTGTCAGGGCCTAGATGTCAGGTTCTTTTATAGAACCGAAGGGAGAAGCAACGAGGAACTAAAGTCAAAAGCCAGAACAGAGAGGGAGAAGCAGTGAGGAAGTAAAGTAAAAAAGGGTCTTCGGTTTTGAGAAACATCTCCGGGAAGGGCCAGCCTTTGGAAGGGCTGTGGTCAGTTCAGTCACTCATTGCTCATCCTGTCCAACTCTCTGTGACCCCATGAACTGCGGCACACGATGCTTCCCTGTCCTTCACCATCTCCTGGAGTTTGCTCAAACTCATGTTCATTCAGTTGGTGATGCCATCCAACCATCTCATCCTCTATCATTTCCTTCTCCTCCTACCTTCAGTCTTTCCTAGCATCAGGGTCTTTTCTAATGAGTCAGCCCTTGGCATCAAAGTATTGGAGCTACAGCTTCATAATCACTCCTTCCAGTGAATATTCAGAACTGATTTTCTTTAGGATTGACTGGTTTGATCTTGCTGTCCAAGGGACTCTCAAGAGTCTTCTCTAGAACCACAGTTCAAAAGCATCAATGGAATGTGTTAGTCTCTTCTTTTTTGTAGTCATTCACAGATGGGCAGGGTCAGATTATGTCTTTATGAGTGGAACAAAGGCACTTAAATTTAACAGAGTAGCAGGGTTCTTTGAGACAGGCCATTGAGTATGATTATAATAACTGCAAGAAAAAGCAACTCAAAGAAACAGTTCCAACATGGAGTCCCAGTGATTTCTTCCCTGCAGCAAAAAAGAATTTCATTTGAAATTCTTACTTGATAAGAATGTTTCAAAGCTAAAAGCACGGCCCCTTCTTTATCTGTATAACATTGGTACTTTTATCAACTGCTAATGATTTGTTTAATAAAAACAATATTATTCCATAGCATCTGATAATATTTTTTAAATTGGGAAATTTACGGCAGATCATAAAGTGGCTAAAGGGCAGGAAAAAAGGCAGAATAACAGTGACAGTCTTTATTTTCTTGGGCTGCAAAAATCACTGTAGGNTGTTTAATAAAAACAATATTATTCCATAGCATCTGATAATATTTTTTAAATTGGGAAATTTACGGCAGATCATAAAGTGGCTAAAGGGCAGGAAAAAAGGCAGAATAACAGTGACAGTCTTTATTTTCTTGGGCTTCAAAAATCACTGTAGGTGGTGACTGCAGCCATGAAATTAAAAGAAGCTTGCTCCTTGGAAGAAAAGCTATGACAAACCTAGACAGCATATTAAAAATCATAGACATTACTTTGCCGACAAAACTATGGTTTTTTCCAGTAGTCATGTATAGATATTAGAGTTGGACCATAAAAAAAGCTGAATGCTAAAGAATTGATGCTTTTGGACTATGGTGTTGGAGAAGACTCTTGAGAGTTCCTTAGACAGCAAGGAGATCAAACCAGTCAATCCTAAAGGAAATCAGTCCTGAATATTCATTGAAAGGACTGATGCTGAAGCTCCAAACTTTGGCCACCTAATGCAAAGAACTGACTCATTGGAGAAGATGTTGATGCTGGAAAAGATTGAAGGCAGGAGGAGAAAGGGATAACAGAGGACAAGATGGCTGGATGGCATCACTGACTCAATGGAGATGAGTTTGAGCAAGCTCTGGGATTTGGTGAAGGACAGGGAATCTGGGCGTGCTGCATTCCATGGCATCACAAAAGGTCAGACATGACTGAACGACTGAACTGAACCGATAATGTGGCTTTTGGGTCCAGGTGATCTTGTTACTGAGTCCAAGTACTCTGCTTACTGAAAAACAAACCTGTGAATCCGAGAGATGAGGTGTTGAGAAAAGGAATACAACTTTATTTGGAAAACTGGCTTACAGAGAAGACGGCAGACTATGTCTCAAAATAACTGTCTTGTTGGGGTCTGGATCTCAGATTCTTTTACAGAACCAGAGAGAAGCAATGAGGAACTAAAGTCAAAAGACAGAATATAGAGTGAGAGAGGCAATGAAGAAGTAGAGTAAACAGGGTCTTCAGTCTTGCAGAACATTTCTGGGAAGGGGCAGCCTTTGAATCTCTTTTTTCTCTCTCTTTTGCTGCTGCTAAGTCGCTTCAGTCGTGTCTGACTCTGTGTGACCCCAGAGACAGCAGCCCACCAGGCTCTGCCATCCCTAGGATTCTCCAGGCGAGAGGACTGGAGTGGGTTGCCAGTGCCTTCTCTGTCTTACTCCCTGGTTTGTTTGTTTTTTTTGGCAGTCATTCGCAAGTGAGCAGGGTCAGATTATCTTTCTATGAACTGAATAAAGAGTTTAACAGAGTGGCAGGGTCCTTTGAGGCAGGCCACTATATATGATTATAATGGCAACAGCAACAAAAAACAAGTCAAACAGTTTCAACATGGAGTCAGACTTGGTTCTTCTCTGTAACAATTTTTCTTCCTTCCTGGTTTTGGTGATCACTTTATAATGTGTATATATATATATGTACACATGTAGATACCTGTCTATAGCTTTTAGACTTTTCAAAGGATGTCTGAGCTTTTGCATCAGGTTTCAGACAATATAGTGTGCACATCATTTGTTTGTTAGGATTGACTGGTTGGATCTCCTTGCTGTCCAAGGAACTCTCAAGAGTCTTCTCCAACACCATAGTTCAAAAGCATCAACAGTAGGCTAGGCAAGCAACCTGAGGAAGGGCACATTCAGAATTTCTTCACGTTCTAGTGAGTCTTCCAAATGCACTGTGTGTTGGGTACACCCGGTGGGGAAAGAGTGTTCTTGTGCGGGCGTAGGCAATTTGTGATATAGTCTGTAGAGGAGGCAGGTATTGGAACTTAACCCTCTTTTTTTGTATCTTTATAAAACTGTTTCTCCTAGAGACTCTTTGTCTCTGCCTGTTTTGTTCTGTTTCTCTTTGTGGGTCTGAGTTCTTTTCTTTCTGTCTCTTTGCTTTCTCTCACTCACACTGTCTCTTTATTCAGTAGGTGTTTATTTGAATCAGCAATTGAATTGACCTAATAGTTGAGACACAATCTGTGCAGGAATACTGAAATATAACCCAGTTTGTTTAGGGTATTAAGCTGTTCTCATTTGCAACCATTAATGAAATATGAAGACAAAATTAATTGAATCGAAAGGGGTTCAGAGAAATCCACATAGACAGAGGCATCTGGTGGGGATCGATATGGGTAGAGCTCTTGGGAGGACTGCTAAGATCCGGATACTAGAAAACAGAGATGAGAATATAATAAAACGGGAAAGATGCTTGATAAAGTTTGCAAGCAAAGAAGTCTTATGATAGAAGTGGGTCTGTGCCACACTTTCTTTCTTCATCTTTTTTTCCTTTTCCACCATTTTTATCTTTTGCTGACAGTTGGGCAAAAGACCCTGCAGGCCTGCAAGCCCAATCTCGAGACTGAAGAAAAAATCCAGAGTCAGCAACAGAGACGCCAGTGGTTTAATGGATGCAGGTTCTTACATGTGTGAAGCAAGGTCCTGGAGTGATACACCACCTTGTGTGGTAGATACCAGGCAGGACGTGGCGACCATCTCTGCTACTGGGGAAGATGGGGAGGTGGGTACCAGTAATCAGGGGAATTGATGTGAGGTTGGCTCTTGGTTATCAGGGAAACCAGCAAGGGGGAGAGCTGCCCCTCAACACCCCTTTGATAAGCTGTCTTAGTGGAGATGTTCTGACCTACTCATGAGGTGGGGCCTGGGACAAGTATGTGGAAGGTCAGTTATATGAGTAGGGTGTGGGTGAAGCAGGCACAGGTTGAGGAGGGGTTCTTGAGTATCCCGACCACACATTGACATATACTCACTCCTGGACATTGCTCATCCCATGAGTGGTCCTCAGAATCAGTGCAGAGAGCGTGCTTTTGTTTAAAGTCAGTGGGGTCCTTTTCTCTTTCTTTGCTGTTGTTTGCCCCTAATTGACTTCAGGGCTGCTTCTACAAAACATTTTCCATAAGGATGTTCTGATGACATACAGGTTCCTTGAAAGAAAGAGAGTATATAACTTCAAGGGAGTAATAAGGGGACCTACATTATTCTTTTGCTTATATTACAAAACTCCATTCCCTGTTACCATGACTTTCTTAAAAAAAAAAAAAAAAAGCTTATCTCTTTCTTAAAAAAGTTTTTAAATCTTTGTGTTGTAAAATGTGCTGTTGTTTTAAATAATGCCAGGCAGAGGGGGATTCCTATTTTTATTGCCAAGACACTGTGTTTGAAATTAGAATAGGGAATAGCTTCTGTGTTAGGTGGAAGTTTGGCTTTTCGCTTTTCTGGGTTGCTAACACTCACTGAGCAAACGGTGAGGTCATCCACACTGCTTTAGGCACTACCGTCCATGACTCCGTACTTGGTGTCAGGAGTCTGACCCCCTTGCTATCACAGTTACCTGTTGGACAGACTTCTGAAAACCTAGTGTGGTTATTGCCACATTATTAATATTTCTGTCATAGTCAGGGACAGACAGAAAAAGATGTGAATTAGTGTTTGTTTGATTGTTTTTCCCCTTTATCTTTAATGTTGTGAGGGGTTTCCTTCATAGCTCAGTTGGTAAAGAATCCATCTGCAATGCAGGAGACCCCGGTTCAATTCCTGGATAGGAAAGATCCCTGGAGAAGGGAAAGGCTACCCACTCCAGTATTCTGGCCTGGAGAATTCCATGGACTATACAGTCCGTGGGGTCACAAAGAGTCAGACACAAATGAGCAACTTTCACTTAATGTTGTGAAAAGTAGAAGTGTTATCATCAAAGCATGTTGAGATCCTGGAAAGAAAGGTTGTATATGATGGTGAAGATTAATCATTTCCTTTTGACTGTTACATGCCATAATCTTGTCACTGGGTATTTTCATAAATTAGTCAAAGAAAATGAAGTGAAAGAACCAAAAGAATAACAGTAGTATTGAGCAGTTGTATATAGAGATGCTGCTGGCATTGAAGATGTTTTTATTGAGCTAACAGTAAGATATTTGCTGTCACCACTGCCCTGGAGGAAAATGACAAAAGGATACCAATTCTGTATCCATAATTTATTACATTCCATTTGGTTTTAAAATTGCTTTCTTTACTTGGACAAGAGCTGCAGACAGACAAATGAATTATAAGCATCCAGGTAAAAGAACACCCTTGGGTGATTGCTGGTGACCGCTGGCATCTTAGCTAAATCTTGCCACAACTGGTAGTCACATCTGGATAATACTGTACCACATGACTTAAGTATTTCTCACTCTCTGTAACATGGTGTTATTACCATCAATTAAAAAAAACCCCACATGTCATTCTGTATTCTTCCATTTTAACTCAAGTTAATCAAATCAAATGCAATCAATATCTTCCCCAGTTTCTTCCATATTAAAAAGAGGGTTGTATGACATGTGTGTGTATTCAGTCATGTCCAACTCTTTGCAACCCTGTGGACTGTAGCCTGCCAGGCTCTTCTGTCAATGGAATTTTCCAGGCAAGAATACTGGAATGGATTGCCATTTCCTACTCCAGGGGATCTTCCCAACCCAGGGATCGAACCCAAGTGTAGTGTGTCTCCTGCACATTCTTTACTGTGCTACCTGGAAAGCCCAGAAAAGATGATGAGGAGAGGAAATAGTAAAAAAGAGATGCCAGTCTTTCCTGGTGGTGCTAATGGTAAAGAACGTGTCTACCAGTGCAGGAGACATAAGAGATTCGAGTTCGATCCTTGGATCGGGAAGATCCCCTGGAGAAAGGCATGGCAACCCACTCCAGTATTGCCTGGAGAATCCCATGGATGGGGTACCCTGGCGGGCTACAGTTCATAAGATTGCAAAGAGTCAGACATGACTATAGCGACTTAGCACATAGCACAACTTAAGGTAAGTGCTCCAGTCAGTCAGTCAGTTCAGTTGCTCAGTCTTGTCTGACTCTTTGCAATCCCATGAACTGCAGCACGCCAGGCCTCCCTGTCCATCACCAACTTCTGGAGTTTACCCAAACTCACGTCCATCGAGTCGGTGATGCCATCCAACCATCTCATCTTCTGTCGTCCTCTTCTCCTGCCCTCAATCTTTTCCAGCATCAGGGTCTTTTCCAATGAGTCAGCTCTTCGCATCAGGTGGCCAAAGTATTGGACTTTTAGCTTCAACATCAGTCCTTCCAATGAACACCCAGGACTCATCTCCTTTAGGATGGACTGGTTGGATCTCCTTGTAGTCCAAGGGACTCTCAAAAGTCTTCTCCAACACCACAGTTCAAAAGGCACCTAGATTCCATAAAGGAATGTGAGAATAAAACCCATACATGACAAACACTTCTAGAGCCTTAAGATCAGATGAAGTTAGGAATGCCGAGACTTCACTCGATCTCTTGAGATAGTCTGTAGGAGGTGTGATCTTTTAGATCTGCATGGTACTTGTGCTGGGCTGTTAACAGGAATAGCAGATAATTAAAATGCTAGTAACATTTCTTGAGTGCTTCCCATAGTTGAAGAAACTGAGGCATGGAGAGGTATAAGTTACTTGCCCAGGTTTACATGGTTAGAAGTCCAGAGTTCAAAAACCAGAGCCAAGATTCAAAGCCATTTTGTTTGAGTGGGAGCTTCGGCTCTCGCCACGTTGCCACTAAGAGGCCAAGACCAGAGTTTCAGGGTCTCTGTGTCCCTTCATCCCTTGAAGATAAGTAACTTGAAGAGTTTGCTGTTTTCAGTTCAGACAGACTATGCAATTTTTTAAACACAAAGTTGGCATAGTTGAAAACATACTATATATGTATAAAATTGTAAGTCTGAATTTTTTAACTTAGGTTGAGATAATGCTTATATCTGTAAATTTACTATAAAGCCCTCATGGACAGTCTTAATAATGACTGCACAGCTTGCTTTGTGAATGTGTGTCTTCCCTACTTTCCCCTTTGAGTGTCTGGCATGTTTCTATGTTCTTTGTTTCCTTCCCTTTATTTCTTTCTCTTTCCCTTCCTTCATTTTTAAAAAGACTGTATCAGACATCTTAAATATAAAACTTTGCTTTTAAAATTGCTCTTTAATGATAAGGTCCCAAAGGTGAAATGGAATTAGTGTATATCATTTTGAACCTGTGCCTATTTTTGCTAAATTGATTTTGCTTATGAATTATACCAACTTATACATCATCATCAATGTATGAGAGTACTAGGATTTCATCTCATCCTTAAAAACACTGAGTGTTCTTTTGTTTAAAATCTAGTCTAATAAGAAACTTGACTTCACTTGTAAAATTTTGTATTTCTCTGTATATAAGCTACTTTACATATTCTACATAGCATTGATCCATTTTTCTGATGTTTACCTTTAAAATATTTTTTCTTAAAAAAAAGTGAATTAGGTAGAAGTGGTCATTGCACAACATTTTAATGAATTAAATGCCACCGAATTTAAAATGGCTAATTATGTTTTGTGACTTTCACGTCAATAAAAAAATGTTTGTGTCCATGTGTATGCACGTGCAAATGTGTCTGTGTGTGCTTGCTGGTAAACTCTGAGTCCGGGAGAGCTGCTGTACTGTGCGTGGGCTGTGAGCGTCAGCCTGCTGCAGTCTTCCGCATAATGCTCATAGAGACTGAGTTGAATGCGTAATGCACACTGCCTTTCTTTTTGCCAGTTATGTTGTGTGTCGCTTACTAATTTGGGTCTATAATGGATTAAAAGTGGTTTATGAGTGAGAGTGTTTGACCTGCCTCAAAGAGAGGGTATTCTGCTACATATTAACATGCAAGTTTTATGGCTGCCTGAGGAACTATCAAATAAGCAGTTCAGGAAACAGAGGGGAAAGATCAAGCCAGTTAGGAAATGGGGGAAATTGCTTGACATTATGAAGGGCATCACATATGTGCCTATATCCTGAGAAAAGTGGCCAGCAGTGGTATGAATGGTAGCTAGAAAACCCCATAGCTGAGGTTGTATGTGTAAGTGAAAGAAAGATCCAGACCTTGCTGGAGGCCTGGACCAACTTAGTACTTTCATTTCAGGATGTGTCTTGCTGCCCTGAACAGGATTGCAGTATTTCCCTTTTTTAAAGTAGTCTGCTGACATCCTTTATGTATTTCTCTTTTAAGACAAAATGATTTTCATATGATTTATATGAACTCTTTTTTTTTTGTATTTGTACTTTATTGCACATTTTATTCCATTTGCTGCTTGCTTTTAAAAATGTGAAGTCTTTAAAAATTTTTATAACCTCTTAATTTTTGTGTTGTCATGTTTGTTGATTATTTCTTTTGGTCTTAAATCACTCTAGACTTAACCTTTCCCTGTCCAGTAATTGATAAATGCATAATAATATATTTTCTTCCATTAAAAATTTTGAGTCCGTAGTTTAAGATAAAAATCTTAATTGTTTCCATATTAGTAAACAATTAGGTGAAGATTAGGGTAGTTATATGGTTCTAGATCCAGTTTGGGTTTTGATTGTAGTAAATAAACTGTTAATATGGAAAGAATTGACACTTTTGTGATATTCAGTCTTACCTTCCAAAGGCCTGTTTTACATTTCTTTGTGATATTCTTTTTTTTTTCTTTTCATAGATTGCATACATTTTTGAGGTTTTTATAAATATATTTTATATACCATGAGAGCCGTTTGCATGTGTTTTTGCCATTATTAAAGTGCCTAGAAATAATTAGTGGTTTTTATATATTTATCTGGTAACTGATCAGTTCCTCAGACTAACTGAATGTGATAGCTTTCAACTGATTCTCTTGGGCTTTCTATATAAAATCACACCGCTTCCAAAATGTTTTATTTTTCCCACTAATTACACACCTTATTTGTTTCACTCATTTTTGTTTTTGTAGGACCTAGGAAAACAAGTCTTTTTTATTCCTAGGGATAAGAAATGAATATTGAATTTTTAGTTGTTGTTTTTTTTTTTGCTTCTGTTCCATATAGGCATGATTATCATTTACTTATTCTATAATAAATTATTTAGATTTTCTCTTTTTGTTGTCTTGACCCTAAGGAAGATTGTTACATTAAGGTTTTGCTCAACTATTGCAATTAGCAACAGGTCAGAGCTTCTTTTCATTCCCTAAGGTAAATCTGTCTAATGTTATTTCTGAATAATTTTAACCCTTAAGGGAAATGAAAAAAAACACATCCGTGTGTTTAAAATTTAGGGGGAGTCACTTTCAATTTTACACTTAATTTAGAATGTCTAGATATAAAGTTGAAATAGCCTTTATATGCATAATGTGTTTTATTCTTCTTGGGAGGATATCAAAATCTGATTTTTATATTGAGGAAGAAGACCTTTTATTGAATTTACTTGTTTACGAATGAAAGGCCACATTCTTAAACAATAAAATCATAAGAATATGATGAAAAAAATCATAAGAATGTAATGTATTTTCTCCCCTTTTATAACTTACGAGAGGACTGAATTTCAGATCTTCCTCTTTTATCTTTTATATAATAATAACAATGTTAATAACACTGAAGTACTTTGAGCATTTAGTGTCAGATGCTGGTCTATGAGCTTTATGTAGATTAACTAGTTTGTTCTCCATAATAACCTGTGAGGAAGGATCTGTTACTATCCCCTTTTATAGATAAGGAGAAACTAAACACAGATTAACTGAATTGCTCAAGATTCATTGTTAATAAGAGGCAGATCTGGGATTTAATTCCAAGCAGTCAGAAAATGAGTCCTTTTGTTTTTTTGAAAATACTGTTTTATTAACACCACAGTGGTAAACAACTGTATGCTTAAATTTCCTTATAGATTACACAGTTCAAAACCCACAAAGAAGCTAATAAGAGTCTTTACATTAAATGTGTCCTCCTAAAAATCCTTTGCTGTATGCCAATCTGTTCCCAAGCGGTAAAATTTGATTATGCACCATTTTATATTAATATGTCACATTTACATAGCAAAATAACGAAGGCACAGCTAACACAAGCAAACTTAAACCCTTTCTACTTCTGAGCTGTGGATGGGGACACACAGTTGGATTGGTTCTTCAGGTATATATTTTTTCCCAAACATTAGCTTCAGTGAAGAGTTCTGATAATTTTCAAGCTACATTCTAAAAGCTACAAGACAAAAAGACATCATACAATTCAAAGTACATAACATTGGATACACATGCTTTATAGACTTTACTAGAGTTCTACATTTTTTTCAAGTAAATTAATACTTCTAAAATACTTGATAAAGGGATTTAATACTTAAACAATTGGGATTTGTGTTACACCTTTGTAAATAGACATTACCAAGAAAATACATAAACACGAGACCGTAAATAATGAACACATACGTTGACAATATTGTATAGGTCATACACCCTCCTTCTCAGAACCAAATATTCAGAACAGTCTTTAGAATCTGAAGTGGCAGTTTTCTGAGCCTCATTAACAGTATTGTCATGATCTCCAGCACCGGCTTCCTTCGTCCCATCTTTCTTCTTTGAAGTGTAAAGCTGTTGTTACAAAAACAAAGTCTTAAAGATGAGATCTGTCTTGAGTTCTGCTGCTGCTTCGCTGGAAAAATGCAAAACTAATGAAACTGAAGAATTTGGCACTGAGAACACGTTCTATCTCGGCTTGGGTATTCCGTGCCTAGTGCGATGATACTGTGATGAAAGGATTTTCAAAGTGACGTTCTTTAATTCACATCTACTTGACACCCTTAGTAAGTCTCAACTACAGTCCTCACAGAAGAGATCATGAAAAATCATTTTAAATTCAAGTCATTTTCAACACCTGTTGGAATATTTGTGTTCAAATTGGAAATCAAATTTGAGATGTGCTGGGCATAATCTGATTGCGTCAATTTCATAGTATTTTAGGATTGTCAGAATTGATTCCTACTGTACTTTGGTCCAAAACCTGAGCCGTTCAAGTCCACCAATGTGTACAAAATAATAGTAATCGGGGTTTTAAATCTGCGTCGTCATTCTCCTCTGCACTCTCTGCCCCCGCTTATTTCTTGGCGTCATCAGGCACTGCAGAGTGGGGACCCTCATCTTCGGCGGCAGCGGTCGCCGCAGCCTCTGCCACAGGCTCTTCTTCCTCCTCGTCCTCCTCCTCTCCCTCCTCCTCATCCTCGTACTCGTCATCCTCCTCCTCCTCCTCATCACCCTCTAAGGTCCATGCACACCCCTCCATCTCACCGGTGAGCTCTTGGATCTTAGCAAGTAAGGGCTTATAGATATCGTTATACTTTTTCTCCAGAGCCTGGAATTCCTTGTCAAATTTGGCTTCTATCTTATCGCATCGCTTCTGCAGCTTTTTGAGAGCCAGGACTCGGCATTTCACCGAGTTAGGCAGGCTCTCGATAAAGTCGTTTCTAGGCTTTGGTGCATTCTCTGCAGGGGTCTGGGGCTCCTCAGCCATCTGACCGACCGCACCGTCGGAGTCGCCGGACGCGCTGTCAGAATCTCCCCCCTGCGCACCGCCTTCCGCCATTACCTCCTCCGCTGCCGCGGGCGCGTCCGCTGCTGCCGCCGCCGCCGCCGCCTGGCTCGGCTCCGGAGAGCCCTGGTTCTGCGAGTCAGCCATGTTCGAGGAGCAGCGCAGAGGTCTAGGTGGCTCCCGCAGAGACCTGCACCCGAGCTGCACCACAGCGATCCTGCGGCTGCGGCAAGCGGCAAGAGGCGCTGACGTCGGCCGCGACGGTGACGTCGCGCGGGCCCGCCCTTTCCCCCTGCGGGCCCTTGACTGGCTCCCCGTAATCAGCTGATGGTGGGGCCCTCGAACCGCACCGGCAGCCTCCTGTTGCTACCCTGCTCTCCCCCGCACCGCAAGCAACGTCAGGACCCGTTTCCTAGCTACCCTGCTTCCCCCCACATCTGCCTGCGCAAATCGCTCCCCCGCTAGAGAGGAGCTGGGGGCGGCGGCAGGTGTCCGCGGCAGTTTTTCACGAACTGCGTGGACGGGCTTAGCCTTTGCCGCCTGGCTCCTCTAGCTCACGCAGGTGCTTATATGCATCTGCCAGTATAGCTGTCTTGGCATTTGTCTCCATCTCTCTGTAGCTGGCGTTGGCATCTCGAGCTCACTCTTGGGGACTCGGCTTTGATCACCTCATATTTCACTGAAGTCCTTGCCAGAGAGTAGAGGCCTGGGGGGATCTGTCTCCATTCCACCCCGTTAGGGACCTGTCGGGGAACTGTAGAGTTTTCAGCCCTTTCTCACCTCGTCCCACCCTCAGCAGCCCCTCTTGCCCCTCTCTCAACCTAGTGGCACATACACCGGTAGCACCTTCTTCTTTCAGTTAGGTGGACCCTGGAAGCAGTTTTGGAGCCATTTGACCAGGAAATGTATGAAACCCTGGGTATCCTGGAATATTCTAGAAGGCTCCTCAATAGCCTTGTCCTGTGGGGAGGAATAAAGCTGGAGGAAGGCCAAAGAAAGCAGAGCCTTCTAATGCTGGAGGCCTGGATAAGGGGCCCCCTGCCTTATCGGGGCTGAGGCGCGTGTTTAACAGTGCTGTTTGCTAGGGATGTGCCGTCACACACGTACACACAGGCGTTGTCCTCACGACGTGGTATAGCATCTGCTCCGAGGGTCTAACGTGATTTGTATATGAGAACGATAAAAAACAAAAAACTACCGAATACTAATCTCTTGTTTTCTAACAGTCAAATGAGTAGACATTTTAGTTTTCCGTTTATTAAATCAAAGTGAGAGCTTCTTGAATAAGGTTAAGAGCACATTATTTTAGGTATGGAAGCCAAAGATGTAGGACTTATTCAGGATTGTTTTCAAATTAAGCATTACTTACACAAATGCTTTTTTCCCCATTATATTGGGACTTGCCGAAGTATTTACATAAAACACATGAATGTAAAGAAATTAACTGCCCAAGTACATTTGGTGTGTCTTTTTGGGTCTTGTAAATGTTAGTCAATAATATGCAAAGCATTTAGTGCTGACACTTAGCAAGAACTTGATATTTTTTTTACAAAATAGTTAAGTTGCATTTATTACTCAAGGATAACCTGCAATAATATACTCTCAGAAAAGGACATCTTTGTGTCCTTCCCCAAAGAAACTTTACAAAAGGTTCAATATAGCCCCAATAGAAAATATCTTAGTTTTTTTTGTATTTGTAGTTCCTATTATTTATTTTACTTTCTTAATTATCTTTCAGATAATTTAGTTTCCGCTTCCCTGTTACCATTCGTAATGATGAGATTTTTTGGTTAAGGTTGAAATTTCGATCCTAACTCTGAATTTAGTATAATAATGTATCTATATTTAGTTGGCTGATGCTATACATATTTAATACATCACCTGAATGTTCCATATACCATCTTTTGATAGGTACAGCTACTGTGAGGTTAAGACTGTGTTTTCTCATTTTAAAAAATAAGGAACTTAAGCGAAGAAAAAGGAAGTGAAATGCTCTTTTACAATATGTATCACCTGATTGGCAGAATCAGGGACAGAAGCAAGGCTTTCAAACTCCTGTGTTATAGAAGCTATGACACACTTTATTTTATTTTATTTTTTTTTAATTTATTTATTTTTAAATTTAACTTTACAATACTCTATTGGGTTTGCCATACATCGACAGGAATCCACCACAGGTGCACACAAGCTCCCAATCCCGAGTCCCCCTCCCACCTCCCACCCCACAACGTCTCTCTAGATCATCCCCGTACACCAGCCCCAAGCGTCCTGCATTCTGTATCAAACATAGACTGGTGATTCGTTTCTTACATAATAGTATATATTCTTCAACGCCATTCTCGCAGATCATCCCGCCCTCTCCTACTCCCTCTGAGGCCAAAAGTCCATTGTCTATGTCTGTGTCCTTTTGTTGTCTCACATACAGGGTCATCATTACTATCTTTCTAAATTCCATATATATGTGTATGACACACTTTAAAAATACAAAAGTAAACTCAGACTTTACTCAGTTGAACTAACTTGAATTACTTGAAACAACTAGGGTGTACCCATCTTTTAGGATTTTTATGTTCCCATCTTAAAAAAAATCTTTCTAGGCTTTACTGACCAGGGTTCTTGGACTCCTTAATAAATGGAAATTGATAAGAGACTAGATGATAAATTCAAGCAAGGCTTTTTTGAGACTCTTGCTGCCAGCAGAAGGGAGCTAAAACAAGTAACTTCCTTGTTTACTCCGTGAGGATAGGGGGGCTGGCACTGGGAAGCAGGTTTCTTATATGGGGTAAGGGTTGGAGAGGGATGAGTTTGGGCCAGAGAGAGGGCTTAGGTGGTCGGCCCACCCCCTTGGTGGTACTGTGTGCAGGAGGCATGTGCAATACCCTTCTTTTGCTTCTGATACCCTGCTTTTGCTCCTGGCTCCTCAAGTTGGCTCCCGGAAGTTGGATTTTTGGTCTTTTTGTATCTTGTTCATAAATTGCCCAGAAAGGCTATGCATGCAGTTATTTTTAGTCCCTTGTTGCTTCCTATTTTGTTGTTGGAGGAGAGGTTTGTCCAGACACAAGCGCTGCAGCAAAGGGTCCCAGTCCTACCTGCCTCAAGGCTACTCTTAAAAAAAAAAAAAAAGCCTATACTGAGATATAGTTCATGTACAATAAATTTTGCCCTTTTTAGGGTACTTTGACAAACACATAGAGTCATGTAAACACTACATTAATGGAATTGTAGAACAGTGACCTCATCTTCTTCAAATACGCTCACGTTCTTTCCCTTACTGTCAACCCTGGCAACCACTGGTCTGTGATCTGTCTCTATAGTCCCCAGAATGTCATATAAGTGGAATACGTGTGTAGCCTTTTGAGTCCGGCCTTTTTCTCTCAGCATAATGAATTGGAGATTCATCGGTGCCAATGTATATTAGTAGTCTGTTCCTTTTTATTTGCTGACTAGTATCCCATTTGAGTTATTTCCAGTTGTTTGTGATTATGAATAATGCTGCTGTGAACATTCATCAACAGATTCTATGTGAGTAAAGGTTTTAATTTCTCTTGGGTAAATACCTAGAAGTGGAATTGCTAGGTCATATGGTAAATGTAAGTTTAATTTCATAGGAAGTTTCCACAGTGTTTTCCACAGTGGCTATACTATTTTGCTTTTACACTGGCGATATGTGAGATTTGCAGTTGCTCCACATCCTCACCGTTTCATATTTGTGGAGTTTTGTCCCCTAATCTAAGAGCTGTATGCGACTCCATAGTGATTAATGATATCATCTTCTAGTGTGCTTATGTGCCATTCATATATCTTCTTTGATAAAATGTCTGTTTAGATCTTTTGCTTATTTTCTAAATTGAATTTTTTGTTCTCTTACTACTTTTCTAACGTTTTTTATCTATCCTGGGTACAAGTCTTACATAAGATATGTGTTTTTTAAATATGCTCTTTGGTCTGTGACTCGTCTTTCATTTTTGTAATAGTGTCTTCCAAAAGCAGATACTTAAAATTTTGATAAATCCATTTTATTAATCTTTTCATAGTAGATTATGCTTTTGGTGTCATATTTAAGAAATCTTTGCCAAATTCAAGGCCATGAAGATTTGGTCTTAGTTTTCTTCCAGAAGTTTTATAACTTAAATTTTCACATTTAGACTCTGATCCATATTAATTTTTAAATAAGTCTGAGGTATATGGGCTTCTCTGGTGACTCAGACAGTAAAGAATCTGCCTGCAATTTGAGAGACTCGGGTTCGATCTCTGGGTCAGGAAGATCCCCTGGAGAAGGGAATGGCTACCCACTCCAGGATTCTTGCCTGGAAAATCTCATGGACAGAGGAGCCTGGTGGGCTACAGTCTATGGGATCGTAAAGTGTAGGACACGACTGAGTGACTAACATTACTACTACTATAGGGATATATACCTTTTGCATATTGATCTTCTGTTGATATGGTACCATTTCTTGAAAATATTATCCTTTATTCATAGAATTTCTCATTCAGTTTGGCAAAAAGTAATTGTCCATATGAGGACCACCCTGTAGTTCAGCTGATAAAGAATCACCTGCAGTGCAAGATACCCCAGTTTGATTCCTGGGTTGGGAAGGTCCCCTGGAGAAGGGCATGGCAACCCACTCTAGTATTCTTGCCTGGAGAAACCCATGGACAGAGGAGCCTGGCAGGCTACAGGCCACGGGTTACAAAGAGTCAGACATAACTGAGTGACTCAGCACAGCACAGTTGTCCATATACATGTTGATCCATTTCTGGACTTCTGTTGCATTGATTTGTGTGTCCTTCACCAGTATCACACTTGGTAACTGTGTAAGTCATGAAATTAGGTACTGCAAGTTAGTTAACTCTGTTCTTTCTCAAAATTATTTAGCTCTTCTAGTTCCTTTGACTTTCTATGCTTATGTCAGAATTGGTTTGATAAGCATTTTAAAAGACCCTTGGATTCAGACTCTGAAAACAGTTTGCAATGCATATAGTACCTGATTTTTAAGAATTATGTGTTTAAAAGTTTTAACTCTTGTTACTAAGAGTTGTCTCATTTTGTGGGCTTTATGGACTCTAGCGTATTATTGGGGCTGCCAGTAACACATAGTTGGGAATAGCAAGATGAGCTGTCATACCATCAAGTCTTTATCTCTGCTTATTGTAATTTCTCACACACCTGTCCCATTGTGGGGAAAATAAGAAAGGTGGATGATGGGATGGAACTTCGGTGAAGTGGTTGGGAGCACAAGTCTGTATTCAGACATCTGGCTTCACTTTCTGCCCCTGCCCATTTACTAGTTGTTTGTCTTGAATTCAGTTCTCAGATTGGAATAATTATAACATCAACTTCAAAATGTTTTTTCTTGAGTTTTTGTGTATTTGTTTTTATTGGGCCACAATTCTCATGCCATGAAATTTACTCAAAGGGTAGTCTTCTTGCCTGGAGAATCCCAGAGACAGAGGAGCCTCGTGGGCTGCCGTCTATGGGGTCGCACAGGGTCGGACACGACTGAAGCGACTTAGCAGCAGCAGCAGTAGTCTTAAGTATCACTGAGATAGTGTGTATCCAAGTACTTATAATTGAGTCAGTTCTTCACATCACATTGTTCATTAGGTTTTTAAAAAACACTTATTCATTTCTTTGACTGAGCCAGGTCTTAGTTGTGGCATGTGGGATCTTTAGTTGTGGCAAGTGGATTCTAGATCTGGAGAATAGTTCTCTTTGGTTCTGTGCTCTTCTGTTTGCAGCCAGTTAATTCTATTGGCTCACTTCACACCTGTGGAATTCTGGCAGTCTTTCTTCTTTTTTTTTTTAAACCATCTCTGCCCCTTCAGTGCAAGCTGGCAGTGTTCCTGCTTATATAAAATTCTCATAGAACTTATTGGCCTCCCAGGCAATTCATGGGGGTCCATGCCATCAGACAAGAGAGGCCTCCACAGATCTTTCCTGGATAGCCACATCTTTACCCCTGGCTTCTACGGAGATGGTTGACTGGATCCATAAGTCGCATGCCTGATCTGTTTAGCAGACCGTTGTTCAGCCACATCCTTGGCCTTGTTTTCAGAGCATGCTATCTGGATAGGCTTGAAGATTTTCAAACTTTCCAGTTGTATTTCTTTTTTGCTTAACAATTCCCTCTTTATCTCTTTCCTCTTGCATTTTACTATAAGCAGCAAGAAGAAGCCAGGTCACACCTTTAATATTTTGCTCAGAAATGTCATCCACTAAGTAACCAAGTTTATCACTTATAAGTCCTACTTTCTATAAAACATTAGAACATGACTTGGCCAAGTTCTCTGCCACTTTATAACAAGATTGCCTGTTTCCAATTTCAAAAAATAATGTGTTCTTCATCTCCATCTGGGACTTTACCAGAGTGCTTTAACGTCCATATTTCTATCAATATTCTGTTTATGATTTGTATGTATTTTCTAAGACAGTAGAAGCTTTTACTGTAGCTCTCCTCTTTTCTTTCTGAGCCTTCACTGGAATCTCCTTTAATGTCCTTATTTCTATCAATAGTTTCTTCAAGGCAAACTAGGCTTTTTCTATCATGCCTTCAAAAGCCTTCCAGCCTCTACTTATTACCCAATTCCAAAGTCACTTTTACATTTTTAGGTATGTGCTATTGTAGTACCCCACTTCCTGGTACCTAAATCTGTCTTGGGGTTCTCCAGACAAAGAGAACTAATAACACACACACACATAAAGATAAAAATTGATTTTAAGGAATCTGTGTGTATGATTGTGGGGCTGGCAAATCAGAAACCTTCAGAGCAGGAGGGTAGGCTGAAAATTCTGGCAGGAGTTGATGTGACAGTCTTGAGTCAGAAGGCAGTCCAGAGGCCAGATTCCCCCTTTGGAGAACTTTAGTCTTTTAGAGTCTTCAGCTGACAGGATGAGGCCATCCACATTATGAAAACTAATCTGCTTTACTCAAAGTCTAAAAGTGAATCACATCCAAAAAATTCCTTCCCAGCAACATCTTGAGTGATGTTTGATCAACAGCTGGGCACGATAGCTAAGCCAAACTGACACATAAAATTAACCATCGCAGGCTATAATGCAAATCATGCTGATGGTGCTTTTCTTAGATAGTTGTACCAGAAAAATGTTACCAACTGTTGACAGAATTAAAAAATGCAGTACATGAAAGCTGCGAGTTCTGGTTATATTCAGGGACCTTACAGAGGACTATAGCCTTGGAGACAGTTTGTCAGCTAACTCTGAGCAGTTGCTTGAAAGGGGCAGGGGAGCAGCCAGTATATATGAATTTTTTGGCTGGGAAATACATGGAGTCAGGCATACATCTTAGTGAAAGATTACTGCTAATCATAATCGAAGAAGTGCTTATCTTTATATGGGAAGATGAAAGACTCTGGGGCCACTGAAATTCCTCAAGTATGTATCAAAACTATTGAGGCGTCCTTATATTCAAAACACAAAATGCTCCATTCTGTTTTTTGTCTTGAATTCCTTTCAGTGTGTACTGTAGGTCAGTGAGTGCAATAGCAAATGACTTGATCCGTGTAGAACTGGATGGCAGGCAATATTCTTTGTTTTACTACCACCTCCCTTTAGATCGTAAGTTGAACGAAGGTTTAGGAGACATTTCATGATCAATTTGTCCCACAGTGCTAAGAAAGTTCATTCCTAGGTCAGGTGAGGATGTTCCTTCCCCTGTATCTAGAGTTGCATTATTATAGTTAAATTTGTATAGGACTGCTGTTGTTAGTGGAGAAGGCAATGGCAACCTACTCCAGTGCTCTTGCCTGGAAAATCCCATGGATGGAGGAGCCTGGTAAGCTGCAGTCCATGGGGTCGCTAAGAGTCAGACACGACTGAGCTGCTTCCCTTTCACTTTTCACTTTCATGCATTGGAGAAGGAAATGGCAACCCACTCCAGTGTTCTTGCCAGGAGAATCCCAGGGACGGGGGAGCCTGGTGGGCTGCCGTCTGTGGGGTCGCACAGAGTCGGACACGACTGAAGCAGCAGCAGCAGTGTTGTTAGTTGCTGAGTTGTGGCCAACTTTTGCAAGCCCAAGGACTGTAGCCCACCAGGCTCTTGATTCCATGTAATTTCCCAGGCAAAAATACTAGAGTGGGTTGCCATTTCCTTCTCCAGGGGATCTTCTTAACTCAAGGATCAAACCCACACCTCCTGCATTGCAGGTAGATTCTTTACCATTGAGCCACCTGCGAAGCCCTTGTATAGAAATATATACATGATCAGTTGCCTCAAAACGTTGAGCCATCATTAGTTTTCTCGAAGATCATGTGACACATTGGGTAACGCAAGAAACCACCACCTTATACAGGATGTAAGTAATACAGCTAATACCATTAATAAGACCACAGTAGAGATTTGTGCATGAGCTCCCAGAATGAAACCAGCTCCTTAGTAGACCATCAAGACTAGGACGTAGACCACTTAAGGCAGAAATCAGATTCTTCATGTGAGTCATTAAATGGGTAATATTGGAGGATTCATCTGGTATAAGGATGCAGCACTCAGTTTGAATTACAGCCTGCCTCTTTGAGATGCTATTAAGATATTGAGGGCCATGTGTTTTATAATACTGCTTTTTTTAATCATACAGACCTCATAATTCAGTAAGCTCATAGCCTGATTACTGTCATTTAAGGCCTGTTGGGTGAATTTTGTGAAGGCTTTGATCTGGGTGATTATATCTTCCAGTCCTACTGAAGGCACAGAAATAGCTGCTAAGTGGTCAGACCAGTGAAACACAGATCTCTTGATGCATCAGGCTTGTATACGTGGTAAATTTGATGGAGTCATATCTAAATTGGAACACAACATGTTCTTGAGCTGAAGGGAATCCTAGGATACATCTTCCTATCCACTGTGGCAGAAGCCAAGGCCACAAATTAGTGCCACAAAGCCACTGAGTTCCATTAGGTGCAAGCCAGTATTTCTGGCCACCTGACCCAAGTCTGTTTCATAGTAATTGCTGTATTTAAGGGAAATAATATGTTGGCATTGTTCATAAGGCACTCAGTTTAGTTTTCTATTGTTATTTGACTGGTTATCTTTAATATGATTTAATTATTCTCAACATAGGCAGGCCTTTAAACTTAAATGACTGTAGCCCAGTGTTAGCTATATAAATCCATCCTATAATTGAGGGAGGGTCTTTTCTAATAAGTGGGAAGTTACATTCTTTGAAATTTAGCTCGTTGTTCTGATTGAGCTTGAGTAGCTTTAAAAGGGAATTCATGTTATGGTCAGGGTCAGAAAAAGTATGATTGATTAGCCAAATGAGGGATTCCCATCTAGTAATATCATTAGTGGCCCTATAACTTCTTTCTTCTAAAATAAATTTTTCTAAGGGCCATCCAGTTAGAGCCTTGGAGATAAGAAATCCACCAAAGTAAGTGAGAAGTACTGGGTGTAGATAAGTGACCACAAGTCCAAAAATTGGATTGATTTTCTAAATTGTATAGGATTATTGTTCATGATTAAAAAAAACATTTAATTCGAATGCAAAGGTCCAAGAAATCAACAAAACACTATGAATGATCATATGGGTCTGGTCTGGCATTTTAATATAGCTGTCTACTCCTGATACTGTCTTCTCGGGCTGGTGTGGATGTAGTTTCTCCTCTGAGTGTTGTTTCAGGGGGATTTTGAGGTCAGGAGCCCCTCTCTATAGACCAGTCTGGTGCAGGGCTCTTTTTCAGTGAGAAATGTAAACCCAAGGATCATTTCCCTTAAGTTTCATTGTGTATAAGCTAGTCATGAGTACCTGATGGGGTCTTT
Source organism: Neotragus pygmaeus (assembly GCA_006410875.1). Classification (NCBI taxonomy): domain Eukaryota; kingdom Metazoa; phylum Chordata; class Mammalia; order Artiodactyla; family Bovidae; genus Neotragus; species Neotragus pygmaeus. The sequence goes on along the minus strand of SJYV01011561.1, from coordinate 1,164,706 downwards.
TTATGTAGGTTGGAGAGAGTCCTTTGATTGATATCTTTCCAGTATATAATCCTCTGGTTGTAGGTCATGGGGCATCTGTCTTCATGCAAAAATAGATTACTGTGGTAAGCTTCAGAAATAAATTTAGAATGTCATTTTAATAATTCAATTAAATCATACAATGATACAACATATTAACAAGGAGCCATCTAGGAAGTTGAGTCTTAGGCAATAAATACAAACCACAAAAACAGTTAACACTAGAAATTAATATTCACTGAAATACATTTTTTCTTTCTAAAATTACCCTCAAATCTCCCAATTATGGCCAAATTAAGATCATATAGGCTCTTTGAAATTGCTTTTGCTGAGTCTCTTCATAAGGAATCTCAGATTGAACATTTAAAATGTCCCTCAGGCTAGAAAAGCCATGTCAAGGACTAGGCATCAGATTCTGCCTGCAAAAACTAGAGATTTGGGCAGGTTCCTCTCCTCTTCAGGTCCACAAAAAATCTTGAGATCCATGCACCTGCCAAGAAGTAGCCGCCCTTATTCACCTGATAAGGCTTCTAGGAATCCTATAAGCAAAGTACTAGGTTGTTTTTCAAAGGGGCTTTATGGTTCCATTAAGTCCACCTCAGATCTTTGAAGCTGTCTGGCCATGTTTGATTTTTGTATAGTCTCAAATATGACATCCCATCCACAGTTATGGTAATATAGCTAGTGTTTCCAATTATCTCCTGTTATAAAGAGATCAGATTCTTATTGAAATTGTGCAAATAGTTATATTGACATGAAAATAAGAATACTCACCAGGAGTTTCCAAATTCTGGAGAAATCAGAGAAGTGATAAATATTTCAATTCTGCTTACAAAGGTATAATTTACCAAACTGCAATAAATCATAATTAGCTTAATAGGAAATAGAAAAAGTTTTCTCAAATCTGGGAAAACAAAACATTAGAATCAGCAATAATTTTTCAGAGACTTGAAAGTTATAGCCATCCTCATCGGTTCATTCAGTCTCATGTTACTAGTTCTTGATCCTCTGCTTGCAGTTTTATGAAGCCATCAGGTTTTCAGTTCATCTTCTTTAATTTCTTACCCAGTTAGGCAGTATGATCTGAGTTACCAGAAACCTGTGATTGTCAAAAAAATCCTTTCTGTAAGTCTACTTGAAGATAAAGCATTTTTGTAAAAGCATCAGAGTAAAAGAGTAATTGTATATTAATGACAGAAGACGTTCAAAAAGCAGTTAAAGACCTGACTACAATGCACTTGTCAAGGAAATTTGGGCATTTTTACACACTATTACAATATTAAATTTTATTTTTATTTGATTACACTAGCCATGTAATTTAACATATCAGATAAGCCCAGTTAAATATTTCTCTCAAAGATGTTTCAGGGGCCCTCTGGAGCATCCCAAAGTTATCTACAGGTCAAAAGAACTTCATTTAGAAATCAATATGAGGAATTTTGTCAAAGATATTAAGAGTTTTTAAAACTCTTGGTCAAATAGAATTATAGGTCACTGTGAAACAATACTTACCACTTAACCAAAGTGACAAAGATTCAAAGGCAAATATAGAAAGTTACAACAGATTACTTAAGTGAAAAAAAAACTTCAAAATCTGTTATCAAAATCATACCAATACTCCAAGAAAACTTTGTCCTCTTAACAGGGAGCCAAATTCTAGTTTTGCACCATCTTACGTTTAACATTGTAATTCATTTACTCAACTAAGTTTATTCTTATCTTAGCCATTCCTGACCAGGCACAAAACTCTTTTCTCTGTTTCTTTTTACATCATTCTAAGACCTCCTTTTTGACCTTTAGATTTTTTCCTATACTTTCTCTCTCTCTTTTTCTTTGAGAAATGGTATTGGAGCGTAGTTGATTTACAAGGTTGAATTAGTTTCTGCTGTACAGCAAAGTGAGTCAGTTATACATATATGCAATCTTTTCTAGATTCTATTGTCATGTAGGTCATTGTAGAGTATTGAGTTGAGTTTCCTGTGCTGTACAGGAGGTCCTTACTATTAATAGTTACCTATTTTATATATAGTAGTGTTTATATGTCGATCCCAGTCTCCCAATATATCCTCTCCACTGGTAACCATAAGTTTGTTTTCTGTATGTCTGACTCAGTTTCTGTTTTATAAATAAGTTAATTTGTGCCATGTTTTTAGATTCCACATATAAGCAATATCATGATATTTTCTTTGTCTGAATACTTACTATGATAATCTCTGGGTCCATCCATGTTGCTGCAAATAGCATTTCATTCTTTTTGATGACTAAGTAATATTGCATTGTGTGTGTGTGTGTGCGTGTATATATCTCACATCTTTTATCTGTTCTCCGTCAGTGGACATTTAGGTTGCTTCCATGTCTTGACTATTGTAAATAGTGCTGCACTGAATGATAGGGTGCATGTATCTTTGTGAGTTATGGGTTTCTCTGATATATACCCAGGAATGGGGTTGCTGGATCATATGATAGCTCTATTTTTGTTTTTTTAAAGAACCTCTGTACTCCTTTTTCTGTTTCTCACTTTTTAACCTCTCTTTAGGACAAATTACTCTCTTTTCCCTTAACAGAATGCATTTCTGTTCCTTATAGCTTGTTTTTTTCCCTTGCATACAAAAATGTTTCTCTTATTAATTTTATTAGTTTCAATTACATATATTAACTAGAATTCTTAACTCTTAAAAACTTAATTTCTAGTGAAAACTAAGAAATAAGCAGTTTTAAACTTTTAGCATTCTGTAGACTGACAAACCTATGAATACTGTTTGTAATTTCTTTAAAAAAAAGTGCTTTCTTATAGAAAATGTCTCCATGTGGCACCAAGCATATTTATTAATAGTCCTGAATATCTTTATTTTCTCTGTAAAAGGAAATCTGTGTTCAGTAATGTTTCAATATCTAATTTTATTTTGGAATGATTTAGATATTCAATAAACTTTCATCACTTAACATAATTTAGCAAAACTCTAAAGTTTCAAGTAACCAAATATTCGGAGAAGCTATTTTTCAGTAAACATACCATAAAAAACAAGGGTTCTCTGGTGGCTCAGTAGTAAAGAATCCACCTTCCAATGCAGGAGATGTGGGTTAATCCCTGGGTTTGGAAGATCCCCTGGAGAAGGAAATGGCAACTCACTCTAGTATTCCTGCCTTGAAAATCCCGTGGACAGAGGAGCCTGGCAGGCTATAGCCCATGGGGTTGCAAAGAGTCAGACATGACTTAGCAACTAACAACATACCATAAAATATAATTATTCCTAAAGTGACCTAAAAACTGTCATCTCATTTACAGTTAATTTACTTATAAAAATTCCATAATACACCAGGTTATTTTTCCTGCTGACAAATTTTATAATGGAAATGAGATCTTAGATGACTTTTAGTAAACCTCGGTTCAAGTATTACTGTTAATATTGATGACTTTAAAGAGTCTGTATTAATTAAACCAGCAAACTTAAACTAAGTTTAGTACTGAATATTAACTTAAAACTGAATATTTACCAGATCATGTGACCTGAAATTCATTTGGATTAGTTTCTCCTATATTTTTGAGACTTTATATAGATGTTTAATTTCCTTTAAGTCAATTTAGAGAGCTCTTTTACAAATTAATTTTGGCAATACCATTCAGAAGTAGAGACATTTATCTGTAATGTACACACATATAGACAGATATAACCAGAGATGTCATAGGTTCATTTTAAAACTTAGTCATGAATCAAGTATTACAATATAAAACTCACTAGTTTATAAATAACAGTTGGAATGAGTTTAACTCGCTTGGGTTGAATATTTGTTTATTTATTTGTCTGTGCTGGTTCTAAGCTGCAGCACACAGGATCTTCAATCATTTTCGGCATGCGGAGTCTTTACTTGTGGCACAGGAACTGTTAGTTGCAGCATGTGGGATCTAGTTCCCTGACCAGGGATCAGACCCAGGCCCCCTGCATTCATAGTGCCGAGTCTTACAGTGGACAAGCAGGGAAGTCCCTTGCTTGGATTTTAAAGACCTATTTCCCCCCGTCAGTCCCAGGAATTAGAGATGGTTTAAATAAGAGTAAGGCAAGAGTTCTTGAGTGTTCTGGTAGAACATGGATATCTCAAAGATGCAAGGAGAAAAATGCAAGTTCCTCCTAGAAAGAGTTTGTGTCCTTAGAATTTTGAAAAGATGTTTTATCAAGGTGGCTTTCTCTAACTGCTTACACAGAAACTGGTTTTGGAACGTCAGAAAGAGCTGCACCTTGGCCATTTCAGAGAGGATTTCCTTAGTTCCTAATTAAGTACTTACAAGTATAAGTTCTGTACATATGTAAACCTATTTGGGGTATTAGTCAGGGGTCATCTGACACCCCATTTTCTTCTGTTTGGGAGGCTCTTTCTCATTTCAAATTTGGTTTTTCAGAGTAAAATCACTATTGAAAACTGTGGCAGGCCAATGTGTGGTTTATGGGCTTAATTCTTCTGTCACCCTAGAGTCATTTCAGCTCCTCTGTGTGTCTTGTTTTCTCCTGCTGGCAGTCTAAAACTGGTGTGGGTGCTCTGAGCACTGAGTGGCCAATTTATATATATGTGTCTCTGGATTAATGAATTTGTAAATTAATGAGTGGGTTTCCCTAGGGACTGCTGCACAGTATGAGGACTTGCCTCTGCCACAACTAAATTTCCTCAGTTGCCTGAGAAAGTTGTAACTGGCCAGGAAGAGCTGTGTCCCTTATCTTTGGAGCTGAAGGCTCTCATATGGTGTCTTCACTTTTATCCAGCAAATCCTGTTAAGGTAGATGATTTGAGGAAAGACATCAGATCAGCCTCCTACCTCATCACCACTGGGTACTTTCTCAATATCTTACAAATGAAAAGTCAGGTACCTTTCTTACATACTGCTGAATAAAACTCAAGATTGTCAACCAAGACAAGAGACACTCAGCCAAATTCATGTAGACTCACCAGGAAGGTGGACAGGCACAAGGGCCCTTGCTAGCCTTGGAGGGTTCAGATGAAGGAGAAACGTCTGCACTGGGTCCATTCATGGTTTCTGCAACTGCTGACTGAAATAAAAAATGCACAGTATGAGAGATACAATTTTTGAATTTATTCAGGGGCCTTTGTTCTTGCTGTTCAGTGGCTAAACTGGGTCCAACTCTTCGCGACCCAGTTGACTGCAGCACCCCAGGCTCCTCTGTCCTCCACTGTCTCCCAGGATTGCTCAAATTCATGTCCATTGAGTTGATGATGCTATCTAACCATCTTATTGTCCTCTGCTACCCCTTTCTCCTTTTGCTTTCAATCTTTGCCAGCCTTAGGGTCTTTTCCACTGAGTAGGCTCTTTGCATCAGGTGGCCAAAGTGTTGGAGTTTCAACTTTAGCAACAGTTCTTCCAATGAATAGTCCAGGTTGATTTCCTTTAGGATTGGCTCGTTTGATCTCCTTGCTGTTCAGGGGGCTCTTTAAAAGTCTTTGCTAGAACCACATTTAAAAGCATCAGTTCTTCTTTATGGTCCACTCAGCCTTTATCCTCAACCTTCTTTATGGTCCACTCACATCTGTACGTGACTACTGGAAAAACCATAGCTTTGACCATAAGGCCCTCAGGGGCCTTACTTAGTACTATAGCCTGTGAGACAGAACTTAGATAGTTCTGAGGAACTGCTCCTAAAAGGTAGAGAAAAAGCCAATATATGTAATTTTGTTTTCTTTCTTTATTTTTTTTGGACTGGGAAATACATATAGTCAAACATACATCTTGGTGAAAGATTTCTAATCACAATCAAGTATCTCGAGTAAGTGATTTTAGTGCTTATTTGTGTATAGGAAGAATCAAGAATCTGGTGTCACTGAAATTCTTCCTGACATGTATCATAACTATCTTGGGAGCAAAAAACACAGAATATTTAATCTTGTTTTTTATCCTGTATTATAGGGCTTCCCTGATAGCTAGTAAAGAATCCGCCTGCAATGCAGGAGACCCCAGTTTGATTCCTGGGTCAGGAAATCCCCTGGAGAAGGGATAGGCTACCCACGCCAGTATTCTTGGGCTTCTCTTGTGGCTCAGCTGGTAAAGAATCTGCCTGCAATGCAGGAGACTTGGGTTCGATCCCTGGGTTGGGAAGATCTCCTGGAGAAGGGGAAAGCTACCCATTCCAGTATTCTGGCTTAGAGAATTTCATGGACTGTATAGTCAGTGGGGTTGCAAAGAGTTGGACACGACTGAGCAACTTTCACTTTCTTTCATTCCTTTCAGTGACTGCATTGGCTTATGACCTGATACTTGTAGAACTGGAAGGCAGGCAACATTCTTTGTTTTACAGGCTTTGTCTTTGTCAGGAAACCAGTACATTGCATTGTGAGAACTTCCAGCATCTGTAGTTAAGATGTACAATATTTTTACATTAGTGGCTTTTATTTTAAAAACTGAACATTAACCCCGTTTTAAAGATGAGAAAAGAGCAGCTTAGTAACTAGATAAAGGACATGGCAGACCCTGAATCTGCACCCCTGTCTGCTCCACCATCCACTGTATTATACTGCCTATTGTCAGTGTTTTGTGCTGGTCTCGGCCTGTCAATAACCAGTGTTGTGATTGAATCAGCCCTTGTGGTTATGATTATGACTGCAAAATGCCCTTCTGAAATAATTATCAGGACACTTTGGGGGAAAAAAAAAGTTTATTACTTCAAGACCTGGAAATTGCATAGCCTACTGGGGCCACATAATAAGGTTGGGTTGGGGCTGGTGCAGAGAAAGTGAGTATAAGTTAGAGTATGGGGTTCTACTTTCATTGAGGTTGACAGTGAGGGCCTAGGGTTTCATGGGCTCATACTTCTAAAAAATTATTTTTAAAAATATATATTTTGCTGTGCTGGCTGTTAGTTGTGGCACGTGGGACCTTTAGTTGCAGCATGCACACTGTTAGTTGCAACATGTGGGATCTAGTTCCCTGACCAGGGGTCGAACCCATGCCCCTGCAGTGGGAGTGAAGAGTTAAGCCATCGGACCACTGTGGAAGTCCCGTCTGGGCTTATTCTTTATTTATAAATTTAAAACATAAGAGGAGGAATTTAATGTGTGGGAGGAGAAAAAAGCGAGTGGCCCAAATGGTCAGTTATCAAAATCAACCAAAATCTTTGAACCAAAGGAGCTTCAGTGGGGTGGGCAGCCTGGCTGTTCACTTTTTCTGGTTATATGGGTGGCGATGTGTTTATTCTCTGTAGCTATCTTTGAAGTTGATGCTTTCACAGTAAAAGCACTTGCATTCCAAAGTGGTGGGGGCGGACATCAACTGTTAGGGCTCACACAACAGTTATTGGTGTAGATAGTTTAGTTTTTGGTGACTGGATCTGCCTGGAGGAAACATAAGATGTTCAAACTGTAGTTCTGTGAGGTGTAGTGTCACAGGGAAGGAGACATGGCAAGTGTCTATCTTCATAGTGTCAGGTTTTTTTAATTTTTAGAGAAAGACATAAATACAGAAAAGCACAAAACTAATATGACAGACATCTTTGTATCTATGATCCACAGTAAACACAGATAGTATATGCTTCAGATTAAAAAAAAAAAAGAATTCCTGAAACTATTGACATTCTTGCTGTACATCCTCTTAATCCTACTCCTCTCTTAGCACCCTCTTTTCCACAGATAAAACTCTTATGAATTTTATGCATATTCTTTCATGTTTTTATATTTTTATAATGTGTGTTTTAAGACAAATCTTTTTACATTAATGCCTTTATTAAACATATTTTACATATACATTATATATAATTTCATACTCCTAAACAAAATCTCCTAGCCATAAACAGTATAATAATCACTAACATTTACAAAGCAGCCCCAGTTCTAAAAACTTTACATTTATTAACTCATTTAATTTTTATAATAGTCTGATTAGTTACGTTCTCTTATTCTGCCCATTTTACTGATGAAAAGAATGAGGCACAGAGAGATTAAATAACTTGCTCAAGGATCATCTGCCATAAGTGGCAAAGCCACTGTCTGGCTCTAAAAATAGAAATGTTTTAAGTGTTAAAAAACAACTTAGGCAAGTGCTAAGTGCTATTAATATTGTAGTTAACATTCAGAAACTTGGTTTTCACTCAGCAGTGTTCTCGAGATTCTGTTCCTTTGGATAATTATAGATTTAATTGATTCTATTAACCTGGCTTCCCAGGTGGTGCTAATGGTAAAGAACCTGCCTACTAACGCAGGAGATCTAAGGGACGGGGCTCGGGAAGATCCCTGGCTTGGGAAGATACCCTGGAGAAGTGTATGGCAACCCACTCCAGTATTGTTGCCTGGAGAAATCCTGTGGACAGAGGAACCTGATGGGCTACAGTCCATGGGGTCAGAAAGAGTTGGACATGACTAAAGCGACTTAGAATGCATGCACAGTCCCATTAGAGTGCTATTATGCTTTATGGTTTCCATCATATGACTTGGTTTTTCTTTGCCATTCTCATATTACTGGATATTTAGTTTTGTGTCTCTGAATTCTCTGTATTACAAGAAAATGTTTCAGTGAACACCCCTGTACTTGTCTTCTTGTGCAATCATGTGAAGAGTCCCTCTGGGATACCACCTGGTTAATGGCAACCCACTCCAGTATTCTTGCCTGGAGAATCCCAGGGACGGGGGAGCCTGGCAGGCTGCCGTCTATGGGGTCGCACAGAGTCGGACACGACTGAAGCAACTTAGCAGCAGCAGTACAGTAGCTGGGTTAAAGGGTGTTAACATTTTCAACCTTTCTAGATATTGGCAACTTTTTCTCCCAGGTGTTTATGCCTCAGTTCACAGCTCACATCCTCACCAGTCAGAGGTGGAATATACATACAGACAGTGGCTGGACCATATATAAAAATAAGAGGACTCTGACAGAGAAAGACAAATATCATATGATATCACATGTGGAGTCTAAAAAAATGATATAAATGAACTTATTTATAAAAAGGAAATAGACTCACAGGCACAGAAAACAAACTTATGGTTACCAAAGGGGATAGTGGGGGAAAGATAAATTAGGAGTTTGGGGTTAACATACACACTACTATATATTGGGTTGGCCAAAAGTTTGAGTTTTTCTGTAATATCTTTATGTACACCTGAAACTAACACAACATTCAAAATTAACTGTGTTTCAGGTTTTTTTTTTTTTTTAATGGCTAAAAAAAAAATATCACAAACAGCCAAAAAAACAAACCAAATCAGAACTCTGACCTGCAGCCTGCAGAAGCCTGCCCAGGCTTCCTAGAATAAACAGCCCAGGAAGCCAGCTTGCTGTGAGTCAGGCTTGCAGGAAGCTGTTGTCTTAATCTGGCTTCCTCCGTGGTAAAGAATCCTCCTGCAATGTGAGAAACCTGGGTTTGATCCCTGGGTTGGGAAGATACCCTGGTGAAAGGCGTGGTAACCCACTCCAGTATTCTTGCCTGGAGAACCCACGTGGACAGAGGAGCCTGGAGGGTTACAGTCCCAAAGAGCTGGACCTGACTGAGTGACTAAGCACAGCACAGCATTGTCTTGATTAGCATTTGAATGATCATTAGTGAGATAGAGCCATTGTATAAGACAGTTCTTTCCAGAGGTGATTAAGGGATTTAGAGTGAGGCTTTAGGAAATTACCTTTTAGGGGAGGATACAAATGTAGGTGGGTTTAGCTTTGTTAATTTCTGAAAAGAAAAGTAGTAGTCTAGAACCATCATCTTAGACTTAAGCAGAAAAAGTCTTTTCTAAACTAAATTATGTAGGACCCTAAACAAGATGAAAACTGGAGCACCTCAGGAAAAAAATAAATACTATGGTTCCACCTACCTTCCACCCTCCCCTACCCCCAGATCACCTGAGTCATAGTTGGAATCCTAGGGCTGGGTGGTAACCTACAGGATGCTGTAGAATGCCTCCTGCTGAGAGAATTTGGTGAGGATTTTTCATCTATCAACCTCAGTGTAGAAGGGGAACTTGATAAATTCTACAGATCCTTGGGCTAAATGTATTCTATTTCTTTGGTCTCCTGGCAGGCAGGAATTTGTGGACGCTTATGTGAATTATGTCTTCCAAATCTCAATTCATGAGTGGTACACAGCTTTCTCCAGCGGCTTCTTAAAGGTGTGTGGTGGCAAAGTGCTAGAGCTCTTCCAGCCTTCAGAACTGAGGGCCATGATGGTGGGGAACAGCAGCTACAACTGGGAGGAACTGGAAGAGGTAAGCCTAAAAGATGCAGTCTTTTACTTCTGAGTGAGTAGCAGCGGCCTGGGCAGGAATACCCAGACCTTGGTCTCTTTCTAAGTGATCTGTAATTAACTGGATTTGGGGGTCTCCTTCGAATCTCAGTGTTTATTTCTTAGTGCAAATGGTATACAGACGTCCACTTGTAATTTTCTGCTTCTGGAAGATAAATTTTTTTTTCTTTTTGTCTTTTTTGGGCAGACTGCCATCTACAAGGGTGATTACTCAGCCACACATCCCACCGTGAAACTATTCTGGGAAACATTTCATGAGTTCCCATTGGAAAAGAAGAAGAAGTTTCTGTGTAAGTATCAATAATGTCCATACGGTATTTGTCCACATTCAGGTATGTCCAACTCTTTGTGACCCCATGAACTATATAGCCTACCAGACTCCTCTGTCCATGGGATTTTCCAGGCAAGAATACTGGAGTGGCTTGCCATTTTCTTCTCCGGGGAAAGACTAAGTAAGGAAATATATTTACACTTTTTGTCTTAGTGATATCTCAGGCACAATAGAAGTTGTTAATCTTTATTTGTTGCTTATTAGGATGGGTTGAATGAAAGGAAGGAAAGCATTTCACTGTTTTTTGGGTTTTTTTTTGGCTCTAGAAATACTAGGTATTTTATATGTGATTCTTTGAAATATTACATTGATGAAATCAAATTGTTTGGATTAACCTCCCTTATTTCTCTAGCCTTTTAAAAATATTAGAGGAGTGTCCACTCTTAAGTGTAACTGGGCAGATGTGAATTATAATACCTTTATTGAGATTTAATTCACACACACATACTAAATAAGTTAAAGTGTACAATTCAGTGGGTTTTAGTATACTCACAGTTGTGAAACTATCAATTTTAGAACATGGGTATCACCCCGAGAAGAAACAGTATACTCATTAGCAGTCATTCCCAATTTTCTCGAGCTTCCCACCCCTTACTAATCTGCTATCTCTATGGATTCCCCGTGCTAGACATTTCATATAAATGAAATCATACAATAAATGGTCCTTTGTGACTGGCTGGATGACATTTGAGAATGGTAATACATTCAGAAAGGAGACTGATGTCTAGTTTACATGAACAAATTGAGCCTCTTAAAAATAGTAGAAATCTTTGTGTCATTCTGTAATCAGGGTCATAAATTAGCCAGTGAACAGTATAAAATTTAAAAACAGAATTTGAAAGTCAGTCTCTTTTGCTTTATAAGAATAAGCATATATTAGTATTAACGGAAGATTTACCCCCAGATTCTGCTGCTCACAGGGAGTAAAGATGAGAGGAAGTGGAGACCTTACAGAAGAATTCTTAAAAAAATCCCCGCTTCCCCTCTGCCCAGTTACATGGGCTCTAGAGAAACAGTGGCATATGAGTCAGGTGACAGGATAAGATTTGCCAGTGGAGCCTGTAGCGCTGTGATGAGCTGTGACAATCAAGAAGAGCCTGCTCTTGGTCTGGGGGTTTCCTTTAAATAAGACATTTTTCTGTTCAGAGACCTTTAGACTTTCATAAATCTATATACAGTCTTAATAATATTAGACTTTATTAGACTGTGTTTATTGTCTTTATTAAATGTTTATATATGTTTATATATATCACAGCCTCAGGTAGTGGCAGGTTATTTGAAAGTGCTCCTTAACTAATGATATCATTGTAGATTTTCTAGCAGTTCAACAAAGAAGGTTATCTGGTGCTGGAAAACTGGGAAAGACAGAAGGGTTGGTCTCTTTTTCCTAAGTCACAGTGTGTCTCAAGAGTGAAATGTCTCATATACTGCCGGTGTCAGATCTCCTGATTTAAGGGAAAGGCAAGCAAACAGATCCCAAATGGAAATTCACCAGCAAAGGGAATAGAAGCAGACACTTGAGGGGAGATGAGACCCTGAGGCCACATAGATTATTATCTTCTTCCTGGTTTCCCTGAGGTCATCTCTTTTCCTCTGGCAGCAATCCCCTTCCTCTTTGATTTTGTGAAGGCTGGTAACATTTATGAGAACACACATTTGATAGAGGCCATTTTAAAGGAAGGATGACTTTTTAAAAACTTTTACTGGAATATTATCACTATACAAGTGTATATTAGTTTCTGCTGTACAACAAAGTGAACCAGCTATATATGTACACATATATCCCCTTCCTCCCTCTTGTACCTCCCTCTCACCCCGACCCCACCCCTCTGGGTCATCACAGAGCACTGAGCTGAGCGCCCTNGTGTTGGAGAAGACTCTTGAGAGTCCCTTGGACTGCAAGGAGATCCAACCAGTCCATTCTGAAGGAGATCAGCCCTGGGGTTTCTTTGGAAGGAATGATGCTAAAGCTGAAACTCCAGTACTTTGGCCACCTCATGTGAATAGTTGACTCATTGGAAAAGACTTTGATGCTGGGAGGGATTGGGGGCAGGAGGAGAAGGGGACGATAGAGGATGAGATGGCTGATGGCATCACCGACTCAATGGACGTGAATTTGAGTGAACTCTGGGAGTTGGTGATAGACAGGGAGCCCTGGCGTGCTGTGATTCATGGGGTCTCAAAGAGTCGGACATGACTGAGCAACTGAACTGAACTGAACTGAAAGATTTAACAAGGTTAAATAAACTTCAGAGAAAAGAAACTTATTACATGAGGAACAATCACAACAGAAAGCAATAAAGAATTTTTTAAGCAAATGAGAACTATTAAAAGACATATTATTATAGAAGAAATGTTTATTTAAAAATTGCCATCTAATAGGATTTTGTATTTCTTTCCTATAAAAATTGTTAAGGCAAAAAGAGTTGAATTTATTGGTGCTCATAAAGTATTTGCTAGGACAATATTTATTTAATGAATTAATTTCTTATTTTGAGAAATCATTTTGATTCACTAAATATAATACTTCTACCTGTTTTACAAACAATGTACTTTAATTTCCTGCCCTCTAGTGACAAAAATAATGTATTCATGCCTTTATATGGAACAAATTCTGTTAGGAAATAAAGTTGCATAAGAGGGTTTGGGAATAGAAACTAGAAAGTTTGGCCTTCATGATTAATGTACAATAACCATTTTAGTTTGGCAAAAATTTTTATTCAGAGTCAAATAGATGACTTTAAACTGTGAAGCAAAAATCAATGTGTTGTTTCTAGCTATCCCTTGGCCTATATCTTTATAATTAGAAGGTATATGCCATGGGCAGAGGAGCCTGGCAGGCTACAGTCCACAGGGTTGCAGAGAGTTGGACATGATGGAATTGACCTATATAGAAAACTTGGTAACAATGAGAAAATTAACAATTTCTAAATTTTTAATCTTAAATAGCAGAATTGAAGGAAATTTACTAATTGTAAAAATTCCCCCAGAGCTTCCCTGGTGGCTCAGTGGATAAGAATCTGCCTGCCAATGCAGGAGACATGGATTCGATCCTTGGATCAGAAAGATCCCACATGCCACGGAGCAACGAATTCAGCATGTCACAAGTACTGAGCTGTGCTCTAGAGCCTGGGAACCACAACTAAGAAGCCCACGTGCCACAACTGCAGAAGCTCATGCTCCACAACAAGAAAAGCCACTGCAAGAAGAAACCCACATACTGCGACAAGAGTAGTCCCCATTCGCTGCAACTCGAGAAAAGTCCGTGCAGCAACAAAGACCCAGCACAGCCAAAAATAAATAAATTTCAAAAATAAAGTCAAAAACTAAAAATTTATCCCAATATTGTTTTTAAGTCCAGACAATAGTCAGTTCAATAATCAGGCTTGGATTTAATGCCTGAGATAAAAAATAATCAAACTGGCTGACTATTATGATAAGACTAAACGAGAGAGAGTTACTAGATTTGATTAAGTGTGACATTAAAATTTTTGGTATTCTAATTACAGACTGCATTATTGCTTTCACTGTCCGAACATTTTGGTGTTCCTGTACAGGAATGCACGTGGCATTTGTGCAATTATCATCAACAAATGCACTGAGTGTCTACTCTGTGCTAGTTTCAGTTGCTCAATGACCGAATTAAAAGAAGGAGCTCATTCCTCATGCCACATTCCCAGGCTTTGATGGAGCTCTGGGCTCCTGCAACCTAGGTGGTGACTCTGTGTTCTGATGAACAGACTAGGTCGCTGCCTCTCATCTGTGGTGATCTTCTAAACTCTATTTCCCTACTTTGTGGGGCACATGGGATAGGACAGAAGACAGGAATATGTTTCATTGGGGCTGCAGGGCCTTGCTGAAAATGTGAACTCCAGGGCCAGCTATTTCTGTAGCCATTCATCACTGTCAGTCACAGTGGGGATCCAGTGCCTCTCTTTACCAAGCATGGCCAGAAGGCTCCTTGGAAATGTGTGAGCTCTCCACTGGCTTTCCAGGTCCCTGTCCCTGCATGAACAGTGGGGTAGAGTAGGATGAAAGGTGAAAGGGTTAGTCCCTCAGTCGTGTCCAACTCTTTGCAACCCCATGGACTGTAGCCCACCAGGCTCCTCTGTCCGTGGGATTCTCCAGGCAAGAATACTGGAATGGGTTGCCATTTCCTTCTCCAGGGGATCTTCTTGACCCAGGGATTGAATCCAGGTCTCCTGTAATGCAGGCAGATTCTTTGGTGTTTGAGCCACCAGGGGAGGGGCAGCTCTGATAATAAAGAGCAGGATGAAATCCTCCCAAAATGTGATAGGTTGCGGACTGGCACACTCTATGCTGGGCCCTCACTCACTGCATGTTTCATGTGGACCTGACTCTACTCCTTAACAGCAGCCTCATCAGGTAAGTGTTAACATCCCCACTTACAGACAAGTAACTGATAGGGAGAGGCTATACCTATAGTTGTGCTCAGAACTCATGTCTGGACCATTATTTATGGATTTAGTTGACTTAAAAGACAATGGCAGATGATGTTAGTGGAAAGGATAAGTAATAGTTTGGCATCTTTACAAATGCTAACTTTTAATCTTTAATATAGATTTTATCTCAGTTTTCAAGTGAGGAAACTGAAGTTAAATTGTCCAAGGCCACACAGCTAGTAAATGGAAAAGCCTGGAACTGAACCCAGATTGACCTGACTTCCCTCTGCCAGAGATCAAGTGGTATATATGTGAGTGTGTGGGGTTCCTCACCATCCAAAGGCCAATTTTCACGCCCAATTCAACAATCAATCACGGCCCTCTTGCTCTGGAACTGGGATCTTCTCCTTGGACTCTTCTCCTGGCACTTTCCGGGCAGCCCCTATAAAGCTTCAGAGCTTTGCAATGAGCCATGACTGTTCCTCAGCTGCTGCCTCTCCACTCAGATTCAGACTGGAATGAAGGACAATTTGGTCTCCTGCAACAGACCTCATGGGACTTCCCCGGTGGTTGATTGGTAAAGAATTCACCTGCCAATGCAGGAGACACAGGTTCAATCCCTGGGTTGGGAAGATCCCCTGGAGAAGGAAATGGCAACCCACTCCATGGACAGAAGAATTCCATGGACAGAAGAGCCCAGCAGGCTACAGTCCATGGGGTTGCAAAGAGTTGGACATGACTGAGTAACTAAACAACGACAACAGACCTCATGACCATAATAGGACAGTGACAAGAGCATCTGCTTAAAAAAAAAAAAAAGACAGAAAAAAAACCTGACCTCACTTAAAAGGAACACTGGGGCATGTTAGAGAGAACATTCAAGGAAAGAGAAAAGGAGAGAAAGAGGCCACAGACAGCTGTTTTTAAACCTCTTCAACACTGCCACAGGAGCCAGGAACAAGAGAAGCAGGGGCTTCTACCATGTGGAACTCACTGGGGCTTTTACTGCCAAGAATGAAACATCTGCAAATTTCTTGATTTTTTTTTCTTCTTCATGACAGTTTGGTCTCCTGAAAGCCAGAAGAAGCAATGAGAAGAGCTGCTCCTCCTAATAGAATTCCAATAAGAAATCTTGTAAGTAGGTGATTTTATGGACTGTAAATGCATCTCAAATGCTGCCTCCTTGGCATGAAGACTGTGGGGCTGGGTTATGGTGGAAAGAGGGAAGGCATTTACTTTTGGAGCTTAGACACTTTGCCAGGCTGGAGTGGCTGGTGACACACAGTCACTCTGAGGTGTGTGACATACAGTCACACCATCACTAGTAGACGGTGGAGAGATGCTAAATGAAAGGTGAGAGAATAGCCAAGATGCCCTTAACCTATGTATTAATAATATATTGGGTTGGCCAAAAAGTTTATTTGGGTTTTTCCATAGGATAGTAAGGAAAAACCTGAATAAACTTTCTTGCCAACCCAATATAATAATATTAATACTGAAACAAAGCAACTCTACTGGAAGGGGGTTCAAACCCACACAGACGCATGTCCATCGGATCTTAAGTCTAACGCCTTAACCACTCAGTCAGAGGATGAGATGGTAGGATGGCATCATTGACTCAATGGACATAAACTTGAGCAAACTCTAGGAGATAGTGAAGGATACGGAAGCCTGGTGTGCTGCAGTCCATGGGGTCACAGAGAGTTGGACACAACTGAGTGGCTGAACAACACCAACAAAACAAAGAAGAGAAAAGCTCACTGGATCTTCTTTCTTCCTCCTCTACCAAAAAGGTTCTATTGCCTGGACCTAGAATCCTGCTGTTGGAACAATGGCCAGGGATGTCATGATCTGGCTTAACTGTTGCGGGCCATCCAGGAAATTATTCACCATTTATTTCCACAAGAGGATACATTCTGAGTTCCAGTTAGTCAACTTTCCAATGCATTTTTTGGAAGGCAATCAGGTTTTAAATTGGGAATGGCCTGAAGCGCCTCATTAGTGTTCCTGTGTGCCAATGCATGTAATCCTATTGAGAATGTGCTTTAAGAAATCATTCAGCAAAAATCAGAAATTCATGTATACTAAAGAAAGTAATGATCTTTATCACATTGTAAGGGTACAGGGAAGATGTACTGGTTGGGGCAGGTATTTCTGTAGTAATAGTTAAAGGAGACTAACTCAAGGCAAAATAAGCTGAAAGACCAATTATAATTTCAAAATACTGAATGGCATGTCTATTTTAGTTAAGAGTTTCCGTATGTAGATGTAGGACTGAATTTAGTTCTGCACTTTTGGAAAGTCCTCAGTTTTTTTCTTTGTAAGTTTAACATACATCAATCTCTCACTCTCTCCCCCTTCACCCACTGGCACCCATTCCTGTATGTTTTGGCTTAGCCTTTCACATAGTACATAGCTGTGACTGTGAAAATTATGTGCAGTGGTTTAAAAAATTTGCAAGGAGACATACAATGTTAAATGTTAAGTTGTATTCCATTTACAACATTGCATTTCCAAGCATAATGATACAAACAGAAATACTGATTACTAATTTCTAAATCACAGTTCTTTTTATCATCTACCTTATTTTCTATGCATTTTTACTCTTTTTCATCTGACATCTGCTCGTAATCTGTTTGTCAATTAAATCTGAGGTCTCTTGAGAGTCCCTTGGACTGCAAGGAGATTCAACCAGTCCATCCTAAAGGAAATAAGTCCTGAATATTCATTGGAAGGACTGATGCTGAAGCTGAAACTCCAATACTTTGGCCACCTGCTGCAAAGAGCTGACTCATTTGAAAAGACCCTGATGCTGGGAAAGACTGAGGGCACGAAGAGAAGGGGATGACAGAGGATGAGATGGCTGGATGGCATCACCTACTCAATGGACATGAGTTTGAGTGAACTCCGGGAGCTGGTGATGGACAGGGAGGCCTGGTGTGCTGCGGTTCATGGGGTCACAAAGAGTCGGACACGACTGAGCAAATGAACTGAACTGAACTGAATATTTCCTTTAGAGTTGTCTATTAATGGATTTCGCTTTTTTCAAATAAAAATGTTGTCCTCCCAGACCTTTTCACTTAGATAACACTGTTCTTCATTTGGTGACTTCCCAGGGGGCACAGAGGTAAAGAATTCGCTTGCCAGTGCCGGGGATACAAGACACCTGGGTTCCATCCCTGGGTCAGAAAGATCTGGAGTAGGAGACGGCAACCCACTCCAGAATTCTTGCCTGGGAAATTCCATAGACAGAAGAGCCTGGCGGGCCACAGCAGTCCATGGGGTCACAAAGAGTTGGATGCATGGCACGCACTTCACTCTGTTGGGAGAATAAAGGCCTTCTTCCCAAGTTCTTCTGAGAAGACAGGGTTATATACACACTGATTTTTGTTTTTAAAATGATATCCTAGGAAATTACCTGCCAAGCAAAGTCAAGGCAGTGGGGGTCAAGGTCTATGGTGGGGTGGTGGCAACTGTGTGAGATCCGCAGGACACAATTCACCCAGGACACCTTAAGTCTTCCTCTTACACTCCATTGGCCAACTCATCCTCAGAAAGTGACTGCAAATTTTCTGTCTGCAGGAAGAGAGAAAAGTCTAAACTGTGAGGAATGTGCAATTATTTATAACTGACTTTTAGCTGTTTGTTTTTGTTTGTTTTTCTTCCATATACTCTCATGATAAGAGGTGAGTGATCAAAGTTCCATCTGCCTCCCCTCATCACTCCCCCTCACTTGCATTATCATTTACACCTCCCTCTCCTCCCCCATCATGGAAAAACTGTCTTCCACAAAACCAGTCCCTGCCAAAAAGGTTGGGGATTGTTTATCCATTCTCATCATTCTTTTTCTTATCTAGTGTCTCCATGTCAGTTTTTGCAGACTTCTACTAGGCCATTTAATGACATTGTATTATAACTTGTTTTTATTCAAATATAGTTTGGTGTGCACCCTTTCTCCTAGCTGGAATGTAAGCTTCTAAAATGCAGAAACCATAATTTCTTTTTTTTCATTTTTGTATCATGGAGCTTCATTCACTATACATCTTAAGTTAACTGAGAAAAATAAAAAAAGATCTATTTTCCAGGGAAAACTAACATTGCTTCACTGCTACCTATTCATTGCATTATAGTTTTTGTCAGAGAAGCAAAATGATACCAAGGTTCTAAGAGAGGAATGAAACAGAATATACAACATTTGATTGCGTGTATGAGGGGAGAACATAATCTTTCTTATTCAGATAATGAGGTGCTATGCAGGAAGGACAAATGAAGACAGGACCCCTCTACCCACCCACCCAGACACCTGAAGTGGCTGCCTTCAGCTGTTGGAGAATTGTGTGTGGCTGGGGTGGGCTGGCAGCCTGGATGAAAGGAGGATTCTGAAATGCAAAGAGGGAAGACAACCAAGGGAGACCTTATCAACCTTAGTCCTGTTCTGCTTTAAGTCTTTTTTTCTTTTTTTGGTCAAATTTATATTAGGGTAAAGTTGGTTGGAAAGATAGTGCTAAGTTGTGTCTGACTCTTGCAATCCTATGGACTGTAGCCCCCCAGGCTCCTCTGTCCATGGGTTTCTCCAGGCAAGAATACTGGAGTGGGTTCCTTCTCCAGGGGAACTTCTGGACCCAGGAATTGAACCCAGGTCTCCTGCATTGCAGACAGATGCTTCACCAACTGAGCCACAAGGGAAGCCCTTGGTTGGAAAACCATAGAAGATGTCCTGCTTTATACCCCTGTATGTGTTCAAATAAAGACACTGAAGCTGGGAGGCAAGATGGCGGGACAGATGGCCAACTTTGGATGGCTACGAGGAGGTGGGATAGGCTGCCTTCCTCCACCTCCTGTTTCTCCTGGCAAGTTTATGCATTTGTCATGGTGTGAAAAGGTGGGAAAACAATGTCAGGGAGGATGCTTGAATATATAGGTTGAAGGCAAAAATGTAATGACACTACGTAAAGCAGCAAATGCCAAAGTCCACTTCCTTCAAGTGCAAGAAGATGCTGACTTGGATCTTATTCCAGTATGAATATTCTTACCACATCTTACTTGTGAATTTGAAGTCCTTAGGTCACAGGTGTGTCTGGCATGTGACTGGGTGGTCAGCAGGGGTAGGGAGTGAGAGGTGCAGGCAGGACACACTGAAATTGCCAGTTGTCTTTAAGAGAACCAGCCTCCAGGGTCTAGGCTCTGTCCCCACGGAGTTTGTGTTCTGTGGGATTCCACCAAGAGGTACATGGAGATGGGAATGGCATTCCCTTGGATTTCAGCCTGTAGAATCCCAGTGGGTTGTGATTGGAGAACCAAGTGAGGGAGAGTAGGGGACTCTGGGGCCATAGAGCGAAACCCTATACTGCAGTCCACAAGACTCAGCAGTTTAACCCTTGAGGGATGCTAAGTGGTGGCGGAGGCCCATGACCTATCATCAGCTCCTTCATCTTTAGATATTGATGAAATGGAGTTGAGTGATTCGATAGCCCCATCAAACTGATGAGCACTCTAGTACTGTAAAGCATGTATATCTGCGGAGATTTTGTTTTAAGCCCAATATTTTGCTTCTTGCTGCAAGAACCAGTTTAGAAAGCAGCCCTGTGCCTTCAGGCTTTAGTGATCTGGGAGGAAAGTACCTGGAGCCACATGTTTTGCTCCTAGATTGAAAGGGAAAACCATTCCTGAGCCAAAGGAGCAGCGTGTGCTTTGCTGAGGGCTGCTGCTGCTGCTGCTAAGTCGCTTCAGTCATGACCAACTCTGTGCGACCCCATAGATGGCAGCCTACCAGGCTCCCCCATTCCTGGGATTCTTCAGGCAAGAACACTGGAGTGGGTTGCCATTTCCTTCTCCAATGCATGAAAGTGAAAAGTGAAAGTGAAGTTGCTCAGTCATGTCTGACTCTTAGCGACCCCATGGACTGCAGCCTTCCAGGCTCCTCCGTCCATGGGGTTTGCCAGGTAAGAGTGCTAGAGTGGGGTGCCATTGCAGAGGGTGTGAATTTCATCATCCCTCGAAACCTGTTATGGGGCTTAACTGGATATTGCTTTCTGGATAGAATGCCATCAGAAGAGAAGCAAATCCCTCATGAATAAATTAATTCTCTTGTGACCCTAACTGCAAAGGTAATATGGCATTCATTTAATAAAGGCAGATTTTAGCAGTCCAGAGTTGTATCAATCTGCTGTTGGCTCATTCAGAAAATTGTTTCAAGTCTTATTAAATTATTAGATGTGTGCTCTTCTTACCTCTGAGCAAAGAAAACACCTGGAAGTGTGGCTGGGATGTCTAAGACTAAGGCATATATTATGCAAATATGAAATCAAGACCTGTTAGCAAATGCCACAATCTTGGGACAGAGACCCAAGAATTATTCACCTCTCTGATTTTTGGCTACCAGGGTCTTAAAAATAATTCACAGCTTGAAATCCTTAATCATTAGAAGATCATTCCTAAGTTTTACTGTCCATGAGTTTCTCAAGGCAAAAATACTAAAGTTGTTTACTGTTCCCTTCCTCAGTGGACCACAATTTAGAAAAGACAGAGGAATCAGAGATCAAATAGCCAACATCCATTGGATCACAGAGAAAGCAAGGGAATTCCAGAAAAGCATCTACTTCTGCTTCTCTGACTACATCAAAGCCTTTGACTGTGTAGATTACAACAAACTGTGGAAAATTCTTCAAGAGGTGGGAATACCACACCACCTTTCCTGCCTCCTGACAAACCTGTATGCAGATCAAGAAGCAACAATTAGAACTAGACATGGAACAACAGACTGTTCCAAATTGGGAAAGAAGTACGTCAAGGCTGTATAATGTTAGCCTGTTTATTTAACTTATATGCAAAGTACATCATGTGAAATGATAAGCTGGATGAACCCCAAGCTGGAATCAAGATTTCCAGGAGAAATACCAACAACCTCAGATATGCAGATGATACAATTCTAATGGCAGAAAGCAAAGAGGTACTAAAGAACCTCTTGATGAGGATGAAAGAGGAAAGTGAAAAAGCTGGCTTAAAACTCAACATTCATAAAACTAAAATCATGGCATCCAATCCCATCACTTCATGGCAGATGGAGAAACAATGGGAACAGTTACAGACTTTATTTTCTTGGCTCCAAAATCACTGCAGATGGTGGCTGCAGCCATGAAATTAAAAGATGCTTGCTCCTTGGAAGAAAAGCTATGAACAATCTAGACAGCATATTGAAAAGCAGAAGCATCACTTTGCCAACAAAGGTTTGTAGAGTCAAAGCTATAGTTTTTCTGGTAGTCATATATGGATGTGAGAGTTGGACCATAAGAAAAGCTGAGTGCCCATGAATTGATGTTNAACAATCTAGACAGCATATTGAAAAGCAGAAGCATCACTTTGCCAACAAAGGTTTGTAGAGTCAAAGCTATAGTTTTTCTGGTAGTCATATATGGATGTGAGAGTTGGACCATAAGAAAAGCTGAGTGCCCATGAATTGATGTTTTTGAACTGTGGTGCTGGAGAAGACTCTTGAGAGTCCCTTGGACTGCAAGATCAAATCAGTCAAATCCTAAAGGAAATCAGTCCTGGATGTTCATTGGAAGGACTGATGCTGAAGCTGAAACTCCAATAATTTGATCAGCTGATACAAATTGCCAACTCACTGGAAAAGACTCTGATGCTGGGAAAGATTGAGGAGAAGGGGATGACAGAGGATGAAATGGTTGGATGGCATCACTGACTCAATGGATGTGAGTCTGAGCAAACTCTAAGAGATGGTGAAGGACTGGGAAGCCTGGCGTGTGCAGTCAATGGGGTCACAAAGAGTGGGACATTAGTTTAGATTTCAACAACGAATCCCAACATTATCTGTATATGCTATGCAAGGGCTTCTCTCCTAGTAGAAGCAGGGCTGCCATATGCACAACTCCAAGGCAGCATTTGAGAGGAGGCAATGGCAACCCACTCCAGGACACTTGCCTGGAGAATCCCATGGATGGGGGAGTCCATGGGGTCGCTAAGAGTCGGACATGACTGAGCAATTTCACTTTCTCTTTTCACTTTCATGCATTGGAGAAGGAAATGGCAACCCACTCCAGTGTTCTTGCCTGAAAAATCCCAGGGACAGAGGAGACTGTTGGGCTGCCATCTGTGGGGTCGCACAGAGTCGGACATGACTGACATAACTAAGTAGCAGCAGCAGCAGCAAGGCAGCTTTCAGTTTGCTACAGTATAAGAGATGGAATGTTTTTCGCTATTTCCTGGAAATATAGTTGTCACAATGACTCCTCCTATTGTCTCCCATCTATTTTTTTTTCAGTATGGATATAATATACCCAAATCCACTCTGATAACAAACTAAGAAAATTAAATCACAATGAAAACCTATAGAAAATGTGGGAGAAAAGAACTCAAAGTAATGAAAAGTTATCTCTAACCTAGGTCTATGGTTTCAGAGATGAGAAAACAAGGGTCACACAAATATCCATTAAATACCTATAATACTTAACTACAGGCTTCCCAGGTGGGGCAATGGTAAAGAATCCACCTACCAATGCAGGAGACGGGGGTTTGATCCCTGGGTCAGGAAGATCCCCTGGAGTAAGAAATGGCAACTCATTCCAGTGTTCTTTCCTGGAAAATTCCATGGATTAAGGGAGCCTGGTGGGCTACAGTCTATGGGGTCGCAGAATTGAACACAATTTTAATAGCTGCATAGTGGCCTATCCTATTAAATAGATACAATAATTAATGAATTACATCTTAAATAAACTTAAAATTTTTTGAAAATTTTGTTGTTATGGCAATTCCTCAGACTACTATTCACTGAAGAGTTGAGACAGTGCTATTTTTATATGTGATGGACCAGAAGTTCAATAATATATCAGCAATGGAATTTTAGAACCCCACTTTTAAGGTATCAGTAGTCAGTAACACATAAAGCATGCATAATGTTTTAAGTAGGTATTTTATTTAAGAATTACCCTCCTTAAGTGTTCAGTCTGAGGCAGGTCCTATGCTAAGAGATCAGTGCATAGCGTCTCATGTAATCCTTATACTTGTCCTAGGACTTAGGTTGGATAATTACAAGATATCTAATAGATAATGTGGGTTTGGCTCCAGACCTCAGCAAGAAAGTCAATATTAAAATAAAATGAGTCACAGGAATTTCTGTTTTCCCAGTGCATAGTGTATCGTGAGTGTTAGTATTAAGTCTAAAAACACAACGTACATACGTTAAAATACTTAATTGCTAAACAATGTAACCATCATTGGAGTCTCTACCCAGTCATCATCTTTTTGCAATGGTAACATGAAAGATCACTGATCACAGATCTCTTTAAAGATAATAATAATAACGGTGAAAAAGTTAGAAATATTGTAAGAATCACCAAAGTGTGGGACTTCCCTGATGGCCCAGTGGATAAGAATCCACCTGCCAATGCAGGGGACAGGGGTTCGATCCCTAGTCCTGGAGGATTCCACATGCTGCAGAGGAAGAAACCTGTAAGCCCATAGCTACTGCGCCCATGTGCCCAGAGCCCATACTCTGCAAAAAGAGAAGCCACTGCCGTGAGAAGCACACGCATTACAGTGAAGAGCAGCCCCCACTCACTGCAACCAGAGAAAGCCCACGCTGCAATGAAGCCCCAGTGCAGCCTGAATAATAAATAAAGATTTAATAATAAAAAAAGAATCACCAAAAGGTTACACAGAGAGAAAAAGAGAAAATGGGATTCCACATGCTGCAGAGATTAGAAAAATGGTGCTGATGGACTTTTTCAAAGCAGGGTTGCCACAAACTCTCAATTTGCAAAAAATACGGTATTTGCAAAACACAAATTGAAATGCAATAAAATGAAATACACCTGTACTCCCAGATAAGGAGTACAGATAAGGAATCTGAAGTTGACAGTGACCAAAAGACTTGCCCCAGGTACACAGGTAGTGAGAAGCATGTTCAGGAACCAACTCAAGACCTCTAACATCAAGGCCATTGTCATATTGCCACTTCTTGCCTTGAAGATATTAAAGCAGAATTTCTAGCAAGAAAAAACGTAAACACAGGACAATGAAAACAAGGTCAGGGTACAAAGTTCATGAGGCACTTTTTTCTTATTGTATTTTCAAGAAAATATGGATATTATATTAATAATTAATGGTTTAGATGTTTTGAATTCACTTAAATATGTATGACTGTTATTTATTAAAATACTAATAATCCATTGGGTTTCCCAGGTGGCTCAGTGGTAAAGAATCCTCCCATCAATGAAGGAGACACAGGAGACATGGATATGATCCCTGGGTCAGGAAGATGCCCTGGAATAAGAAATGGCAACCCACTCCAGTATTTCTTGCCTGGAAAATTCCATGGACAGAGGAGCCTAGTGGGTTACTACGGTCCATGAAATAGCAAAGAGTAAGAAACGACTGACCATGCACACATGCATACAATAATCCATTAAGTTTAAATAATCAAAAACATAATAAACATAATACACCTAAACATTAAAAATGTAAATTTCAATATCAATGCGCCATCCCCCCAGATAAAGGCAAAGAATTATATTTGTCCTATAGTGGAATTACTGGGTAAAGAATGGTTGGTTCATATACTTGGGAATTTCCTGGATGAAATATGAACTGGTCACTGGCCACAGAGGTCAAGGAGAGACAGAAGAGAGAGACAGACCATGCTCTGTTTGAGAGGCTCCATCGAGAGGCTCCATCAAGAGGCAGCAGGTGGAACAAGGCAAGAAAGTTAAAAGTCTCCCGTCCAAGGGGCTGTGCAACGAATAGATGTCCACATCTGTCCACCAAATCTTAAAAGCTTATAGAGAGGCCTCATTGGGGTTCAGCCACCGACTCAGTTTGGTGGGTCTCAACAACGTGTTACTCTCTGAAGGCGAGTGCCGGAAACTTTGTCCCACCCGGAGCGCTGGGCAGAAGGTACACTCCAACAGAGGAGAGAGTGTGGTCCCTCCCCCCTGCCCGTGCGCAGCTGTGAGGGGAGGGGCGGGGTCAGCCCACCATCCTGTCCCCTGGATGACCTCCTCCGACGAGGATAGAGGTACAGCTTAATATTTTTAATATTTGCTGCCAAATTTTCTTTCAAAAAGTTTCTATTTTCCTTCCAATTTTTCTTGCTGACACTCTTGTCGAATTGGGAGTAGGTCTTTTTCTTAGTTCCTCAAAAATAATTCCTCAGGAGTACCTCTTTAAAATTTTCGTTTTAATTATCTGCCCATTTGATAGTGGAAAATGATCTTCCTTGTTTGAANGGGTGGAGACCGAGGGGTGTCTCTGCCCACGTCCGCCATGCCCACTGCTGGTTGCAAGGTTGGGGAGGGGAGGCATGACCCTGAGACCCTTCTTCAGACAGTGATGCTGGCCCCTAGCCAAGACTTCTTCCCAGACAGGAGGGCGGGGTCCCTAGGGAGACCTTCCTTCAGGCAGGACTCGGGGCCATGACCCAGACACACCACCCCAGCTGCTCTCGGAGCCTTCTCTCCCAGCCCATCTTGAGAGCACTGCTCCCGAGTTGAACCCCTCATTGTCCTGGGGGTGGGACGGTCTGCAGCCCCTCGGGCTCCAGCCAGCTCGAGAGTCTTTAGCATTGTGAAGTCCGGGAAGTCTGGCCCTGGAAGTTGGTACTGGAGACTGTGGGAGTGCCTCGGGCCAGCTGCTTCTCACCCCCAGGCTCTGTCTGGGCCAGATGGCCTGGAGGCGGGCTGTCCAAGGACACTCTTGCTCCCCTCCCGGGAAGAAGGATGTTGGTGGGGAGACAGGTGAGAATGCGTTCCTGGGTTCCACTGACCCCGAGGCCCCCTGCTGGCCAGGACAGGTGCTGTGACGGGGACAGGTGGGGGCGCAGCCGGAGGAGCCCCCGCNTGCACAACTCCAAGGCAGCATTTGAGAGGAGGCAATGGCAACCCACTCCAGGACACTTGCCTGGAGAATCCCATGGATGGGGGAGTCCATGGGGTCGCTAAGAGTCGGACATGACTGAGCAATTTCACTTTCTCTTTTCACTTTCATGCATTGGAGAAGGAAATGGCAACCCACTCCAGTGTTCTTGCCTGAAAAATCCCAGGGACAGAGGAGACTGTTGGGCTGCCATCTGTGGGGTCGCACAGAGTAGGACATGACTGACATAACTAAGTAGCAGCAGCAGCAGCAAGGCAGCTTTCAGTTTGCTACAGTATAAGAGATGGAATGTTTTTCGCTATTTCCTGGAAATATAGTTGTCACAATGACTCCTCCTATTGTCTCCCATCTATTTTTTTTTCAGTATGGATATAATATACCCAAATCCACTCTGATAACAAACTAAGAAAATTAAATCACAATGAAAACCTATAGAAAATGTGGGAGAAAAGAACTCAAAGTAATGAAAAGTTATCTCTAACCTAGGTCTATGGTTTCAGAGATGAGAAAACAAGGGTCACACAAATATCCATTAAATACCTATAATACTTAACTACAGGCTTCCCAGGTGGGGCAATGGTAAAGAATCCACCTACCAATGCAGGAGACGGGGGTTTGATCCCTGGGTCAGGAAGATCCCCTGGAGTAAGAAATGGCAACTCATTCCAGTGTTCTTTCCTGGAAAATTCCATGGATTAAGGGAGCCTGGTGGGCTACAGTCTATGGGGTCGCAGAATTGAACACAATTTTAATAGCTGCATAGTGGCCTATCCTATTAAATAGATACAATAATTAATGAATTACATCTTAAATAAACTTAAAATTTTTTGAAAATTTTGTTGTTATGGCAATTCCTCAGACTACTATTCACTGAAGAGTTGAGACAGTGCTATTTTTATATGTGATGGACCAGAAGTTCAATAATATATCAGCAATGGAATTTTAGAACCCCACTTTTAAGGTATCAGTAGTCAGTAACACATAAAGCATGCATAATGTTTTAAGTAGGTATTTTATTTAAGAATTACCCTCCTTAAGTGTTCAGTCTGAGGCAGGTCCTATGCTAAGAGATCAGTGCATAGCGTCTCATGTAATCCTTATACTTGTCCTAGGACTTAGGTTGGATAATTACAAGATATCTAATAGATAATGTGGGTTTGGCTCCAGACCTCAGCAAGAAAGTCAATATTAAAATAAAATGAGTCACAGGAATTTCTGTTTTCCCAGTGCATAGTGTATCGTGAGTGTTAGTATTAAGTCTAAAAACACAACGTACATACGTTAAAATACTTAATTGCTAAACAATGTAACCATCATTGGAGTCTCTACCCAGTCATCATCTTTTTGCAATGGTAACATGAAAGATCACTGATCACAGATCTCTTTAAAGATAATAATAATAACGGTGAAAAAGTTAGAAATATTGTAAGAATCACCAAAGTGTGGGACTTCCCTGATGGCCCAGTGGATAAGAATCCACCTGCCAATGCAGGGGACAGGGGTTCGATCCCTAGTCCTGGAGGATTCCACATGCTGCAGAGGAAGAAACCTGTAAGCCCATAGCTACTGCGCCCATGTGCCCAGAGCCCATACTCTGCAAAAAGAGAAGCCACTGCCGTGAGAAGCACACGCATTACAGTGAAGAGCAGCCCCCACTCACTGCAACCAGAGAAAGCCCACGCTGCAATGAAGCCCCAGTGCAGCCTGAATAATAAATAAAGATTTAATAATAAAAAAAGAATCACCAAAAGGTTACACAGAGAGAAAAAGAGAAAATGGGATTCCACATGCTGCAGAGATTAGAAAAATGGTGCTGATGGACTTTTTCAAAGCAGGGTTGCCACAAACTCTCAATTTGCAAAAAATACGGTATTTGCAAAACACAAATTGAAATGCAATAAAATGAAATACACCTGTACTCCCAGATAAGGAGTACAGATAAGGAATCTGAAGTTGACAGTGACCAAAAGACTTGCCCCAGGTACACAGGTAGTGAGAAGCATGTTCAGGAACCAACTCAAGACCTCTAACATCAAGGCCATTGTCATATTGCCACTTCTTGCCTTGAAGATATTAAAGCAGAATTTCTAGCAAGAAAAAACGTAAACACAGGACAATGAAAACAAGGTCAGGGTACAAAGTTCATGAGGCACTTTTTTCTTATTGTATTTTCAAGAAAATATGGATATTATATTAATAATTAATGGTTTAGATGTTTTGAATTCACTTAAATATGTATGACTGTTATTTATTAAAATACTAATAATCCATTGGGTTTCCCAGGTGGCTCAGTGGTAAAGAATCCTCCCATCAATGAAGGAGACACAGGAGACATGGATATGATCCCTGGGTCAGGAAGATGCCCTGGAATAAGAAATGGCAACCCACTCCAGTATTTCTTGCCTGGAAAATTCCATGGACAGAGGAGCCTAGTGGGTTACTACGGTCCATGAAATAGCAAAGAGTAAGAAACGACTGACCATGCACACATGCATACAATAATCCATTAAGTTTAAATAATCAAAAACATAATAAACATAATACACCTAAACATTAAAAATGTAAATTTCAATATCAATGCGCCATCCCCCCAGATAAAGGCAAAGAATTATATTTGTCCTATAGTGGAATTACTGGGTAAAGAATGGTTGATTCATATACTTGGGAATTTCCTGGATGAAATATGAACTGGTCACTGGCCACAGAGGTCAAGGAGAGACAGAAGAGAGAGACAGACCATGCTCTGTTTGAGAGGCTCCATCGAGAGGCTCCATCAAGAGGCAGCAGGTGGAACAAGGCAAGAAAGTTAAAAGTCTCCCGTCCAAGGGGCTGTGCAACGAATAGATGTCCACATCTGTCCACCAAATCTTAAAAGCTTATAGAGAGGCCTCATTGGGGTTCAGCCACCGACTCAGTTTGGTGGGTCTCAACAACGTGTTACTCTCTGAAGGCGAGTGCCGGAAACTTTGTCCCACCCGGAGCGCTGGGCAGAAGGTACACTCCAACAGAGGAGAGAGTGTGGTCCCTCCCCCCTGCCCGTGCGCAGCTGTGAGGGGAGGGGCGGGGTCAGCCCACCATCCTGTCCCCTGGATGACCTCCTCCGACGAGGATAGAGGTACAGCTTAATATTTTTAATATTTGCTGCCAAATTTTCTTTCAAAAAGTTTCTATTTTCCTTCCAATTTTTCTTGCTGACACTCTTGTCGAATTGGGAGTAGGTCTTTTTCTTAGTTCCTCAAAAATAATTCCTCAGGAGTACCTCTTTAAAATTTTCGTTTTAATTATCTGCCCATTTGATAGTGGAAAATGATCTTCCTTGTTTGAATTTGAATTTCTTGACTAATTATGAGGTTTGACTTTTCTTGTTGTATGTACTGGTGTTTGTTCCTGTGTAAACTTCCTGTTCTTTGACTTTGCTAAATTTTTTTTTACTGGGGTGTTTTATATATTTTTGTTCTTGTTGTAAGAGTTTTTCCTAAATGTATTGAGGATATTAACCTTCAGTTTGACATACATATTGCAATCTCCTCCTACAACTCCAAGTTTGTTGTTTACGTTTTAATTTTATTTATAGTGTTTTGTTTCTGTAGATGCTTTATAGTTTTAAGAGTCAAGTGAACACTTCTTGAAAGTTATTTCCTTTCCTGAACTCTGCTTTTGCATGCATAGCTGATTTCTGGTGGCTCTTTTGTATTTTTCAAGCCTTCAGTGTATGTTAATTTACATAATTACCTGGGCAGATGCTGTTTGGGAGAATATTATCTCATTAAAATGACCTGTTGGTTTTCTTTCTGAGGTTCTTGTGTCTGCCCTTTATAGTGAGGTACACTTTTATTTTTCTTACAAATGCCCAAATCCACTGTTGATCCCAGAAATACCATTTAGTGGAGCAACGAACAATTACTTTTTTTGCTGAAGATTGCTGCCTCAAAGTCATTTTCAGATTATTAAGAAATGAGGGAATTAGTTGAACAGGCTGGACCTCTTTTGGTGAAGATTAGAGAGAGAATGTACACAGTTTCTGAAAGGCGATCTTGCCTGAGAGAAATGATAATGCCTGAAATAAAAGGCTGCCCTCGCATCTCCTGTGGGCCCTCAGCGCATTTTAATCCTAATTAAAGAAGAAGTCCAAGAGAGAGTTTCCAGAAGGAGCTGATTATAACCACAGCTCCATATGGAACTCATCAAGGGTTACCACCGCAGCTGTGGCGCATTAGCACATGAGACTCGCACTGGAAATGTCTCCGTCAAAGCATCCACTGACAAATGGTTTGTTAAACTTGGCTGTGTGGGAGTCCTCTGGTGTTCTTAATACCACAGGGACAAGTTGTGTTCTACCAGGAGGCCCCCTGATTCCTTTAACCGTTCTGCATGTTTGTGCATAGATATTGCATGAAACCTTTTGGATTGCTAGAATGCCCTGGTTGTGTGCCTGATAGAGGGCACGGTACTCAGTTTTGGATCTTTATCTTGGGGCAGTGGGCTTGGATTGTTATCCACAAAGGGAAGTTGGAAAACGGAAATGCAGTGGCTTCTGGGCCACATATTGCTGAGGGGCTGGTGAAGTGCATAATGAGATCAGAAGGTCACTGGAGATGAGCATGCCTGTGTGCATGCTCAGTCGCTTCAGTTGTGTCCAACTCTTTGTGACATTATGGACTGGAGCCCACCAGGCTCCTCTGTCCATGGGATTCTCCAGGCAAGAATACTGGAGTGGGTAGCCATTCCCNAAGGTCACTGGAGATGAGCATGCCTGTGTGCATGCTCAGTCGCTTCAGTTGTGTCCAACTCTTTGTGACATTATGGACTGGAGCCCACCAGGCTCCTCTGTCCATGGGATTCTCCAGGCAAGAATACTGGAGTGGGTAGCCATTCCCTTTTCCAGGGGATCTTCCCAACCAGAGGATTGAACCTGTGTCTGCCTGTGTCTCCTGCCTTGTTGATGGATTCTTTACCCACTGAGCCACCAGGGAAGTCCATAAATATCGTCAAATCGCCCTGGAACAATTTGGTGAGCTTCTGCCACTCACAACAGAGGGACTAGAGATCCACTTGTTATTTCAAAACTGGAATAAGGTTTGGCATTGCCTTGGCAGCAAAACATAGGTATTTTAATGGTTAAGGTTTTCTTTTTTTTCCTTCTCTTACCACTCAAACTGGGACACTATTTTTCACCAGTAGTAACTCAAATGAACAAAGACCAGTGCAAAACGGACAGGAGAGAAAAAGCACATGTCACTGAAAACTAAAGACCATCTCACATCTCATTTTAGCTAATATTTCCTTTTCCCACATTCTCACCAATTGAACTCTTAAAGGCTAAAGGTAAAAGTGGGGGCAGAAGAAGCATGAGATTACCAACATCCTGAACACCCTGCTTCTCTCCTAGCCATTCAGAGTGCTGGCAGATTCAAAGGGAGATGGGGAGAGAGGACACCCATGGGCAGTGGCCAGGACAAGGAGCCCAGAGTGGGTGCTGACACCCTTTCTGGGTCTTGAGGGAGGATATGCGTTTTATTCTTCTTTGGGGCTTTGGGCTCTAAGAACAATTGTGAATTTGGTACCTGGAGACATACTGGGGGGTTTACTCTGGTTAGACAGGGCCCAGTGTCATGGATGACCCCTTTCTCTAGGCCAACAGCTCACCACTTGTCATTCTTGGATAAGAAGGGTTGTATGAAAACCTCCCAAGTACAAGGTGACATTATATATAGGTTCGGACAGTCCCAAGGGAACTGAGGATGCATTGCCATACTGGGTTTATGGAGTCAAGGCAGGCTGGCAGTCATTTGAGAATGGAGGGGGTACTCCAGACCCCAAAAATAGTTGTGCCTGTGGCCTACATTGCTATGTAATGCCACCAACTTTCCAAAACATGAAAAGCTGAGCTTGTGAGATAAGCAATTCAGAGGCCTTATGTTAATCAACAGGGAAAAGGTGATGTTTTATTTTAGAGTTATGTGTGGTGAGGCATATCTTTTTTCAATCAGGTGTCAAATGGCTAAGTTAACTGCAAAAATTCTAGTCAAAAAATCTAGCCTTGAGAATGAAGGGGTAACAGGCTTGGGCATAAGCTTTTAGGGCATAACTTCTGAGAAAGCTACTGATGAATTTAAAACAAAATATCAGTAGGTGTTTTATAAATTTATTTCCAAAGGATATTATACTTTTAAAACTTCATATAAGTCTTAAGTAGTTTTTCATAATTCAGAATAGGAACTGTTAATAATCATATAGAAGATATAACAGTCTTTTAAAATGTTTTGTTCTTAAGGAACTACTTTATAGCACAGGGGATATACTGCTCAATGTTATGTGGTAGCCTGGATGGGAGGGGAGTTGGGGTAGAATGCTGCTGCTGCTGCTAAGTCGCTTCAGTCGTGTCCGACTCTGTGCAACCCCACAGACAGCAGCCCATTGGGCTCCGTCATTCCTGGGATTCTCCATGCAAGAATACTGGAGTGGGTCGCCATTTCCTTCTCCAATGCGTGAAAGTGAAGTCACTCTGTCGTGTCTGACTCAGCCTACCAGGCTCCTCCATCCATGGGAGTTTCCAGGCAAGAGTACTGGAGTGGGATGCCATTGCCTTCTCCGTGGGGGTAGAATGGATACATGTAGATGCATGGACAAGGCCCTTCACTGTTCACCTGAAACTATTGCAACATTGTTAATTGGCTATACCCCAATACAAATTAAAGGTTTAAAAGTAAAAACAAAAAATAAATAAAATAACAAGCTATAGCTAAACATACTGGGCTTCCCTGGTGGTTCAGACAGTAAAGAACTGCCCACAAAGCTGGAGACCGAGGTTCAATCCCTGGGTGGAAAAGATCTCCTGGAGAAAGGCATGGCTACCCACTCCAGTATTCTTGCCTGGAGAATTCCATGAACAGAGAAACCTGGCAGGCCCCCAGTCCATGGGGGTCACAAAGAGTCAGAAATGACTGAGTGACTGATGCTTTCACTTTCAGACATATTGTGAAAGAATTTTCAAAGCCATACTGTCAAATTGAAAAATAAACTGAAGGATGATGCATAAAAAAGAAATTTTGTTTTAAATTCATTTGAATAAATGTAAGAAGAAAAATCATTGTAATTTATTATTTACTGTAAGGAATTAGCTTTCACAATCATGGAAGCCGAGAAGACCTCCAGTTGTCTGCCAGCAGAGACCCAGAAGAGCCAGTGCTGTACTTCAGCCTGAAGTTCTGAGTCTGAGGTCTGAGAACTGGGGGAGCCGATGGTGTAAGCCCTAGTCCAAGGGCAGGAGAAGATAAGTCCCAGCTAAGCAGTGAGGTAGGGAATAGGGTTAGGTTCTTCCTTCATCTTTTTTTCTACCCCAGACATGAATGGATTGGATGATTTTGTACCCACATCAAGGAGAGAATATGCTTCACAGTGTCCATGGATTCAAGTGCCAACGTCTCCCAAAACTCCCTCCCAGACACCCCCAGAAATGCTTGATTTCGGTACCTCATGGCCAGGTGAGTAGACACAAAATTAACCATCATAATCATGTTTGTGAAAAAAACTTTTAGAAGTATTTTATTCTTTGGTTTATAGGAGCAACATATTTCAAATGAGAGGATACAGGAAACCAGAATCTTTCACATTGTTGNTGGAATTCCATCACCTCCACTAGCTTTGTTCATAGTGATGTTTCCTAAGGCCCACTTACTTCACATTCCAGGATGTCTGGTTCTAGATGAGGGATCACGCCATCATGATTATCTGGGTCATGAAGATCTTCTTTGTAATCTTCTGTGTAATCTTGAGACCCCTTCTTAATATCTTCTGATTCTGTTAAGTTCATACTATTTCTGTCCTCTATTGTGCCCATCTTTCCATGAAATATTCCCTTTGTATCTCTAATTTTCTTGAAGAGATGTCTAGTCTTCCCCATTCTATTGTTTTCCTCAATGTCTTTGCATTGTTCACTGAGGAAGCCTTTCTTACTTCTCCTTGCTATTCTTTGGAATTCTGCATTCAAGTGGGTATATCTTTCCTTTTCTCCTTTGCCTTTAGCTTCTCTTTGTTTCTCAGCTATTTGCAAGGCTTCCTCAGAAAACTATGTTGCCTTTTTGCATTTCTTTTTCTTGGGAATGGTCTTGATCCCTGCCTCCTATACAATGTCACAAACCTCTGTCCATAGTTCTTCAGACAGTATATCATATTGAATCCCTTGAATCTGTTTGTCACTTCTACTTTATAATCATAAAGGATTTGACTTAGGTCATCCCTGAATGTTCTAGTGGTTTCNGCCTCCTATACAATGTCACAAACCTCTGTCCATAGTTCTTCAGACAGTATATCATATTGAATCCCTTGAATCTGTTTGTCACTTCTACTTTATAATCATAAAGGATTTGACTTAGGTCATCCCTGAATGTTCTAGTGGTTTCCCCTACTTTCTTCAATTTAAGTCTGAATTTGGCAATAAGGAACTCATGATCTGAGCCACAGTCAGCTCCTGGTCATGTTTTTGCTGACTGTATAGGGCTTCTCCATCTTTGGCTGCAAAGAATATAATCAATCTGATTTCGGTATTGACAATCTGGTAATGTCCATGTGTAGAGTCTTCTCTTGTGTTGTTGGAAATGGTGCTTGATATTATCAGTGAGTTCTCTTGGCAAAACTCTATTAGCCCTTGTCCTGCTTCATTTTTTCACTCCAAGGCTAAATTTGTCTGTTACTCAGGGTATCTCTTGACTACCTACATTTGCATTCCAGTCCCCTATAATGAAAAGGACATCTTTTTTGGGTGTTAGTTCTAGAAGGTCTTGTAGGTCTTCATAGAACCATTCAACATCAGCTTTTTCAGCATTACTGTTTGGAGCATAGACTTGGATTACTGTGATATTGAATGGTTTGCCTTGGAAACCAACAGAGATCATTCTGTCATTTTTGAGACTGCATCCAAGTGCTGCATTTCAGACTCCTGTTGACTATGAGGGCTACTCCATTTTTTCTAAGGGATTCTTGCTTACAGTAGTGGATATAATGGTCATCTGAGTTAAATTCATCCATTCCAGTTCATTTTAGTTCACTGCTTCCTAAATGTTGATGTTTACTTTGTTCCTGTTTGACCACTTCCAATTTACCTTGATTCATGGACCTAACATTCCAGGGTCCTATGTAATATTGTCCTATGCAATATTTCTATGCAATATTGTTAAGAGGTTTTATAAGAGCATAAATACCTACTATTGGTATAATTTGTTGTAATTCAAATACACCCTATATGGAAAGGGAGTAAGTGGCAGATGGGGTTTGGAGTGTAAATTGAGAGACATGAGATAGACTGGTGAAGGTACCAGTCTGGCTATTTAATCTAGGAGTGTATTTGTGTTTGTGTTCGTGTATGTATGTGCACGGCTCATAGAAGCTGAATCCTGATTAAGGCACATTACTTCCTGTCTTTCACAACCCTCTTGGTACACTATGCTTCAGGCAGCTAAATTTATGATTCAGTAACACAAGTCCAAATTCCCACTCAACTTTGTATCATCTGGATCTACAGTCTACTTGGCTCTTACTGACCACATGATTTACAATTAGTTTTGTATCATAATAATGTAGTCTCAGTTCAGTTCAGTCGCTCAGTTGTGTCCGACTCTTTGAAGATCCACAAAATCAAAATTAACTGGCCAAAGTTAGGTGCCTGACACCATATGAAAGCTTTGAAATTACATTTTCCCCTCTTTTTTGAGACAAAAGCAGGTACATCAATCAAGCCATTCAACCACAAGCAAAGCTAACTAAATGATTCTGGGGACCTCCTGGCAAGGAGCTTCCTGGGCTTCGTATTAACAGTACCTAAGGTGTAGGGGGTGTATTCAGATGTCTCTCCAAGAGAAAGCCTGTGGAGGTGCTCTTAGTCCCTGAGGATGAGGAGGGGATCCAAGCTCTTCCAGTATTAGTTTGAAGAGCAAATACAAACTATAAGTACAATGTAAAAGAGAACTTATGTATGAGTTTTGCTGCTCTTTTCAAGTTTTGAATTGAAATACTAATGATGGTTGGGGAGCCTCTGGTGGCTCAGATGGTAAAGAATCTGCAATGGAGGAGACCTGAGTTTGATCCCTGGGTTGGGAAGATCCACTGGAGAAGAGAATGGCTACACGCTCCAGCATTGTTGCCTGGAGAATTCCATGGACAGAGGAGCCTGGTGGGCTACAGTCCATGGGGCCACAAAGAGTCAGACATGACTGAGGGACTAACACATTAGTAATGGTTAACAAAATATTTGTAACTGACTAGGTGACCTAATCAACAAAGGAGAACATTTTTGTTTCTGAGGCAATTATTTCAAAACTATTTTTTGAGGGAAATACTATTTGATTGTGCTTCTTTCAATGGCACTATAAATTTGATCTCATTAAGATTCTGTTATATGTTCGTAAAAATCAAACTAAAAGGTAAGTGAATTACTTTAAAATGATAAAAATTTGTTTTAAAAAAATGCTCTGAAAACTGTAAACCAGTCTCAACAGAAGCAAAGAATGGTTTACATATTGTAAAGTAAAATAATAATAATAAATAAATAAATGATAAATGATTAAAAAAATAAAAGCTAATGGGAGATCCAAGGGCTTTTGCTCCTGATTCAGAAGATTCTTGAAAATCAGAATGCTGAGAAAAGAAGCGAGCTCTCCCTCACCTTCTAAGAGGACTCAGTAGAACCTGGACTTAGAACTCAGTCTAGAAGAGTTTCCAGTGGATTCAGACATAAGGCTGAGCTTGCACAGATGCACCAAGTGGATGGGACAATCCTTCTGTTTCAGAGGACCTGGGCTATCCTGAATTAGAGGGGGACTTCAAGCTTATTAATTTCTGCCCTTGGGGTAAGGACTGATGAGACAACCTTGAGCGATCATGCATAAGATACTTGAGCAGCCAGAGGATCTCCTGACAGAACAGAACTCTTGGTCCTGGTGGAAAAGCTGCCACTGGCATGTACCTTAAATTGTCAGTCAGCCGCTAACTGCCCACACCTCCTGCCTAGCCTCTTAGCTCCCCAGTACCCCAGCATTATTTTAATTGTCTCCTACCTGACAATAATTGCCTTGCTTGCTAAGTCACTTCAGTCGTGTCCGACTCTGTGAGACCCCATAGACGGCAGCCCACCAGGCTCCCCGTCCCTGGGATTCTCCAGGCAAGAACACTGGAGTGGGTTGCCATTTCCTTCTCCAATGCGTGAAAATGAAAAGTGAAAGTGAAGTCACTCAGTCGTGTCTGACTCTTAGTGACCCCATGGACTGCAGCCTACCAGGCTCCTCTATCCATGGGATTTTCCAGGCAAGAGTACCGGAGTGGGCTGCCATTGCCTTCTCTGCAATAATTGCCTATACCCAGCTAATTTCAGAGCATGCATTGCCAACTGTCAGAGATGAAGAAACCTCACTGATTTCCATCAGATCATATTCTAGTCCAGCAGCCACACTTGGTGAATTAAAGAATCACAGTCTATAGATGAGGAAATCCTGGCATCTCAGGATATTTTTTAAAACTCCCCCAAGAACAAAAGATAGACTATCACTTCAGGGGGAAAAAAAATTAACGTTGACTCAGCCACACTAACATACTTAAGAACCATAGCCAAGTTTTCTCCATACTCTTAATCTTATAATGAACAACTGCATTTACCATATTTTAGTTTATTGCTACACAAGTGCTACCCACAGGATTGGTGAAAACAAAACCTGCTCTTTCTGTACAAAGTAGATAAGTAGACAGAATACTGAGAAACGACTAAATTTGAAGGAAAACAAATGGAGTATGAACCATTTTAAGTTTCAGGGTGAGTTATGTTTTGTTTCTAAGACACACAGAACACAAGTCTGGCTTGCACTTAAGTTTTATCTTGTGATTAACACTGGGGCTTTTTCACATATGAAAAGACCATTGAAAATGCAAAGGTTAACAGCTTCCCCTGGAATATTCAAAAAGCTATTTCAAAATTCCCCACTTGAGCTTGGGCTCTGGACCTGTTTCATATGTTTTATATGGCTGGATAGCCTTTTGGTTGGAATGTTCTGCTTTGAAACTCATATATACTTAAGTCATTGTTGCCTGTGTTCCTACAATGGGTACTGACATTTCCTGGAAATCTTTCTGAAAGAGAAGGCAAAAGGGCATTGCACACAGCCCACTGTAACCTAAAAGATATGGAAGAACACATCATGCTTGAGATCTGGCTTTGGATTAAGCCATAGACCTTTTATGAAGCTGAAGTCATCCCAGGATTGACCTTAGCTACTACTCCATCAGTTGTTTTTGCAGGCAACAACAACGAAAAAATAAATTACTTACTGAGATAGAGCTTGTGACTGACTCCCAGTTGGTCTCTGAGTCTGCTGCAGGTTGGAAATCTTCCTAGAAGGCAAAGAAACATCCATGCGAGTCAGGCAAACCCCTGTTCAACTCATTACATGCACAGTTTCACCTCAGCCATCTGAATCTGCTTCCAACTATGTGACAATGGGAATACAGGCTACACGCCTGCTGAACAGATCACCATCTGCCTTAAGCACCTCTCTTCAACAGCCCTTGTCATTCAACACATGGACAATTGCATTCACATATTCTTATAAACACTGGTGAAATGAAAAAAAAAATGTGAGGACAGGAGTTCAGATTTTAACTCAGTCATCCATTGGCCACGTGGCCTCTCCTCTCCAATCCTTCTCTTCCTCTCTGCAAAAGGAATGTGCTTTTACATTGCGACGTGCTGTGCTACGCTCACTCATGTCTGACTCTTCGTGACCCTGTGGACCCCAGAGGACCAGGCTCCTCTGTCCATGGGGATTCTCCAGCAAGAGTACTAGAGTGGGTTGCCATTTCCTCCTCCAGGGGATCTTCCTAACCCTGGGATCAAACTCACATCTCCTCACTGGCAGGTGTATTCTTTACCACTGAGTGCTGTAAAAGGCTGACGTAGGATGCTTAAATTACAGGGCCATTTTGAGGATTGACTGCATTAATTATGTAATTATAACTAGAACCTAATAAAGATTAATAATAATTATTATCTGTGTTAATGTTTACTTGGTTTGAACTACGTTCTGTAATACGTTCATTTCTGCCAAGCTTGTGTATGATGATCTGTGACCTTTTAAAGATAAATTAACTGACAAAATGCTATTTCTGACTCTATCAAGAAATGTCAGGAAGCCTGGCAGGAGGAAGGAAATGGCTGTGGGAGTGACAAAGCACTACCCACTCAGGAAAGAAAGTGAAGAGCAGACTCAAAGTCTTAAAGGGTTTGTGACCTCAGAGAAAGAGACTTTTCTTATAAGGCAAAGTTCTTTCTGAATTGTCTGTTAATTATTCCAGTACCTGTAAGTTTCAAAAACATAATGGGAAGCAAAGCTGACTCCATCATTTTCACAAGTCACACATTATTTCTTGACACTGCTGAAATAAATCAGTTTGGTTAATTTCTTCTAGCCTGATCAGGCAGTAGGAGGTATTTTAAGACGATGTTGAGAAAAAATTCAGCCACTCAAATTTGACAGCTTATTCACCCAAGTATGCTTACTGAATGAGAGCTAAGAATCATGTCTAAATTTCATTAACATTTTGAAGAGCTGGAAGTGTATTTGTTAACTGCTGATGATAAAATTGGTTTATATATAAATGCCTACATACAAGAAACTTTGTTTTCTAGAGGGAACTAAGGCAAATGTGGGGTTCAGGAATGAACATCTATTAAAAACTGGCTGGGCATCATTATTCTAATCTCAATCTCAAGGAAGAGAGGAAAAAGAAGTCTCTGCACTCTGCAAGACAGAATGTACTTGGAAAGAACACTGATATCTCATGAAAGGATGGGTGCAAACAAACGAAGGTAAACATTTATATGAGTCTTCATAAACTGGTAAACAAGTCAAAATAAGCAAGAAAACCGATGGCTTCTCCCTGTCTTGGAGATGCTATTAGTGTGAGAATGTATTTCAGATTAAAAAATGGGACATGAGCAATTCTCAGATCAGAGAATTTTCATTTTTACTCACTCATGATATATTTGTTAATCATCTAATGTGATATACTTTAAGCTGAGCATAGAATCACAAGGAAATAAGAAACTACAATTCTTCTCAAGGAGTTCAAAATGTAGACAAATAAATAGGTGAACAGAATCAGGCAGGTGCTCTGATATTACTCAAGATACCATAGGCGGTGAGAAATTCTTCTTGCCTAGGAAGTGGGCTTAGGAAAATTTTGCATAAGAAGGTAACTCGAGCTGAGTATTGTAGACTCAGATAAGTAGACAAGTAAGCAGATGGTTATTTGCTAGAATGGTATAGTAGAAGACAATCAAAGAGAGAGCAACCTAAACAATATGAGGAGAGTGTACAGAAAAAGGAGCAAGTTGATGGGGAAAGTTAATGAATCAGGCATGTTGGACATAAAGTATTTGTAGCACTGATACAACATCCGGGTAGACATGTTCAGGAAGCCATTTATTATATGAGAATAAACCTCATGAACTTGAGATATAAGTCCTGAACTTGAGATATAAAACTGGGAAATTATCAACATAAAAATGGCTGAC
The DNA here is from genome assembly GCA_006410875.1 of Neotragus pygmaeus. NCBI lineage: Eukaryota > Metazoa > Chordata > Mammalia > Artiodactyla > Bovidae > Neotragus > Neotragus pygmaeus. Next base: position 1,123,288 of record SJYV01011561.1, on the reverse strand, counting down.
ATATATAGCATTGTCTAATTAACTAAATAAGCATTGGATTGTGTCAATGGCATATGGAAATCAGAAGAGGAACCAACTAAAATTTTGGAAGTGGAAAGAACTCTTGGGATTATCTAAAATGCTAAAAAGATATGAAGGATAATCTCTTTATTTTAATTATAATATGAGAAGACCAATTCTCAGAGACAGTGTGCGCTATATTACACAGCCATCTTCTGGGAATGATTGGACCATCAGAGCCCATTCCTCTGTAAAAAACTGTGTGATGATTTTTCACATCATTGCAGCTAGCATGGGTGATTGTATGCCTGGAGGAGGAAAATGGAACAGAGTCCAAAAGGAGAATCTTCTATTGTAGGTTCTATACAGTGGCCCTAGTGGTAAAGAATCTGCCTGCCAATACAGGAGACACGAGAGATGTGGGTTTGATTCCTGGGTCAGGAAGAGCCCCTGGAGTGGGAAATGGTAACCTACTCCAGTATTCCTGGCTGGAAAATTCCATGGGCAGAGGAACCTGCTGGGCTACAGTCCATGGGGCCACAAAGAGTTGGACATGACCACACACACACACACACACACACACACACAGGTTCTATAAGCAGAGTAAGATAGGAATCTAATTTCATTCTTTTGCACTTAAATATCTAGTTTTTTCCAGCACTATTTATTGAAGACTATCTTCTTCACTATTTGGGCTACAGAATTCCAGTCAGAAATTTTAATAGGAACAAATGATAAAGAACTTCATTAAGACCTATATAAAATGTAGCAATAAATTTATGTTCTTTTAGTAATATGAATATTAGACATTTAAAAGAAACCAATTTTCTTTTATGTTCTTTCAAAAGTATGCCATTATTTATAAATGGCATTTGGGAGAATGGATACATGTATGTGAATGGCTGAGTCCCTTTGCTGTTCACCTGGAACACCACATCATTGTTAAATGGCTGTGGGCTTAGTTTCTCAGTGGTGTCCAACTCTTCGTGACCCCATGGAATGTAGCCCACCAGGCTCCTCTGTCCTTGGGGATTCTTCAGCAAGAATACTGGAGTGGGTTGCTATGCCCTCCTCCAGGGGATCTCCCAACCCAGGGGTCGAACCCAGGTCTTCTGCATTGCAGGTGGATTTTAACTATCTGAGCCATCAGGGAAACCCTGTTAATTGTCTATATCCCAATACAAAATGCTTCTGGTATTAAATTAAAATAAGAAGAATGACATTTAAAATGAGCTTATAAAAGGGAATGACATCCCTTATAAAAATAAAATACAGAACCTTCCTGAAAAGAGAATCTTGGCATGGAAAAGAATACGGCAATTTTATTCTCTAAGTCTATACTCCTAGGATAATTCTCGTTTCTTCCATCATAATCTCCCAAATCCAAGATACCAGTAAATCTCCTAACTTCCTAACTGTCTCCATGCTTCTTTCTTCTTCCTTAGAATCTGCATTACACAAGGCAGCTGGAATTATCTTTTCTTCTAGCTTAATTGAGAAATAGTTGACATAAAATGCTGTATAAGTTTAAAGTATATAATGTGACAATTTGATATGTATATATTGTGAAATAATTACCATAGTAAGGTTAACACATCCATCATTCACATAATTACAAGTGTGTGTGTGTGTGTGTGTGTGTGTGTGTGTGTGTGTTTGAAAGAGAGTGTGTGGTGAGAATATTTAAGATATTCTCTTAGCAACTTTCAAGTAGATAATACAGCAGTCAGCAGGCTGTGTACTAGCTCCCCAGAACCTACTAATCTTATTACTAGAAGTGTTCTATCAATATCTCACATTTTCCCCAATTCTTCTGCCTCCAGCAACCACCATTCTACTTTGTTTCTGCACAAATTCTGTTTGTTTTTTGTCTAAATGATTCCACATATAAATGAGATCATATAGTTTTTGTCGTTTTTGTCTCTGATTACTTAGTTCCCACAGGATAATGTCCTCAAGGTTCATCCATGTTGTCAGAAATGCAGGATTTCCTTTTTTATTGTGATTGAAAAAGTGCATAAATATAATGTAAAATATATATTTTTTCTTTATTCATTCATCTATCAATGGACACTTATATTGCTTCCATATCTTGGCTATTGTGAACAATGCAATGACTGTGGGAGTGCAGATATTTCTTCAGTATAGAGATTTCATTTCCTTTGGATGTATATCCAGAAGTGGGATTCCTGGATCACATGGTAGTTCTATTTTTAATTTTTCAGAAACTTCATACTGTTTTCCATACTGGCTGCACAAATTTACATTTCCATCAAAAGTGCATTAGGGCTTTCTTTTTTCCACATCCTCAATGACAGTTGTTACCTTTTATCTTTTTAATAATAGCCATTCTACCAGGTGGCAGACAATATCTCACCATGGTTTTGATTTTCATTTTTCTGATGACTAGTGATAATAAGCATATTTTCATGTACCTGTTGACCATTTATATCCTTTTGGAAAAAAGTTTACTGAGGTCCCATTCTCATTTTAAATCAGATTATTTGATTATTATTCTTTGTCTTTTCTTTTTTGCGATTGAGTTGTATGAGTTGTTTATATATTTTTTATATTAACTGCTTTTCAGACATGTAGTTAGGCAAATATTTTCTTCCATTCTGCGGGCTGCCTTTTCATTCTGTTGGCTGTTTCTTTTGCTGGGTAGAATCTTTTTATTTTGATACAGTCTAACTGCATATTTTTATAATGCCTTTGTTTTTGGTGTCATATTAAAAATATCACTGCTAACACCAATGTCAGGAACATTTCCCCTATGTTTTCTTCTAGGAGTTTTATACTTTCACATCTTACATTTAAGTATTTAATCTATTTTTAGTTAGTTTTTGTGAGTAGTATAATAGGGGTCTAATTTCATTCTTTTGCATTTGAGTGTCTAGCTTTCCCAACACCATTTATTGAAAATACTATCTCTTGTATTGAGTATTCTTGATTCCACTGTCAAATATTGATTTGTTTCTTTGTTTTCAATTCTATTTCATTGATATCTTTTATCAAGTCACTCTGTTTTCTGTTTAAAAAAGAAGCAACAGCTTTCCATTGCACTCAGAGAATCTGGTTTCGTAAAAGCTGACCACTGCTTACCTCAGCTCCTGGTGTCTTCTCTGATTTGATGTTCTACAGTTCTCACCAACCCCCCTCCCCTCCTACACTGGCCTTCTCACAGTCTTTCAAATAACACCTCCAAGCTGCTTCTCCCCTTGAATCTAAATTTGTTGTTGGCTGGGATGCTCTTTCTCCAAGTCTTAGTTCTCTGTTCAAGTACCAAATATTTGGAGAACCTCTTCTGAACACTATTTAAAATACTTCCACTCTCGGTTGCTCTGTTCACTTATCTTGCTTAATTTTCTTCAAAGCATTTAGGATGAACAGAAGTGATTTTATATTTGTTTATTGCTGATTATCTTTTTTCCTCAAGTAGAAAGTATGCTATCGAATGACAGGGACTTGTTGATTGCTCTCTTCTCTATCCCAAGTTCTTAGCCAGTTTTGGTACTCTCTCCAATTTCTCTGGTCTTTAGTGTATATTCAGGAAAGATGTTCAGCTGCTACCTAACCCTCCCCCCTGCCCAGTATAGGTAAGCAAGACAGACAGTTCTTAAGATGGTTCGACTGTATGATGCTGCAAAAGTGATACACGTTCGGTAAAAAAACAAAAACAAACTGCACTTTAAATTTTGATTTTTTCTCTAGCTAGCAATGTGTGGTAGGATACTTTCTCCCAGTCATGCACAGGATAATGAGGTCAAACAACTGATACACCACAACCATTCTGGACCTGTACAGTTATTCTGTTTTTCACTTTCATTATTCAATAAATTTCATGAGATAGTAAACACTTTATTATTAGAGAATAGGCTTGGTATTAGGTGATTTTGCTCAAGCATAAATTTATGTGTGTTCTGGAACATGTTTAAGGCAGGCTAGGTTAAGCTATGATGTTTGGTAGATGAGATGTATTAAATACATTTTCAATGTAATATTTTCTGGGATGTAATCTTGACATAAGCTGAGGAAGATCTATAGTTTAATAGTCAAGGTCCTTTCTGAACAGTTGGTGCCTGTGTCATTCTATTTGCTCAGTTCAGTTCAGTCCTGTCTGACTCTTTGTGGCCCCATGGACTGCAGCACACCAGGCCTTCCTGTCCATCACCAACTCTCGGAGTTCACTCAAACTCATGTCCATTGAGTCGGTGATGCCATCCAACCATCTCATCCTCTGTAAGCCCATTCTCCTCCTGCCTTTAATCTTTCCCCCTTCAAGGTCTTTTCCAAGGAGTTAGTTCTTCACATCAGGTGGTCAAAGTATTGGCATTTCAGCTGGAGCATCAGTCCTTCCAATGAATATTCAGGACTGATATCCTTTGGGATTGAGTGGCTTTGATCTCCTTGCTGTCCAAGGGACTCTCAAGCATCTTCTCCAACACCACAGTTCAAAAGCATCAATTCTTCGGTGCTCAGCTTTCTTTATAGTCCAAATTTCACATCCATACACGACTACTGGAAAAACCATAGCTTTGACTAGATGGACCTTTGTCAGCAAAGTAATGTCTCTGCTTTTGAATATGCTATCTAGGTTGGTCATAACTTATCTTCCAAGGAGCAAGTGTCTTACATTTTTTAATATCATCCTGGGAAGACAGCTAGTTTTCCAAACTGCAGGCTAATTAAAGACAAACTCCTTTTTTTATGGGTGTTCTCAGCAGAGCAGTGCCCTTGGCATTACTTTAAGAAATGCTAAAACGGAACAGTGACCAATCAATGAAAATGTATTAAAACAATCCAGCTTACAAAAACACATTTCTGTTCTTTGTTACAGCAAAGTCAGATAAGTGCTTTGAAAGCCATGTCCTATTCATCTGGGGAGAGAGAACTGTTCCAAGAAGTTAGGACAAACTTAGCCCTTGATTTCTTTAGTGCATGCTCCTGAAAAGTGGTATGTTCCATCCTAGAAGAAAGAAGCTGATATTTTGGCTTTATTATTCCATTAGTCCATGTAGGAATCTTAGGTTCTGTGGGTACCTTATTGAGGTCATCTAGAAGTCCAATGCCATCACTTGAGAGATAAGCAAACTGATGCTCAAAGAGAGANAAAGAAAGTAGGGAAAACCACTAGACCATTCAGGTATGACCTAAATCAAATCCTTTACAATTATACAGTTGAAGTGACAAATAGATAGAAGGGTTTTTGATGGGGATGGTCTTGATCCCTGTCTCCTGTACAATGTCACGAACCTCATTCCATAGTTCATCAGGTACTCTATCTATCAGATCTAGGCCCTTCAATCTATTTCTCACTTCCACTGTATAATCATAAGGGATTTGATTTAGGTCTTACCTGAATGGTCTAGTGGCTTTCCCTACTTTCTTCAATTTAAGTGTGAATTTGGTAATAAGGAGTTCATGATCTGAGCCACAGTCAGCTCCTGGTCTTGTTTTTGTTGACTGTATAGAGCTTCTCCATCTTTGGCTGCATAGAATGTAATCAGTCTGATTTCGGTGTTGACCATCTGGTGACGTCCATGTGTAGAGTCTTCTCTTGTGCTGTTGGAAGAGAGTGTTTGCTATGACCAGTGCATTCTCTTGGCAAAACTCTATTAGTCTTTGCCCTGCTTCATTCTGCATTCCAAGGCCAAATTTGCCTGTTACCCCAGGTGTTTCTTGACTTCCTACTTTAGCATTCCAGTCCCCTATAATGAAAAGGTCTCCTCAGACATCCATTTTGTCTTTTTGCATTTTTTTTCTTGGGGATGGTGTTGATCACTGCCTCCTGTACATTGTCACAAACCTCTGTCCATAGTTCTTCAGGCACTCTGTTTATCCGATCTGATCCCTTCTATCTATTTGTCACTTCAACTGTATAATTGTAAAGGATTTGATTTAGGTCATACCTGAATGGTCTAGTGGTTTTCCCTACTTTCTTTAAAGTCTGAATTTGGCAATAAGGAGTTCATGATCTGAGCCACAGTCAGCTCCTGGTCTTGTTTTTACTGACTCTGTAGAGCTCTTCCATCTTTGGCTGCAAAGAATATAATCAATCTGATTTCGGTATTGACTATCTGGTGATGTCCATGTGTAGAGTCTTCTCTTGTGTTGTTGGAAGAGGGTGTTTGCTATGACCACTGCATTCTCTTGGCAAAACTCTATTAGGCTTTGCCCTTCTTCATTGTGTACTCCATGGCCAAATCTGCCTTTTACTCCAAGTATCTCTTGACTTCCTACTTTTGCATTCCAGTCCCCTATAATGAAAAGCACATCTTTTTTGGGTGTTAGTCCTAGAAGGTCTTGTAGGTCTTCATAGAACTGTTCAACTTCAGCTTCTTCAGCATTCCTGGTTGGGACATAGACTAGGATTACTGTGATATTGAATGGTTTGCCTTGGAAACTAACAGAGGTCATGTGTCACTTTTGCGATTGCATCCAAGTACTGCAGTTTGGACTCTTTTGTTGACCATGATGGCTACTCCATTTCTTCTAAGCGATTCTTGCCCACAGTAGTAGATATAATGGTCATCTGAATTAAATTCACCCAATCCAATCCAGTTTTGTTCTGTGATTCATATAATGTCAATGTTCACTCTTGTCATCTCCTATTTGACCACTTCCAATTTGTCTTGATTCATGGACCTAACATTCCATGTTCCATGCAGTATTGGTCTTTACAGCATCAGACTTTACTTCAGTCATCAGTCACATCCACATCTGGGTGTTGTTTTTGCCTTGGCTCCAGAACTTACACAGGACTGGGACAGAGACTCTTGAAAGGCACAAACAAAAGTCTGTGCGCATCAGGACCCAGGAGAAAGGAGCAGTGACCCCACAAGAGACTGACCCAGACTTGCCTGTGAGTGTCTAGGAATGACCAGTGGAGGCGTGGGTTGGCGGTGGCCTGCTTCAGGGTCAGGAGCGCTGAGTGCAGCAGTGTGTGCATGGGACCTGTTGAAGGAAGTAGCCATTATCTTCATTATCTCCACCAGAGTTGGCCTCAGGTTAAACAGGAGGGAACACAGCCCCACCATCAACAGAAAATTGGATTAATATTTACTGAGCATGGCTCCACCAAACAGAATAAGAACCAGTCTCCCCCCCCCCCCCAAGTCAGTCTCATCAGGAGGCTTCCAAAAGCCTCTTATCCTTCTCCATCAGAGGGCAGAGAGAATGAAAACCACAATCACAGAAAACTAAGCAGTCTGATCACATGACCACAGCCTTGTCTAACTCAATGAAACTGTAAGCCATGCAGTGTCAGGCCACCCAAGATGGACGGGTCATAGTGGAGCGTTATGATAAAATGCGGTCCACTGGAGAAGGGAATGGCAAACCACTTCAGTATTCTTGCCTTGAGAACCCCATGAACAGTATGAAAAGGCAAAAAGATGGGACACTGAAAGATGAACTCCCCAGGTCAGCAGGTGCTGAATATGCTACTAGAGATCAGTGGAGAAATAACTCCAGGAAGAATAAAGAGATGGAGCCAAGACATGGAAATAATCTAAATGTTCATTGACACAGGAATATATAAAGATGTGGTACGTATATACAGTGGAATATTACTCAGCTATTAAGAAGAATGAAATAATGATATTTGCAACAATGTGGATGGACCTAGTAGAGATTGTCATACTGAGTGAAGTAAGTCAGACAGAGAAGAAGAAATATATGACATCTCTTCTATGTGGACTCTAAAAAGAAATGATACAAATGAACTTACAAAACAAAGAGAGACTCACGGTCTTAGAAAATGAACTTATGGCTGCTGAGGGGAAGGGACAGTTAGGGAGTTTAGAAAGGTCATGTACACATTGCTATATTCAAAGTGGATAACCAGTAAGGACCTATTGTATAGCAAATGGACCTCTGCTCAATGTTATGTGTCAGCCTGGATGTGGGTGGGGGCGGGGGGTTGAGGGCAAATGGATACATGTATTTGGATGGCTGAGTCCCTTTGCTATTCACCACAACATTGCTAACTGGCTATACCCCAATACAAAATAAAAAAATTTAAAGTTTGAAAAACTGAAAAACTAAGATAGTGGGAGAAAAAAAGAAATCAGGTATGTTTCTATATACCAACAATGAAATATCTGAAAAACGATAAAAGAAAACAATCCCCTTCATCATAACATCAAAAACAATAAAATATTTAGGAATCAACTTAACCAAGGAGGTGAAAGATATGTACACGGTGAGATACACAACTTTGACAAAAAAAAAAAAAAAA